>JAZKJV010006839.1:600000-1047320 GCA_037367405.1 Ottelia alismoides
CAAAATCAATTTTTTTTACCTTTTTATGTGAGGGTTAAAAGTAAATGGTATCTAGTAGGTTTGAACTATTTTTGTTTTGTGGAAGGTATGTTGTTCTAACATTAACCCATTTAAGTAGATTCGTGTCCATCTAGTTTTTGTAATCTGGTAAACATACATGGTCTTTTCTTTCATCTGGCCTTATGCCTACTACTATACATGAATCTTTTTCTGACTGGTGCATCTCCATAATCCAACTATATGATATTATCCTTTATCCCTCCTTGTTTGAATATCTTGAAGAGAAGGGAAAATGAGAAATATGGAATTAATTGGGATAAGGAATTTATCCCTCATAGGTTCAATATAAACTCAAGCAATTATCATTGAGAATTTTCCTTGGATATGAGTCCAATTCAATTGAGCTCATTGACACTCATACAAAATATTTAAGGTTAAGTTGTCATCTAGTAATCATCCACTCTATAATTAATTCTTACACTTAGTATTCCATTTGAGATTATTTTTTGAATGTTATAACATTACATGCTTATATTCACAATGTCCTCGATGCATTATGGTCTATCGCTTATTTTCAGTTTAAGGACGGTTGCATGCTCGAGGTAGCCTTCCTCCTATTTTCATGTTTGGATGGCTCAAGTTCTCTATTGTCTTTCTATTATTAAACGGAACTTGCTTTGATTCATATTTTAATGTCTCGAGCGAAGATCAGAATCATTATCAAGGAAAACTAGCCCCGATAACTTACTAGAATTGAGCTTAATTGAATTCGTTGACAACCATATAAAATAGTTAAGCACATGTTGTTAAGTTTTAATACCCTAGTCTTATGACTTACCCTCACACTTTATGAGTATTCCATGCATGATTAGATGTGTTATAAATGGTATTTTAGTAGATTTGTTGTAATAGAGTAAATGTCTATCCTGAATATGGAGACAATCCTAAAAGAGGAGGGAGAAAAACTACTTTGTAGCATGCAGTTGTCGTTACTGAAAATAAGTATTGGACATTGTGAATATAAGTTGGGGATGGTGTAATAGCCAAAAAAAACTAAATGAAATACTCATAAAGAGTAAGAGTAAATTATAAAAATAGAGGATTGCTACTTAGCAACTTTGGTTTAAGCATATTAGATGATGTTAGCTGGTTCAATTGAGTTCTATCCCCAATAAATTCCCAGGACTATCTTTCCTTGGTACAACTAGGTTCTAAGTCTGAGGTGTTATAGATAACATAATCATAGTATGCTCACTTTATTCTGTGATTGTTTATGCTACTGGAATAATACATCTTATCATAGAATAATACATCTCTCATCTAAATGGGGCTTAACGGCTTATCTTTTAAAACAAATATCAAATTTAGAGGGGAAGCAACTAGTTTTCATTTGGAGAGAGATTAAAAAGTAAAAATGCATTACAAAACATACACACACACATAAGGTTTTTCGAGAAATTATTTTAGTTGTTATTTTTATGAGTTTAAAAATGATTGACTATGACGTGCTAAGTACAAAACTTGCTTGGTAAATGATTTCGTTATCTAAATGCAATTATTTAAGTTTTTTCGTGCGTAGATTCATCAGAAAAAAATTAACTAATTAACATTTGGAGAAGTTAGTTCCAACTCACCCATACACGAAAAAACCATCCTATCCGGGTAGTAAAATGCCTCATCTCAATGAAAATATGAATATATTCAATTGAAATGAGAAAAAATGGATGCTACTTAGTAGCTAATGGACTACTCCCGTCCTATTTTTCATCATTTTTTTGGAAAAAATATTGTCCAGTATTTTCATCACTATATTTTTATATTATGGCATTCCAATTTCCTCAGGAACACGTTGATCCCAATATTTTTGAGACCGCTAAAAATTGATAGTCTGGATGGAGGGCATAGAACTCTCTATTTCTGACAAAATTGGAATGATATAATATAGGATATAGTGATGAAATACATGACTATATTTTCTAAAAAAATAAAAAAAAATAACAAAAAATAAGACGGGAGTAGCCCGTTGGCTGCCCCAAATAGCAGCCCATTTTTCTCAAATGATATGCATAAATATTAGGGGAAGCCATCAAAGATCCACCTCTACCCACATTATCGTTAAGATACCATCGTCATGGCATTGTCAAAAAGTTACAACTAGATATGCAAATGGTCGGATAAAAATACATATATTATTTTTATCTTTATCTACATTTAAAATTTGAACATAATATGAATACTTGTATTAAGAGATATATATTAAAAATATGGTATCCTGGTTACGAATATAAATTAGATACATATTAGATACTAATATAGTAACAGTAGAAATATCTTACACATGAAATAAATATGGTAAATATATTTGGTTTACAAAATCTAAACCAAATATGAGGGAAAATGTATAGAAAATAAATGAATATGCATTTTTGGATATCTACGAATAACGCTACAGTATTCATTCACATATTCATTTTCAAATGAATACATATATATAGTAATATATATCGAATATGAATATATCCATATATATTTGACATCTTTAGTCATAACTCATCCAATTATTTTACATGTTAGTTATGTAGAACATACATGTAATTGAGTATTTTTTCTCTAGATGATCGGTAAAAATAAGCCGGTTAAATTCATCAATCTATGGCTTTAAATGTCGATTTCAATCACCATATCGGTGATTGGTCGACGACTGAAACGAAATCTCGACTATTTCGATCACCAAAAGATCTTCTATTGACAATCCTAAAAGATCAGATATCGATCATTTCAATCGAATTTCGGTCACTTATCAAAACTCGACAAAATTGGATGTCATGCCACAGTCTAGATGCATAGTGTAACTGGATCAGCATAACACCTAGCTGATCAAGGAAAAGACTGTATAGGAAGAAGGAATAGAGTGCTGCATGGCTAAGACGAGGGAACCTTGTGGGACAAATTAATGACCAGGTGCATTAAATTGAGAAGGTTATAGTGGTATTATTATTATCCGTAGGATGGTAGCAGAGGCCTGCGGACAATGCCCATGCAATGCAAGATTTTGTTCACACGTCATTCCATTTGCTCGTTTGAAATTGTCGGGATTCTATCCCCCGTATGTCACAACATTTTCCGCTATTTAATGCCTATACAAAATGACAATAAAATCGTATTGAAATGCACACCTAGAGCATTTAGTGCCTCCGCGACAGCACATATTAATATGGGGGTCTTTGCATATCTGCTCTTACAGTTTTGCCAATAACATTGGCCCCTGTTTATTTTATATTTTTATAATGAACATTTTGCATTTTGAAATAAATATAGTCACTTTGATAGGGTTGATTAACGGGTCGGGCGGGCTGAGCTGCGCATTGGGCCGAACCCGAGTCCGTTTATTTTTTCGGGTTTGGGTTAGGCCGCGGTCCGAAAAAATCTAGATGGGCCAGTCCAAACCCGAATGCGGCCCGAAGTTAAACGGGTCAGGTTTAGACCAGGTCGGTCCAGTAACTTTTTGTCTTTTAAAAACTTTTGATTTTTTTAAAATGCTTAATTCAACGGGTGATATGAAAATATCTTTTAAAAAAATCATTTTTTTAAAAAACTTGTGATAAATCTAAGAATTTTGACATCCCTATAGTATTTTGATTAAAAAAACTTTGAAATGTTTGATATTTTCTCTTCAAAAACTTTTGATTTTTTCATATACATTTTATCTATTTCAAAACTTTGAAATGATGGTGCATGGTGGTATCGTTGGAGAGTGAAGATAGGATTTGAGGGGGATTGGGTTGGGGTAGGTCATGAGGGATTAGGGTTAAAGTAATATTATATATATATATATAATATAGGTTTGGGATCGGGCTTCGGGCCGGGTTTCGGACCAGGTTTTCGGGATGAGCTTCGGGTTGGGCTCTACTCAACCCGAACCCGGTCCGTTTTAGAAATGGGCTCTTTTTTTGGGCCCGAGCCCAACCCAAATTTAAACGGGTTCGGGTTCGGACCGGGCTTAACGGGTTGGATTGCGGGTCGGGTCGGGCTAGCCCGGCCCAATGCTCAAACCTACACTTTGATATCCGTAAATATATATATGTGAAAAATGGAGCCACCCTTTCGACGAGTTAACTTGGCTCTCCCACCTCGTTTTTCCATTATATATATTTTTTAAAATGAATTCCTGGAAATTAATCATTATATCCATATATTATGTCATACAAGTTTCGTGCGAAAACAGAGACTCATACGCCTCCATCTAGACAATCATTTTTTAACGGTCGTAGAGTAGTTGAAATAAACTCCATTTGGATGGAGGCCGTACGAGTCTCTGTTTCACACGAAACTCGAATGACATAATATAGGGATATAGTTATGAAAATCTATGGAAGTATTTTTCAAAAAATAAAAAAATAGAAAAATATGACCGAAGAGCCAAGTTAGCTCCACCAAGGGGCAATTCCATTTTGTCCTATTGTATATATATGCATGCATGCACACACATGTGCGTGTGTTAAATAGGACTACCCCCATGGGGGAGCCAACTTGGCCCCCACCCCTTAATTTTTTATTTTTAGGTGTTTTTTGGTAACACGTGGGGGGTTTAATTTAGTAGATGATAACATGTTTCCATTCAAATTTCGTGTAAAACAAGCAATCCTAACTTGTCTATCAAGAAGGGTCATTTCCAACAATTCTGAGACTGTTAAAATTTGACAGGCTTGAGGGATGTGATAGAAGGCTCGAACTGAGTTGAAATTTGAATGAGAATATATTGACATGTAGTTATCTAAACCCCCCGTTGTTATTAGAAATTACCGCAAAATAAGAATTAAAGGTGAGAATAGCCAAGATTGCTCCTCCATAGGGATAGCCACATTTTACCGATATGTGTATGTGTTTTCATGTATAAATATAGTTGTATACTTGTTTTTTAAGATTTTTAAGCCACGGCCCTTTTATAGCGAGAAGAGAGGAAAACAAGGAGAACGTGGTGATCAGAGATTTCTGTAGAAAACAGATTGGAGGTTCAGTTGGGTTCATAGCAAAAGATTGGATTTGTATCTTGAAGGGCAGTGTCTAAATTGAAGGAGATGGCAGTGACTGAATGGAGCTTAAATCTAGAGATTGGGTCATACAGAGAGTGCCAAGGGTGATGAAATTTGATGAAGATGCTAGGGATTCGATACGGTGGAAAAGATGATATGATTTGGGATATGGATGGGGCTTTCATCATATATGGGTGTGGATCAGAGTTGGAGAGGATGATCTGATGTTGATTGGTGGCAGAGAATTCAAGGGAGTCCGGGTTAGTAATTAGAATACGACTGGGAGATAGAATAGTTGACCATAGGTCAACCATTGGAGAGACGTGGTTGGTTGGTGAAATGTTAGTGCACAGTTGACCAAGTGGTCAACAGAAGAGGTTGAGGTGGCTTAAGTGGACCAATAGGGAAAGGCGACATGGCTCTTTGACCAAAGGAAAAGTGGTAAAGAACATTAGATATCATATAATAGATAGCCTCAAATCAAAAAGTCATAAAACATGAACTTTGTATATCTAAATGAGATCAACTTTTATGTTGAGACCAAAATTAAAATCAATCGTTCGTAAGAAGTAATTTTTTTGGGGGTTTATATATATAACATATAATTTTCTAAGTTATGTATTTTTATCTTTGATATTTAATTAATGATGTATTTGTATAATATTTTTTATAAAATAGTAGATACTCAATTATATAGTTATACAATTTTATGGGTTTTTTTTATTGATTTAGAAATAGATAGGATAAAATAATATAGATACTAATATACAAATGTTAATTCATCAGATACAATGTCAAAATGCATTACTTTCATGGTTTTCTGGAATTTTTTGAGTTTTAATCTTTTGTATACAACAAAGAAAAGAAATGAAAAAGAAAGAAATAAAAAATAATGAATAATGTATATAAAATAATAAGTTCAAGTTAGTAGGTTCGTACAATATATACTTTGATCTCAAAATCCAAGTTTCACATATGAATTACGCTTATTTTGAATTTAGTCTTATTTTAATATTATTGTAACAATTACTAATTTTATATATAATTGACAAAAAATGCTATCTCCACGAAATTAAAGGTATTTTTTATGAACAACGACTACTCGATGGTGCTTCATACATTATAAGATGTTGATATAAATTATATAAGAATATCATAATATTTAAAATTTGCATCTTGTATTATATTGATGTAATTATATGTAATTAGTACCTCTTGCTTGCTTACCAATGCGGGCGCCTCTGTCAAGCTTGGCCCACGTGCTAACAAACAAACAAAATAAGAAGACTAGGGAATCTAGTGCAAAAGATGTTAGTTCGATGAGTCCTTAGGGAGTAAGGGCGAGCTCACCACCTCTCCTCGCTCGGGCATGGCATATGAATACACTTTTTGTCTAACCTTGCATATGAATATACTCTTTTGTCTAACCTTGTTAGGTAGGACCCGTTAAATAAAGATTAGATCTTCCGACTACCTTCTTAGATGATGAAAGAGTCAAAACATCCTAAAATGTGTCATACATATATGTGAGGGATTCTTCTTCTATATGATCTATTGTGGATAATGATATAACAATTCCTAGTCCGACAGTTAAAGCTAGGCTAAGCGAGCATCGACTTCTTTGCATTACTGAACCTGATTCACTCTTCTCGCATTTCTTACGATATTTGCCGTTCTTTAGCTATACCAAAATGTCACGTTTTTATTGATGGGAATGCAAAGGTGTGAGTTTGTTAGTTTAGTGAGGCCATTGAGTGCGTCGTTAGTATTTCCATATATTTAGATTTATACTTATGACTTCATACACACTTATAATTATACGAAGAGTTTTTGTGAAAAGGAATATAACTCGCATGATTCTAAGATTTATATCATACATATATAAATGCAGCTTTATATGATATTATTTGTGGATATAATTAAGGAGATGGGTATGTTACTAAAATGCTTTGATTTAATTATTGTTTTCAAGTATACTTCTTATCTAATAAATAGTTGAATTAATATGCTTCATGAGATATTAATATAAATATATTTTAGAGTAAATCACATAAAATTCCATGAATTATACATCTAAATTCAATGTCAAAATTGAAATTTAAAAGGAAACAATATGATACCCCTCTTTAATATTTGTCTCAATGTGTTTTTGAGATGTTATGATTTAAGGTTAGAAAGACAAATGATCAACTAAATTTCAATAGTGATGGACTATATCAAGACAAATCTTAAAGATCGGATGCTACATTGTTACTTTTTAAAGTCCAGGATTGACATTGAAATCATGTGTATAGTAGGGACTTTTGTATAATTTACTCTATCTTAACTATTGCACAAGGCCCATACTTATAATTAACGAGTAAATGAGAGTATTGTTTATGGGTTTATTCGTATTTACTAGAGAGATATTTTTAGGATTTTATAGTTTAGTGTTTTTATTAAAAATACTTTAGCGTGAAGAAGATGAGATGTTATGAATGATGCACAATTGGAGATGGAATGCAATGAATTATGCTCAAATGTTGCGCAATTTGATTATGATAGAATGATGAATCATATAACCATCACGTGTTAAATCTAAGATACCAATGGAAACTTCTATTGAATGAAGAATTTGCTAGATTTTCCTATCTCGATATATCTGATGTCATCGACTAAGAGGAGTCTATTCTACTTTCCATCTTTTCATTTTTCTTCAAGGTAGAATTTCTCACTCCTCTCAGCATCTTACCTTTAATGAAAGTGGAGGATATTGGGGACATTTACATGCAACCAACCTAGCATCATATTCTTTTTCGTATTCATTTGAATAATTGAATCTTCAAGAAGCACATTATGATGGGATGCCATCAAACTCATGGGGAGAGATTTACATTCTCGAGCACAATCCTCGACAACCACTTAGGGCATGTTTGATTGCTGGGTTGGACTGGGTTGGAATCTGTTGGGGTACCTCTGTGAATAGTAAACTGTACTCCTGTGAATAGTAAACTGTGAGGAGGATTGAGAGGGTTGGAAGGAGGGGTATACCGGTGTACCCCAACCCAACACAGTCCAATCCAGCAACC
Organism: Ottelia alismoides; assembly: GCA_037367405.1. Lineage (NCBI taxonomy): Eukaryota > Viridiplantae > Streptophyta > Magnoliopsida > Alismatales > Hydrocharitaceae > Ottelia > Ottelia alismoides. Next base: position 608,102 of record JAZKJV010006839.1, read on the forward strand.
AAACAGACCCTTAGAGATCGATAACTTGGGCATCATACACACTATATCGTGCATAGTCATTTTTGTTCTTCCTCCCTTAACTTGTATAGTCCATATGTACTTTTCTTGGTCCACAAGGATGGAAAAATCGTAGACATGCACGAAAATAAAGGGAAACGATCATACAAGGGCATATCAATATAGCCTATAACTTTTAGGATGGAAATGAGAATGTTATTTTCCCCCAAAATAAAGGATTAGAGATGCCATTTTTAGTTTTTGATTACAAATATCAGAATATCACAAATTGTTTCTTATAAATATTTTGAAAGAAGCAATCTAGACAATTGTGAGATATAGTGTATCGATTAGCCTTGGGAAGAAAATTTTAAAAAAAGGTTTTTATCATATGTACCCTTCCGAGATATTGCAGTATCGGTTATGACCCTCTCTTTTTAGGAATATCAGTTGTGCCCCTCAACTTCTTGCCGTTCTATTAGTTGTGCCCCTTTGTTACTCTGACCGTCAATAAGTTGAACTTAACCATGGTTTAATCAAACCATGGTATTGTTAGAGGGGTATATTTAAAAAAAAAGCCCACACCTCCACGTTGATGGATCTGCACTACTTCGTCAAGCACTGACATTCCCGTCGACGAGGATGGCACCATGAGGGTTAATCTCAAGGATGCCAATGATGACAAGGATGAGGACAAGGGCCGGGGAGGTCGCCACCCATGCGCGCGGCAGAGCCGAACTAACTCGGAAAGGTCGTGCGGATGCCAAGGAAGGGGGAGAGTATCGTCCAGTGGAGGAGGAGGATGGGAGGGAGGAGGGTATCGACCAGTAGAGGAGGAGGATGGGAGGGAGGAGGGTATCGACCAGTAGAGGAGGAGGATGGGAGGGAGGAGGGTGTCAGCCAATGGAGCGGGGGCGGCGGGGGAAGGGGCGACCTAGGGGCAGGGGGAGGAGGCATGGCATGGCAGGGGGAGGCGCGGGGACGACGGGGACAGGGGGCGACTTAGGGGCGGGGGGAGGAGGCAGGGCATGGGGAGGCGCGGGGCGGCGGGGGCAGGAGGGCGACCTGGAGGCGGGGGGAGGTGCGGGGGCAGGGGGAGAAGCTCGGGGCGACTAATGAGCGTGAAATTTACCTCTTTAAGAATGAATAATAATCGTAGTATAGGAGGCAAATTCGGTTCAGCAAAAACCACAGACCTTTGAATGATGTGGAATATTTTTACTTGGCAAGTCTACCAAGGTCGAACACAGGGACACAACTACCTAATGAATTTATCAAATTTCGATTCATGAAGCACAAGTGTGAATTAATTTCAGTTTCAGGTCCACATGTTGAACTAAGCTAATCACAATGCAATCCTAAAATGCATGGATTTTTTATTGATTTTTATGCAATTTAAAGAGGATGCATGAATATGATGCAAGAGAATATGTATGTTGAACAGCAGATTACAATTATACCATAAAAATATGAGCAACATAATACAGAATGAAATCAGAGTCAATTTGATCATAGCATGAAAAGCAGTCATCAAATCCAAGCAATAATCAGAAGCGCAGGGTCTCATTTTTCACATAAAAATTCACTTCTTTAAAAACAGCGGCAAATGAGAAAAATTAAACATGTTAAGATGTAGAGGACAAAACAAGGATCAAAACGACACTAAAATCATGCAATTTGGACCTACGATGCTCAAGTTATGAAGAAAACAATGCAGAGGCATAATTGTAATAAAAAATGCAAGAAAATAAAAGGATAAATATTGCATTTAGGTCCCTGGAGGGACCCAAATGCAAATATAGAAAACCGCCTGGGCCCAAGTGAAATTTGTCCATGCGCGGGGGCCTTTTTGTAATTTCTGAAAAGTTGAAAGGCCTCCTTGTAAAATACCCAGGCACGTGAGGCACGTGCCTGGGGACCATTCTGTAATTCTTGAAAATACCTGAGTCTATCATGCAATTTACCCAGGCCCTCACGTGCGGTGCACGTGAAGCGCCTAGGCTCGGAAGACTCCTTAGGTTCGGGCCACGTGGCGGTTGCTGGAGACTTGGATCTGGGTTCGGACCGCCCGAGCCTGTAGGTATGGAGGCTAGGCTCGGGTGCCCACGTGGTCGTATCTCAGCCGTTCGATCCAGACGATCGAACGGCACCTGTAGCTTCTCCTTCTCCGCAGGCCACGGGAGGAGGCGGGGCTCCGGCGACCTGCCCTTGGCTCCGCCTCGCCTCGCGAGGCCTTATGATGATCGTGGGAGCTTGCCGGAGGTCCGGTGGAAGTCATGAATGCATGGCGAGGCCCTGATGATGATCAGAGCTCGAGTTCGATGGAGGCTCGCCGGAGAAGAAAAGGTTGATGGGGGTCCGATGACAACTTCGACCATTGAAGGTACCTGCAAGCGTTAGTAATAGCCGAAGCGTGCACAAGTGAAGTACGAGTGCAGTGAGGTGAGTGAGTGGGCCAGGGAGGCGACGAGAGCGGTGGCCGGTGGCTTCTTCTCCGGCGGAGTGAGAGAAGAGGGGAGTCGGAGCGGGAGAGGGTCTGGAGAAGGGAGAGGGGGTCCGCGTGAATGACTGCTGGATGGCGAAGCTCAGGGGGAGGTTAGGCGAGGGTGAATCGATCGGAGGTGATTGGCAAAATTCAAAGAAAAGAAGGAAGAAAGAGACCTCGTCGGGGAGGGGAACCCGGTGGACGTTGGGCTTGGGCGGAGCGCCTTGGAGGTGCTCAGGTCATCGCCCGGCGAGGTCAGCCGGGCCTCAGAGCTCGGCGGTGCCAGATGACACCGCTACACGGCGGAGGAGCCGCGGGTCGACACCGGACTAAATCCGCCGTCGCCTCGACATTCCGCCCCTCCGCTGTCACCGGAGGGGCGGAGGAAGCTAGGATAAAGCCCAATAATGGTGGACATGGTGACCGGAGGCGGTGGGCAAGGCTTTATAGGCGGAGAGGGTCGGGCGGTTTTGTGGTGAAGGGGAGGTTTCAACGGGGGTTTTAATGGCGAAGGAGTAATGGAGGGAGGACATGAAGTTGGCGCGAGGATGGCGAATCCAAGGGCTACGTCGGGGAGGCATTACGAGCAGGAGGAGGTGGCTGGGGTGACGGGTAAAAATGGAAGGGGGTGCAGACGTTACGTGGGAGAACGACTGGATGGAGGTTGACGATGGTGGTAGACCGTTGGATCATATGATCCAACGGTCAAGAGGTTAGTGCTGGTGGAGGGACGTGATCAGATGGAGGATCTGATCGCACGGCTGTGATTAAGGTGCGAGGGAGTGGTTGAGATTTGATGATGGGGGAGATCTACGGTGAGGGATAGAGGGGTGATGTGGAGCAATGGTAGGCGTAGGATGAGGAGGAGATCGGGCGACTAAGAAGAAGGGGAGACGTGGCACAAGGGAGACCGTAGGATGGAATGATGATCGGTCGGTTGGGGATGAGGTGGCGATGGAGGGCTCAGATGAAGGCGGGAAGAAGAGGATCCAACGGCCCAGATGGGCGTCGGGGTGTCGAGAGGGGAGGCGGGCCACGTGGACGCTCCAGAGAGCGACACGTGGCCCAATGAGAAAATTCATAGCATAAATACAAAGATAAATAGAAAAGAAATAGTTAGAGACAAAATTAGGAAAAAGTCAAAATATGAAAGTTGCTCGTCGACGAGATCTACAACTTTCATGTTGAACAAAAATCCAAAAGAGGTCATTCGTACAAAAGCTATTTTTGGGGGTATTTTTAAGGGGGATAAAAACACCGATTTTTATCTTTGAGATGTTTTTGTATTTTTTTAGTCTTTTTAATGGTCAGTGATTTATAGATAATTATTCTACCTAATTTTTAGGGATTTTTGAAGATAAAATAAGCAAAATTAAATACAATAATTTAAGGATAAATTATACATAATATGATACAAGATAAGAATAAAGAATTAAAGGTGATTTTTATTGGATTAGTCAAGACAGGGGTTTAATTTGTGGCTTTTAGCATGATGAATACGAGATTCATCATACCCCTATACTTAAACCATGCTCGTCCTCGAGCATCTAAAGAATGCAGGAGTCGGATTAATTCCTGACAGTACGCGTGAAAAATTCAAGGCTCAATCTTTCGAAGACCCTTAATTTAAGAGATCCTAAAATTCCGGGTTTATCCAAGCCTTAGTCAGAAGGAATCCAACTTCTCTGATTATCAGACTCTCTTTTTGTACATAATATAAGGATATGACATTTAGTGTACTGCATTTCATGAGAGCTGAGTCGATGCATCACTCAAAGTTCCAGTCCCAAAGACTCTCCTCTAGACCTAATCCTCAATACTAGGGAATAAGTCTATTCTTGCTTCAGTCAACCATCTCATTAGTTTGTCAGACTTGAAATGTTGTTGGATGGCCAGATGATGGAGGTAATGGGATTGTGTCTATTTTTCTCACCCTCACATTGGAACAAGGGGCCTCTCGAGTGCCTTTTACTCAGCACATGTAAATTTTTATACTGTTGATCAATGTGTCCGTCAAGAGAGTTGGAGTCGTCTGCACTTGTTTTTCTAGGAATACACCGGGATGTGTCTATTCTGAATATTTAAGATACCTTCGACACCCAGACTTGTATCTCTCACAATGCAGATCCTTTTTTGTGGTGTCAGCCCGACTCCTTGGTCCTAATTAGCGCTTGGACCAAGTGGACACTTTGAAAATATTTGGGAGCGCTCGCCATTGGTGGAAGCTCAATTGTAATTTGACTTTGGTATTTAGAGCTTTTTCTTTGACATTTCTTTTCTTTTGTTGGCTAGCTCCACTGCTTTTACCAAAAGTTGGCGCACACTGATCAACAATTTCTATTAAGTTTCATCACACCCTGGCACATAGGTAAATATCAAAGAGATATCATATGAATCTTGTTCACAACTGGCTAGGGTTTTGCTGACACTCAGGTCTTCTGAAGCCTTCATTAACTTTATCCCATCCTCGAATATCATTAGATTGGATCTAAACTCAAATCTCTGGTCTTAGTTCCTCAAGTGATATCTCAACTCATCTCATCACTCATGCAGTTGTGGAAGTGATTGTGCTGATCATATTTTTCTTGAAGGTAGAGATTAAGAGTGCAATATAACGCTCAAATCTTTCAAACCAGGGAAGTGTGGATATTTAAGCTTAAAAACCTAATGACTAAGGCATGTTAACTCAGACTCTCAAGATCACAGAAATCAAGTGTCCTCAAAATCCTCAAGCATTGAGTGAGTGTGGATGTGTCAGGAATACACCAACTCCTTAGGTTAGTGATTTTTTTGTGATTTTTGTCTTTTGCAGATTTTTATGGGTTTTTATTTTTTTATTCCTCGGAGAGACAATGACTAGCCCAGGCTCAAATAAAAGTATCCACTCTCAGCGAGTATGGGCGTAAGTACGGGCCGAGACCCGTGTTACTTGAGGACAGGGCCATATGTGATGTCCTCTAAACCACCCACTCTGCTAAGGGAGACCGAGGTTCCCTCACTGAAAATGTCTACTAAGCCTAGTAGTCAGCGTCAAATTCCAAGAAATATTTTAATTTTTATTTTTTTAATTCTTTTTTTTAAAAGGACTATTTACAAAAATTAACCCCTCGATTTTAATAAACCATTTTTTACAAGGTTTGTACTCAGCTCATAAGCTTACCAAAACCCAGCCCGAAAATAAAATTTAAAAAGTTAAAAACACGAGCTAAGGCTAAAGTAAATATACAGTAATATACGGTATACCCCCTATACTTAAATATTGCTATGTCCCCATAGCACAAGTGTCATGAAGCCAGGGTTCGACTCAAATATAGGGTGATATAACGGAACTGAGGAGGCTCCTCCTATACTCATGTCAATATTGACCTAAGTACGAGAAGACAGAATGAGGGAGGGATGAGCAGGCAGGTCCCCCCTATACTTGGGCTACAAATAACCTAAGGTCTGAATGGGGGGGGGGGGTTGTTCTATGATACAAGAGTGAGGGAGAGGGGGTTCGTGAAATACACACACACACACACACGCACACACACACACACAAAGAGAGAGAGAGAAATAAACAGGGGGAGATGGTGGGGGTGAGTGTGTATGTGCAAGTGTAGGTGTATGTGTGTGTGGGGGGGGGGTAGATCATCAAGTGATCTACTCTCTTTTTCTTCTTTTTTTTTTCCTTTTTTTTACAATATGCAAGAACTGGAAATAAATATGCAAATGCAAGTGTTTTTTTATTTACAGGATGCAAATGCAGGCTGACTGATTAAAAATTCCTAGAATTTCTTCACGAATTCTTCTGTGGCCTCTTTAGCAGAAGTTCCGACTTCACGCCTCCATGAGAATCAAGCATCCTCGATTTTCATGGGCCCTACCACAAAAGAGAAAAGTTAGAATACTCAGAGAAATTAAATCAACCGATGTGATAAAAATGATGCATGAAATGAGGACCTAAAATATTATTCAACAAAGAAAATCAAAATTCAATAATTAAGTTAAGCCGTGTCCCCGGCAACGGCGCCATTTGATGAGTGCGAAATTTGCCTCTTTAAGAATGAATAATAATCGTAGTATAGGAGGCAAATTCGGTTCAGCAAAAACCATATACCTTTGAATGCTGTGGAATATTTTTACTTGGCAAGTCTACCAAGGTCGAACACAGGGACACAACTACCTAATGAATTTATCAAATTTCGATTCATGAAGCACAAGTGTGAATTAATTTCAGTTTCAGGTCCACATGATGAACTAAGCTAATCACAATGCAATCCTAAGATGCATGTATTTTCTTATTGATTTTTATGCAATTTATAGAGGATGCATAAATATGATGCAAGAGAATATATATGTTGAACAACAGATTACAATTATAGCCATAAAAATATGAGCAACATAATACATAATGAAATCAGAGTCAATTTGATCATAGCATGAAAAGCAGTCATCAAATCCAAGCAATAACCAGAAGCGCAGGGTCTCATTTTTCACATAAAAATTCACTTCTTTAAAAATAGTGGCAAATGAGAAAATTAAACATGCTAAGATGTAGATGACAAAACAAGGATCAAAACGACAATAAAATCATGCAATTTGGACACATACGATGCTCAAGTTATGAAGAAAACAATGCAGAGGCATAATTGTCATAAAAATGCAAGAAAATAAAAGGATATATTTAGGTCCCTAGAGGGACCTAAATGCAAATATAGAAAACCGCCTAGGCCCGAGTGAAATTTGTCCATGCGCGGGGGCCTTTTTGTAATTTTTAAAAAGTTGAAGGGCCTCCCTGTAAAATACCCAGTCACGCACGTGAGGCACGTGCATGGGGACCATTCTGTAATTCTTGAAAATACCCGGGTCTATCGTGCAATTTATCCAGGCCCTCACGTACGGTGCACGTGAAGCGCCTAGGCTCAAAAGACTCATTAGGTTCGGTCCATGTGGCGGTTGCTAGAGACTTTGATCTGGGTTCGGACCGCCCGAGCCTGTAGGTATGGAGGCTAGGCTCGGGTGCCGACGTGGCCGTATCTCAGCCGTTCGATCCAGACGATCGAATGACACCTGTAGGTTCTCCTTCTTCGCAGGCCACCGGAGGAGGCGGGGCTCCGACGACCTGCCCTTGGCTCCACCTCGCCTCGTGAGGCCTTCTGATGATCGTGGGAGCTTGTTGGAGGTCTGACGGAAGTCCTGGATGCACGACGAGGCCCCGATGACGATCAGAGCTCGAGTTCGATGGAAGCTCGCTGGAGAAGAAAAGCTTAATGGAGGTCCGATGACAACTTCGGCCATTGAAGGTACCTGCAAGCGTTAGTAATAGCCGAAGCGCGCACAAGTGAAGTGCGAGTGCAGTGAGGCGAGTGAGTGGGCCAGGGAGGCGACGAGAGCGGTGGCCGGTGGCTTCTTCTCCGGCGGAGCGAGAGAAGAGGGGAGTCAGAGCGGGAGAGGGTCTGGAGAAGGGAGAGGGGGTCCGCTTGAATGACTGATGGATGGCGAAGCTCAGGGGGAGGTCAGGTGAGGGTGAATCGATCGGAGGTGATTAGCAAAATTCAAAGAAAAGAAGGGAGAAGGAGACCTCGTCGGGGAGGGGAACCCGGTGGATGTTGGGCTTGGGCGGAGCACCTTGGAGGTGCTCGAGTCGTCGCCCGGTGAGGTCAGCCAGGCCTCGGAGCTCGGCGGTTCCAGATGACACCGCTACATGGCGGAGGAGCCGCGGGTTGACACCAGACTAAATCCATCGTTGCCTCGACGTTCCGCCCCTCCGCTCTCACCGGAGGGGCGGAGGAAGCTATGATAAAGCCCAATAATGGTGGACATCGTGACCGGAGGTGGTGGGCGAGGCTTTATAGACAGAGAGGGTCGGGCAGTTATGTGGTGAAGGGGAGGTTTCAACGGGAGTTTTAATGGCGAAGGAGTAATGGAGGGAGGACATGAAGTTGGTGCGAGGATGGCAGATCTAAGGGCTACGCCGGGGAGGCGTTACGAGCAGGAGGAGGTGGCTGGGGTGACGGGTAAAAGTGGAAGGGGGTGCAGACATTGCGTGGGAGAACGACTGGCTGGAGGTTGACGATGGTGGTGGACCGTTGGATCATATGATCCAACGGTCAAGAGGTTAGTGCTGGTGGAGGGACGTGATCAGATGGAGGATCTGATCACACGGCTGTGATTAGGGTGCGAGGGAGCAGTTGAGATTTAATAATGGGGAAGATCTACGGTGAGAGATAGAGGGGTGACATGGAGCAATGGTAGGCGTAGGATGAGGAGGTGATCGGGCGGCTAAGAAGAAGGGGAGACGTGGCACAAGGGAGACCGTATGATGGAATGATGATCGGACGGTTGGGGATGAGGCGGCGATGGGGGGCTCAGACGAAGGCGGGAAGAAGAGGATCCAACGACCCAGATGGGCGCCGGGTTTCGAGAGGGAAGGCGGGCAACGTGGACGCTCCAAAGAGCGCCACATGGCCCAATGAGAAAATCCAGAGCATAAATACAAAGATAAATAGAAAAAAATAGTTAGAGGCAAAATTAGGAAAAAAATCAAAACATGAAAATTGCTCGTCTCGATGAGATCTATAACTTTCATGTTGGACAAAAAGCCAAAAGAGATCATTTGTATAAAAGCTATTTTCGAGGGTATTTTTAAGGGGGATAAAAACACCGATTTTTATCTTTGAGATGTTTTTGTATTTTTTTAGTCTTTTTAATGGTCAGCGATTTATGGACAATTATTCTACCTAATTTTTAGGGTTTTTGAAGATAAAATAAGTAAAATTAAATACAATAATTTAAGGGTAAATTATACACAATATGATACAAGATAAGAATAAAGAATTAAAGGTGATTTTTATTGGATTAGTCAAGACATGAGTTTAATTTACGGCTTTTAGCATGATGAATACGAGATTCATCAGCGACCTGGGGGAGGGGGGAGGGGGAGGGGTGGGGGCGGTGGGGGCAGGGGCGACCTGGGGGCAGGGGGAGGCGCGGGGGCAAGAAGAGGGGGTTGGGGGCGGGGGGAGAAGGCAGGGCAGGGGGACCTGCGGGGGCGGCGGGGGCAGGTTGGCCGACCTGAGGGCTGGGGGAGATGCGGGGGTGGCGGAGGCATGTGGAGAGGAGGTGACGTGAGGGCGGGGGAAGGAGCTCGGGGCGGAGGGGGCGGAGTGAGGGCGAGGGAAGGAGCTCGGGTCGGAGGGCACCCGGGAGAAGGGGAAGAAGAGGAAGAGATGGGGAAGGAGGAAGAAAAGATGAGAAAATGACCTTTTCAGTTTTTATTTTTAATTTAATTCCCGTTATATCGCAAAGTTAACGTCCGTTTTCATTGGAAATGAATGGCAACTAACCCGAGGGACACAAGTGATAGAAAGGCAAGAAGTTTGGGGACACAACTGATATTCCTAAAAGGGAAGGACATAATTGAAATTGCAATATCTTAGAGGGAGGGACACAACTAATAAAAACCCCAAAAAAATGATGGAGTCCCTTTCGGACAATATTCCAAAGCCAAAGGGATTCCAAGGAACAAAACATCAAGATTTAAGATAGGAATAAGAACTTCCAAAGTCTTTATTCGCACTCTAACTCCTATTCCCTGTTGTCAAAAGCAACATCTCCTATGCTATTCAACCTAACGCTCATCGTAACGGCCGTTGCACTCCTTCCGATCCGGTCACCTCCTTTCTAACGGTTATTTTTCTATAAATGTTATTTATTACGCAAATGCCTCTATAATCTTTGTATCTACGTGGCAACCCTGTAAAATTAAGGAAATGCCCCTCAGATTATGCTATTAACCAATTTCTAATGTCCATAAGAAAATCCAACCTTTGAGGAAATTACTTAACTCGTCATATCTCAAGATCAAACCTATATATATTTTCTTTAGGAGCGACATGCATTTTGTAAGTTAAGTTTTGATTTTTCTGAAATCGCAAACGCCTGTATAAAAGAGAGAAATAGTCTTGCTCTTTAATTTCGATCGTCTGATATGGACATATGGGATATTGTTTGGATAGTCAAAATCTTAATATAATGGGGTTGACATGACTGCTCCGTCCCATTTTTGGCAAATTTTTTTATTTTTTTTGAAAAATATCGCTATGTTTATTCATATATATATATATATCCCTCCTATATGCCATTCGAATTTCGTCAGAAATAGAGACTCCTACGACCTCCATCCAAACATGGTCGATTTAAAAAATCCCGCGACCGTTAAAAAAATGACGTCTGGATGGAGACCGTATGAGACTCTGTTTCTGACGAAATTCGAATGGTATATAGGAGGGATATATGAATGAATATACATGGCGATATTTTTCAAAAAAAATAAAAAATTTTGCCAAAAAATGGGGTGGGGGCAGCCATATTGGCTGCCCCTGGGAGGAAACCCCATTTCCCCTAATATAATTCAAACACTCCCACTGTTGCATCATAAATCCACGATTAAAAAAAGTGAAGGAATTTTTCAGCTATTTCTGTTGCATCTTATATCATCAGATAATATCAAATGAATCTACTTAAGCTTGATTCCGTTTATTTAATATTTATTTCTATTTGTTAAGGGTAACATTTTGCATTAAAGTTTGTATAGAATCAACGTGGAACGGCCTACGTTCTCATTTTAAGCTTCCACCTCTATGAAAAATAAAGAGCATAATCATGTATATTTTTGTCGGTTTGTATGGAAAGCCTACGTAGGTAGAGGCAAACGATAGAAGTGTGGTTCATTCCTTATTCTTGTTAGAGCGAGGAATGATGGTAAAGGGGATTTTACTACTCGTTCTCTGAGGTTGGTTTAAGGGATGGGTAATGGATAAATATAGTAAGGGGGCGTTTGGTTCAAAAATAAGCATGAATAAGGATGATGAATAATGAGAATAATGATCTATTCTCCGTTCGACTGGAGGATATGAATAAGGAGAATAAGGTGAAATGATGGTATATAATGTGGGATAAAGATACAAATAAAGGTGAATTAAGATGAAATAATAAGGAATAATCGTACCATTAGAAATCGTGTTGAGAGGAGAATTAACCCGTTACTGGGGAGCTTATTCTCCAGCCAAACACACCCTAAGCAAAGACATAGTAAAAGATGCAATTGTGATGGCTTTATCCTGAAATAACTTATTACGAGTAAAGTGCCATTATCCCAAACACAATCATTCTTATCCTGAGACAAGGAGCATTATTCCGAGATTTTCTTATCACAAGACAACTATCCGGCCCTAATTCATTCTTCCTTTATCACCTGCCTTTATTCACCTCTTTCCCCATAAAATAAACTCTCAAGTAAATCACATAAGATTTCCCAAATTATTCATTAATTACTATTTTAGTACATGAACAATAATACGAGGACTTATGGAATCAAAATAACCATGTTATCTTTCAAACCTTAAATCATCAAATTCACATTAAAATACATCTTAAGTATTAGATATTACAATTGCTATTTTTTTAAATTCAGTTACATCATTGAAGTTGGTTTTTTTATTTTAAGAACTTTTATGTAATTTACTCCGAAATCTATCTAAAAATGAAAATAAATAAATAATATTTTATTCCCAGAGTATCTTTATGTATATTCAGTACTCAGTCAATTTTTGGATTATATATTTTACAAAAAGTCAGCCAGATTATTTTGACCTTTCTGTATCCCTTGTTCCCTACGAATCCACGATTTCGGTAGGCATCACCCAATCTTCACCTCGAGTGACCCGATCTTCCCTACGACCAAGGTTTTGTATCCATATTAGGGTTTATAGCTCGCCGCTTCGCCGTCTCCGCCTTCCCCCTCGCCGTGGCTCTGCGTGCTCTCCTCCGCCACCACCACCGCCTCTCCTCCTTCTTCGTCCGATCCCTAATGGCCCACGCCGCGGCCGACGGCTCCGCCCCCGCCCCCGCACCCGTGAAGCTGCCGGTGAAGGGGAAGAGGAACATACTCATCACCAGCGCACTCCCGTACGTCAACAACGTCCCTCACCTCGGCAACATCATCGGATGTGAGTTTGGTATCTAGAACTCCGTGATTTGGATTGGATGTGATGGAGGCCGTGACTGTCTGATGTGGCGTTGTGGGGAATTTTCAGGTGTTTTGAGCGCGGACGTGTTCTCGAGGTACTGCCGGCTTAGGGGGTACAATTCGATATACGTATGCGGGACGGACGAGTACGGGACCGCCACGGAGACGAAGGCAATGGAAGAGAATTGCTCGCCTAAGGAGATCTGTGACAAGTCGGTAACTCGATTCCTGGCTTGTGGATTGTTTAGAGCGAATGCGTGAATTTGTGTAGAGACTTGTAACCTTGTAGATTAATTGGAAAAGCGAAAAAAGACGGGTTCTGGGCCTGGATGTCTAATTGAACGAGACTGAATTGAATTGTTACATAGGTCTTTCAGTTGAACGCGATCTGAATCTCCACCTCTTGAGGTCTCTATCCGAATGTACACCAGCATTTTAATTCGGGGAAACGTATATCATATGGACCTTCATAGCTATTCTGATCGTTGGCACCCACTCATCCATGTTGGAGTTTTACTATGGAAATTCAATAATTTGAACCTCCATGGTAATACTTTTTAGGGGCTTGGCTTTGAAGGTAACACATGCACCCACCCACCTGCGCACCCAAGCATGCACCCACTTGTGCACACACACTCTCTTTAGTTCAATATTCATATAGAATCATTGAAGTTGGAGTTGGAACTTGATATTCCATATATTAGTGGCTTAGTATTATTTTTTTGAAATTCAATGCCTTCATCGCTTATGTATTGTATATTTTACTAGTTTTAAATTATTCTTTAATGTGTTTTTGGTAAATCTTAATATAACTTTTTTCAATGTATTTTGTTTAAATGTTAAAGTTTTTTTTTAAAAATTGAGGCTTACGCCTCGACCGTCTCGAGACCTACGCCTCACCTCAATTTTCAGAAAAAAGGCCTCGGACCGCCTCACGCTTTTTTAAACCTTGGATGCATCACATGAATAATGATAAGGGCAAAATCAGTGTTTGTCGCACGTTTAATTTTGTCCAATTAAGGTTTTATTAAATTAGGTTTTCATGCATCTAATTAAATTCGGGGTAGTCATCTTAATTTGTTTAAATTGGAGTCATTTGTTTTTTAAATAAATAGATCGTATGCGATCTCTAATTAGTTATCTGGTTGAGTCAATTTAGGATTCTAACTAGGGTTTGTTGAGAATTTATTTTATTTATTTTTATTTTATGATGTAATTCCATTGGATGTGTGTCGTTTGGAGTTGTCGTTCGGGCACCCCTCCTAAACACGTGGGCTAAGAATCATTGTTAAAGACAGTTCAAGTTAGGAAAAATTTGGAGTTTCTCCATTATCTTCCTATTTTCTCTCTCCCTCCACACAATCTCCGTGTTTCTCCACCAAAATTCCACGCAACATGCATGTTCTACCTCTTCCTCTCCTCTCATTTTTTCTACTATGGCCTTGATCATTGAAAAGGCTTCTTGTATTTGACTTGTTTGCAGCTCTAATATGAATTGGGGAACCATAAATGTATTTAACACACTGTTACTGATGTGTTTTTTTTAATTTTGATGGGCACTGGTTGATGTCCATTTTATTAGATGCCAGTTGACTGAAATTTGGGAAAATTTCCCATGTGGTCATTCCCATGGCTTGATGCCAAACATCGTGTTTACGTTTTTGTACATCTGTTTGATACATCATTTGTTAAAGGGAAGTATCACTTTACATTTTTATTGATTAAATTATAGAAAGAATTACAGAGGGGGATTTAATTGGGGATCCTATAAATGCGATCTTCTTGGTAGCATTGACAGAGGGGGTTTCGGCATCGATTTTAATAACCTCGACTTGGTAAGCACACTATACTCCCTTAAATTTCTCCTACAAGACAACACCTGAGGCTGAAAAAAGGAGAATAACCTGTCTTGAGGAGTTGGTTTGAAATCGGAGACATTACTGTGAGGAGAACGGTTACCATTTTTTTCCTATTATAAGCCTGATATTATGGGGTTTGGGTAATCCCTTTATTTCATCAAAAACTGAAAACTTACAAAAGGAACCCATTTAGGGGTATACATGTAAGAGCAAAATGGAAAACATGAAGACAGTTTATGACACGTTTAAATATAGAAAATTCAAGTTGAATCTTCTCTGAAAGTAAATCCAAAACAAACACAATAAAACTTCCAATGTAAAGCTTTAAACTTGAATCAAGTGGTACATGCTAATTGACCAATGTAGCTTCCTTGTACTCTGCTCAGCTATACTGTTTAGAATATGATTTTGCAAAGAGATATACTTTCATAGCAGCTTTATCCCAATTTCTGAATCAATCATCTCATAATGTCATCATCGTTTCCAGTTTTATAAACTTTCAAACTTGTTGTCTTCAGATAATAATTTAGTTGTCTTCAGATAATAATTTGTTCAAATCAGGTTCAGGGTTCAGCGTTATGGCATCCCTAGCGTAAACTCTATATGTTGGAAATAAAAAGTTGAGCAATTTGATAGCTTTCCTTGCCCTTCATTAGGCTTCAGCCATTTTTAAGATGACGGTCCAAATGGGAACTGCCAAAAATGGAATGATCTTTATTGCAAACTCAGAGCAAAAAAACATTGTTTTCCAATATTTAACAATATTGATAATGTTGATTCCTGATTCCAGCAACCTCAATTGCCATCTTTATTATTCTCAGTCAACCAAGCTACAAGTGCCATGAACATGAGCATACCACAAGACAAGGATGGTTGCCATTTGGCCAACGTCATTGAAAGAATATGGCGAGGCCAAAAAGACGAGATGTTGTTGGCGTTAAGTACAATTAAAGATTAATTATTTTGGCAACAAGATTGGTTATAAAAGATGTTTTTCAGGGGCTTGAGGTTGACATCCCAAGAGTGCATAATACACCTCAAGTAGTTGAGTCGGTGTCAAGGCATCGAGGTGCCTAGGCGAATTGGGTCACAACCTTAATTTGAAAAGGCATAAAATCCCATTTTAGAGTCTTTTCCTCTTAAGGCTAGCACTTGTTTTTATGCATTATTTATCAATGCATATTAGTTACCATTACGTTGTTTGCTAATGCATTATTAGTAATCATGCACATTGTTAACAACTATCAATCATAACTACTCAACAGGGAAAGTTGAGGTTAACAAGACCATAGGACACCTTGTGACGAGTGGGAGGAAGAGTGCGAGGGCAAGTGGGGGAGAAAGGAGGGATGTCACCACCTACTTTTGATGCTAGGAGCACGAGTATCGGGTTAGACTTCTCAAAGAATGTTGCAACCAGATCTAGTGTTTGGGGTACTAAGGGTTCAACAATCTTTGGACTGACTATTTGATACAGGTTGTTTTGGCTTGATCAAGCGATGGGGCTTGGTCTAAGGTCAACTGGTAGTGGAGGCAGCTGGCGGATGGTGGGAAGCTGTGCTTAGTTGTCTTCAAGTTTTTTCTAGATGTGAAGGTGATTGAAATCATGTAAAAGTTGGCGAAGGTAGGGGAGAGGGTGGGTGGATTCTTTCTGGTGCAAGTAATGCTTTTGGACGTGTCATCACTATTGTCGAAGGTCTTTTTGCTGCGGAGATCAGGATTGGAGTAGCAATCGATTTTGATTGATAAAACTCTATCATTGAGAGATAGGTGGTCTGTAGGAGATGAACACATGAAGTGGATGATGCCATCCATTATGATGCCGAGGAGGCGATCATGATGGATTTGCTAGACTATCACTTGGGCTAAGGTTTCGAGAAGTTGTGGTCAACAAACCGTCACTTGAGAAGTTTGTTGGGATTCTTCATCGGCAATGTGTTGACAATGTGGCTTAGATTATTGGCGATGAGAGGCAGAAGGGTATCCGAGGAATTTATACTATGGGAGGGGGGTGGAATTTGCGATGGCGGTCGAGGTGACGACATAGAGGGAAGAGGTGTGGTGGGGTGAGTTGACAATGGGGAGCCAACAACATGGGAATTCATCAATTCGGCGATATCTTTGTGAGGGAGGTGCTAAATGGGGATGATGTTCATGGAGGGTTGAATTGGTTAATACAATGAATCAATTAATTGAGGAGAAGGGCACATGGTGCAAGAACACTAGAAGTATTGAAAAGCCTGAACTCTTATTGGGTTTGGAGTAATGAATTTATTAATACAGAATGAAGAATATGTAGAATTGAATGTAATAATTATGGATATTTAGAGACACGTGCATACACATACAACATCGCGTAAAATATTAATCAACTGTGGATTGAATTAATGACTTGGGTTGTTTCATCGTGACATCATTGGGTGTGGAGTGACGATTGTTTCACCGTGAAGAAGGCCTATAAGGAGTTGTCCTCCAACATGAATTTTGAACTGGGCATCTTGTAGCATGATTGCAAGTTGATATGGATGTTAAAGGCCCCTATCAAGCTGAAGATCTTCCTATGGCTGCATAGGTAGAAGCAGATTCTGACCAAGGTCAGAAGATCGGTGCTGATCCAGGGGGACGACACTATTTTCTCATGTGTGGGATTGATAATGAGGACTTGCCACCTATTCTACTCTTGCACCTGCACCCGCGATGTTTGGGCCGCTGTGAATGTCCAATGGCAATGGGTTGATATATCCTCCCATACTGGGTTTTAGAGCTCACTGGTGGCCAATCAATTCTGGCCCATGGAGGAGTTTTTGCGGCACCATGCGGGCGATTTGGATATCGCACAATGGGGTCATCTTCCGGTCAGATTATGATGATAATGTAACTCTCTTTGGTACCCAGTTAAATGGTATGGGGGGTAGTGCAGTGTGCATACCACCCAAAATATCATGGTTCAAATCCTCCCTTGTAGGGGTAGCGTTAGGTAGTCGATAGCCATCGTAAAAATAGTCGAATCTTTCAACATAAATTTGAGCAAGAGTCCATATAGCCGACCCTACTTATAGCCGAAGAAGGCTTCACCATTTTTTAATGTAACTCTCTTTGCTAGATATCTATTCGAAACCTGGAAGTTGTAAGTAATATCATATTATCTTATCAAATATATGGAGCGGACAACTTTGGAGTGTTTTACCCTTTTTTTGAATAAAAAATTGCAGATTGGATTTATATTAGTTAGGTATAATCCATTTTCAGTTTATATGTTAGTAAATTAACCAAGATCAAATTTACTGTTGTCGAAGGTACTTTTGCTGCGGAGTCTGAGATTGGAGGAGAGATCGATGTTGATCAATACAACCTGAAAATTAAGAGATTGTTAGGTTATCTGTTGGAGATGATTGCATGAAGTGGACATGGCCCATCATTATGACGTTAAGGCAGTGATGACAGTGTATTTGCAAGACTAATCACTAGGGTTGATGTTCTGAGAAGTTGTTGAGTTGACAAATCGTCCTTTGAGAAGGTTCAATTGGCCTCTTCGTTAGAAATTGAGAATGTAGAAGCATAATATTTGAGATAAAGAATAAGAACAATGAAGAACATCGAGATTTTTACGTGGAACCCTACTCCGTGAGGAGTGAGATGAAACCATGAGAGAATGCTATAAAAGGCTTGTATTTTTTATTCACTTTTCTCATCTGATACAATGGGTGCGAGACTTCTTATATAGCCCCCATTGAGTCCCCACATCGCACAAATAGTAGATGTGGGACTAAACCACTGGATGTGGTAGTTGGACCTTGGATGGATCCAATTACCCCTCTACATATGACACCTATGCTCCAACACTCCATCTCAAGCTAGAGCATGCAATGCTCAGCTTGGTCAAATAGAAAGAGATCTCAATCTAACAATATAAGGCACTACAGACAATATCAACTCAACACATACTCTACTGTCAGTTGCTATCGAGGACGTTGCTTCTCATTCATATGAGGAGGAACAAAAGGGCTAGAGTGTGACTCGAACTAGATCTCTCGTTGGAGAACACGTGCTCTGTACTACGTCTGTCAGAGTCATTGAAACTAAAATGAGCCTCCACCTGGAGATTTCTGGCTCGCAACTGTTCCCTCTCTCTGAAGGGCTGAACTGGAAAAAAGCCATGGAAACGTCCTCATCGGAGTTCACAGTCGTTGAAGAATGGAGTCTGAAAGTTTCTCGTCGGAGAACTAGGTCTATTCCATACTGGTTCAGAGAATGGGATCTCTACTCTGGAGTCCCCTATGAAATCACTTGAAAATCCTAGCCCACAATGACATAGAGAATGAGATCTCTACTTTGGGCATAGAGAATGAGATCTCTACTTTGGAGTCCCTATGGATCATATGAAAATTTGGTGACCAAAAACAAAGATGGTTACCACAAATATGATGATAGCAGATACATGCGGATCATATTGATAACTCGGAACCAATCTGGACGGTCGAGTCTGAATTTGAACTGTAGAGTCTGAAATTTGACATGGAATATGAAAAATCTGATATCTGAATCTGACCTGTAACTTTACACAATACTCCCTCTTTCTCTCATACTTGTCGGAAAAACAATGGCGTCGATCAAGTTGGGAGAGGACAAGAAGATGGGGAGAAACAAAAATCCACATAAGCCGATCTCAATTTTTTCGGTGGTTGGCCTTGTTGTGCGAGTAGGAGGTGCGCCTGCGGCTTGGAGACTAAGAGGAGAGCTGCCTGCGGCTTGGAGATGATAAGGAGCTACATGCCGGCCTTTCTTTGAGGAATCTATTATTGTGAATCTGTAGTGCCGCCATGGTTGCATGAACAAGATCTGGAGATTGCCGATCAGA
Source organism: Ottelia alismoides (assembly GCA_037367405.1). NCBI lineage: Eukaryota > Viridiplantae > Streptophyta > Magnoliopsida > Alismatales > Hydrocharitaceae > Ottelia > Ottelia alismoides. Next base: position 627,313 of record JAZKJV010006839.1, read on the forward strand.
TCGGCATTGGCGGAATGAATGCTGTGCAGAATTAGGGTTTTTCGAAGAGGAACATCAGAACTTGATCTTGAACAATAATAAATATGCACTAATTGATCTTCCGGAAATTTGTGACAACTGAAAATTAGGGTTTCAAGAAACCCTAAAACTCTTCTCGATCTTGAACGAATCATATATATGGACAATAATGATCTTCAAGAACGAAACATCAAAATCGAATCTCGAACAAATGATGAAAAATGACTCCTCAAGAATTGAACATGCTCTGATACCTATTTAGGGTTCCTTGATTGGAAAACCCCTCACAAGGGTGCCACCTCAGGATCGGGGCTCTTCCAGATCGCAGTTGCTGCCGCCGCTTGGGATCCTGGAGGAGGGGCGTGGGGAACCATCGCCGTCGAATTGCTGTGCCATCTTGCAAAAAATATTGTGCTGCCATGGTTGTTGCCTCTTGCACCTCTTCATCTTCTTCTTCTCGATCTCTAGTTGGAGTGACGCAAGGAAGATCCGTCGCCTAAGGTCTAATAGTCGGAGATCGGTGGAGGGTGACGCTAGTGTCGACAAGTGCTATGGCTCCATCGTTTGTGTTGGTGGGATTCCTTGCTTCTCGTGTTGCCTCGTTGCTACTGGGAGAAGAGGTGCGGTGGTGCCTCATGGTTTGCGCCATTGCCTGGAGTCGCTAGGGGCTTGGAATGTGTGCCATTGCACGAGATGGCAGCTCGCTGCATCCTGGAGGATGTTCTGTCACCGCCTGAAGATGGTGGAGTCGCATACCTGGAGGTTGCGCGGAGCCTTTGGCGAGTTCTGGGGAGTCTTCGCCAACATCTTCTTATGCGGCCTGGAGCGTCGCCATGGTATGCCGCCAAGGAATGGTTGGCCTTGTTGTGCGAGTAGGAGGTGCGCCTGCGGCTTGGAGACTAAGAGGAGAGCCGCCTGCGGCTTGGAGATGATAAGGAGCTACATGCCAGCCTTTCTTCGAGGAATCTATTATTGTGAATCTGTAGTGCCGCCACGGTTGCATGAACAAGATCTGGAGATTGCCGATCAGATCGGCATTGGCGGAATGAATGCTGTGCAGAATTAGGGTTTTTCGAAGAGAAACATCAGAACTTGATCTTGAACAATAATAAGTATGCACTAATTGATCTTCCGGAAATTTGTGACAACTGAAAATTAGGGTTTCAAGAAACCCTAAAACTCTTCTTGATCTTGAACGAATCATATATATGGACAATAATGATCTTCAAGAACGAAACATCAAAATCGAATCTCGAACAAATGATGAAAAATAACTCCTCAAGAATTGAACATGCTCTGATACCATGTTAGAAATCGAGAATGCAGAAGCGTAATATCAGAGATAAAGAATAAGAAAATGAAGAGCACCAGGATTTTTACGTGGGCGGTGGGACCCTACTTTGTGAGGAGCGGGATGAAATCACAGGAGAATATCTCAAAGGGCTTGTATTTTCTATTCACTTTTTTCATCTGATACAATGGGTGTGGGGCTTCTTATATAGCCTCCACCGAGTCTCCACGTCCCACAAATAGTAGATGTGAGACTAAACTACTAAGTGTGGTAATTGGACCCTTTAAGGATCCAACTACCCATCTCTACATATGACGCCTATGCTCCAACACTCTTCATTGGCAATATGCCGATAATGTGGTTGAGGTTATTGGCGGTGAGAGGCAGAAGGGTACATACAGAAGGGTACTAGAGTTCATACTATGGGAGGGAGAGGTTAGATTCATGGCAACGATCATCACAATGACATCGAGGGAAGAGGTGTGGTGGTGTGAGATGACGGTGGGGAGCCCTAGACATGGGAAGTTATCATTTCAATTGATCTTTGGGAGGGAGGTGCTGATTGCGGATGGGTGTTCATGGGTGGTTGAATTGGTTAATGTAGTGAATTACTCGAGGGGCACATGGTGCACGGATGATAGAAATATTGAAAAGCCCGAACTCAAATCCCGGACTAACTGGGGTTTGGAACAACGAATTTACAAATACAGAATAAGGAATATGTAAAATTGAGTGTAATAATTATGAATAATCAAAGGCGTGTGTATATACATATGACATTGCATAAAAAATAATGAATCACATATTAGATCAGATTAGCCAGGAACAATCCATTTTCAATTCAGAAGTTAATAAATTAAACAAGATCCAATTCAATTCAAACATCCAAGTAGAACCATTGTAATCCATTGAAGTATCTTGGTCTTGGATCACGTATTTTGTCAAATTCATGTAAACACCTAGATGGTGATTGCTTTGCATATGGAGGCATTGGGATTTCGGTGGAGGAATGCAGTCATTTTTTAAATATCTTTCACGGGTAAGATTTGGAAAAGCAAGGAAAATATGGAATGAGATGGATAGAGGGTAACTAAACATTTTTCTAATATCTATTTGCAGGTAAGATTAAGCTGCATTGCTAACAAACAACATACCTGAGGTCGTTTTTGTTAACGATTTTTGGGGAGGGAGGTGCTGGCTACAGATGCCCGATTCAGGGATGTTTGAAAAAAGTTCATTTAGACGATACTTCTTTTGACAGTCAGGCATGTTAATATAATAGTAGCATTCATGGTTTAGTATTCTTAAATAAGATTATAAAAGATTAGATCCGTATTGGAGCCTTCTGCTCAACTGAAAAACCTAGTCGTATTTTTATATTTTACACCAAATAAAGTCCTGGTAAGTCTCGATTCTTGTACAATATGGCAATATGCTGTTTAAGTCTCAAAAGAGTTTCTTCCTCTGTCAGACATGAATATTTCTGGAAACTTTACCTGATAATTGGATAGCATAGATCTACTGAGGGAGTTGAATCCAGGACAAGCGAGGCAAAGAGCTTCCCTCATTCTCATATGTATTTGATTTTGAATAATATGTTTGGTTTTCTGGTATTTCAAGCTTATCACTTGTAGATGCGTTTTGGAATCCCCTTTGGATGCCTTTGACATTCCCGATTATAACATCACAATCTGTGTGGAGTTGGTACATACAGCTATGGTCCTTTGAGTTGGTTGTTGGGGTTGTCTAGATTAATTGTAATTCTGGGTGGTCTTCCAGAGAAATATTATTGGCACATTCACAGCAGGTTATACATTCACTTTTGGAACTTTTTATTAGAATTTGTTTTTTTTCAGGCGTGATTATATAAACAGTATAAAATTATTTATAGTGATTTCTCGAATCGCGTGGGACGTATCTTATCCTGTTCTGTTCGGATTAAATGCCTTGTTCAACTTTTGCATGCAGATATCATGCAATTCATAAGCAAGTATATGATTGGTTTGACATTGGTTTTGACCACTTCGGGCGCACTTCTAGCCCTCAGCAAACTGAAGTTTGCCAGGCTATCTTTAAAAAGCTTTTGGAGAACAAATGGCTTACTGAGAATACCATGCAACAGGTAATAATTCTATTTTTTTACTTGTCGTTCTTTTGCTTTCTTTCTTCAATATTTTATGTTTGTAGCTATCAAATTTTTTGCAGCTTTATTGTGATACATGCAAAAGATTCTTAGCGGACCGTTTGGTTGAGGGCATATGCCCCACACCGAACTGTAACTATGAGTCCGCTCGTGGAGACCAGTGTGAGCACTGTGGGAAGCTCTTAAATCCCACTGAGCTAAAGGATCCTAAGTGTAAGGTACTATGAAACTAACGTGCTTATACTTTGACTTTCTGATGTACATTCTGTGCAAATAATAAATAATTTGGATTTTTTTTAAAATAGGTTTGCCATACAACTCCTCAGATTCGTGATACTGATCACTTATTCTTGGAGCTTCCCCTTTTAAGGGAAAAATTGGAAGAGTACATCAATAATATGTCAGTTGCTGGAGGCTGGAGTCAAAATGCTATCCAATCTACCCACGCATGGCTCAGAGAAGGACTTAAAGCTCGGTGCATTACTAGGGATTTGAAGTGGGGGGTTCCGGTCCCACATGAGAAGTATAAAAACAAGGTTCTGATGGCTTAAAAGTATTCGTTTTCTATTATATTTGTACTTTTTACACCTTTGTGTACTTTTTACACCTTTGCCCGTCCTTTTTTTTGGGGTTTTCATCCATTTAACTAGATGAGCTGTATTGATTACAGGTCTTTTATGTGTGGTTTGATGCACCAATTGGATATGTTTCAATTACTTCATGCTACACATCAGAGTGGGAAAAGTGGTGGAAAAACCCTGAAGATGTTGAATTATACCAATTCATGGGAAAAGATAATGTTCCATTTCATACGGTATAGAAGTACCGATTTATCTTTTTCTATTGCTTTTTAGGCATAAATACTTCTCTTTATTCGTTTTCCACCTCTGTTAATTCATTTTTTGAGAAAAGGTCTGTCAATTCTTATATGTATGCAATATGCATCGAAATGCAGAGCCTTTAAAAGCATTTAAGTGCTCTCCAACATATTGGACTTCCTTATCCTTAATAAATGGAAATTATTAATAACTTGCATTACTAAAATAATTGCATAATAACCTAATTCCCCTCTCGACCTCGTAAACTTGCTCCGTCTTACCCCTCGGACCCTATCGTCAACTTTAACTTTATTGGAGTCAATTACTTGAGTTAAACTTGATTTAATCTAACCAAACAAAATCAGACGGTGGATCTTCAATCTCCCTCTCTCTCCTTCCTCTTCATCGTCTTCTTTTACCAAATCAAATTAGAAGCTCCGCAGGACCTGGAGGATGGCGGGCGGAGGTCGAGGAGGGTGCTGTCGTGGCGGAACGGGAGGAAGAAGGGGAGGCCGAGGAGGAGGAGGACGGGGAGGTCAGGGAGGCGGAGGTCGAGGAGGAGGATGGCACCCTCACGGCGGACTTGGAGGAGGAGGGGGATGTCGGGGAGGTGTTTACTCCCGAATCTCCCTCTGCCGCGCCGCCATCGCCCACGCCTTCCAAATCCCCATCTGCCGCCCCGAGCTCGACGACCCCTCCCGCCTCCTCCCCGCCGAGGACGCCACCGCCTTCACCCTTGAGGGCTTCCTCTGGAATTACTTCGTTATGGGGGCCTATTCTCCAGATCTGCTGCCTATTCTCCTCCCCTTACTGACAACCGCCAGCGGGTGACATCCCAGTGGCAACGGATCATTTCATGTCATACTTAATGTTAATGGGAAGGATTAATTCAAAGTTTTTCGATTTGTATTAGGAAGAAGACTAGATTGATGGTTGCGGCATTGGGTCATCAACTCACGCAGCAGAGAAATTGGAATTGCAACTGAACATGTTTTCTTGCTCTACTATAATTTCCACCCCTTACAGAAACTTAGTGATCTTTACATGTATCATCTTGCTCCCAATTTCTGCGTGTGCGGGTTAGTTCTTCTCTGGGGACTGAATTGAGGTGTTTGAAAAGAGAAGGTCGAAATCAAGTATGATGTTAGTTAATCTTTACATAATCTACTCCATGTGATCTACTGTGGATTAACACACTAAATTTAATAAAAGTTCAGAGATGGAAACTTGGGGATTCTAGCACGTGTAGTCAATTCCCTCTTGCTGTCCCATTTCAGTAAAGCAATGCATTTGCAGATCCATTTGCTAAAAGAAAATATACAATTTATATATCAAGGTTCTCCTTTTTACACATCACCATGATTTTGTTGTTTTATACAGATTGATTGCATCCCCTCTTTATTCTCCTAAGCAGAGTAGAATTGTCAATATTTGAGTTACCCGTGCTGAATGTAAAAGAAGCATTAGATGTTGAGCAATCACTTGCCAATATCACCTGGATTTTGAAATGGACACGATCCTCCAAACTTGAGCATACAGATGAACAAAACAAGCTGATAGCCTCATGAGAATTGAACAAACAACCACCGGCTGCTAAACAAAGTCTGAAGAACTAAACAGAGCACCATGTGACTCTTGCCCACCAAAACCCCACGTTCTCCCTTCAACACATCCAACCAATCTAGGTATTTAAACAGAATAAACAAATAAGTGCACCATTTCAATTTTTTATTACACGTTCCTTAAATAAATTTATCATCTCCCTCACCAGGAAAAGAAAGGAAGAAGAAGAAAGACCCACCGATCAGTCCGGGCAGAACGAGCAGCCTGCAATCTTCTTGACACTGTTCCATCCCCTGCCTGTCCACGCGACCCGCTACCTAGAACCTGCCCGACACTCCTACCTGGGTGGCACGGGGGAGGGGGGTGGGAGGTCCGATGGTGCAGGAGGAGGGGGGTTGGAGGTCAGGCGGCGTGAGGGGAGGGGTCGGAGATCACGCGACGCAGGGAGGGGGTGTTGTCGGGGAAGGAGGGCATCTTCTGTAAATTTGGTAAAGAAATAGGGCAATATATTCCCTTTTTTAAACAAAATCCGGTTATGTTCAACGGTTAAATGGATGGGAGTTAACCCTAGGATCTGTGGAGTAAGGGTTAGTAAGTTTACAGGGTCGAAGGGGGAATTAGGTTGTTTCAAAAGTCGTAGAGGTAATTTACAAAGATTATAGGGTTCCTGGGGTAAAAATCTCTTTATTGTATTTCCGTAATGTTCTATTGTCAATATTTTATGTGCCAACGAAGCAAGGCATAGCATAAAGTCACTGAAGGCACTGTCTTTCCTGTCATTTGTTGACCATGTTAATCACACATACATACAGTCTAACATGTAGCATGTATTCTTGCTGAAGTAAACTCGAGTAGCTTCATTACATTTTTTTCTGTCAAGGAAGTTGGTCTGTATTCCTTCAGGGTGCTCGTTAATACATAGGACCCTGATGTGAATTGAGATTGAATTATGCTGTTTCCGTATTTACCAAAAATGAAACAGAATTTTGATGTAAATTTTGCCAGCCTTACATATTGTTGAGTTTTTTATTTCATAGAATAAATTAACGTGGCCTGGTGGTAGTACAGTGTACCTACCACCCAAAAAAACAAGGTTCAAATTCCTCCATGTGGGGGTTGCGATAGCTGTTAGGTAGCTGACTGCCAGCGTAAAAAGTAGTCGGATCTTTCAGCAATAATTCATGTAGCGGACCTACTTGAAGGGGGAGAAGGCTTCACCATTTTTATAGATATAAAATAACATCAGAATTTCGAGATTGGAAATGGAAAAAGGCCTTTAGGTTTTCATTGGTGGTTAAATGTTGACCATATGGTTGGAACACAAAATATTGGTCTACTAAGATATGAAAGAAGAACACAACGATTATAGTTCTTTGGCTTTCTTAATGTAGATGCAATCACTGTTGTAGAAGTTTTTTTTTGAAATCCTGAAATAGGGGGAGACACTCGACGGTGTTCGCCCCATCTTTTATTCAAAAAACAAGAACAGAAACAAAAAAGAAAAACCGAAACTACGGCCGAAGGAGCGACCAGTTACAACACCCACTCCTCCACCAAACTCTTGGCATGTATCACCACATTTTCCTTATAAAAACGTTGTCACGAGAAGAGGAAGGCATTCCTCCCCAGCCAAACAACCCATAGGACAACCATCGACGAGATCATCAACGCAACACCATACCAGCCCGATCCCCTACCAAACCTGAAGCACCTTGGGGCACTTGAAGAACAAATGCTCGACGGATTCAATCGCCTCCTCGCAGAGTAAGCACCTGTTAGAGATGGATCCAAGAAGCCTGGCACACCGGTCCCTCGTCATCAGCCTTTGTCTTCGAAACAACCATAAGAAGAAACCAATTCGCTCTGGTAACTTGAGAGCCCAAAGGAACGCACAATCGCGAATCAAAATCTCCGAGCGTGAAGGCGGCGACCTGCAAATAGCCCCAAAATCCTTCTTAACCGTGAACTAACCCGCACGCCAACCCCAATGGTCTCTCCCCTCCGATGGGCGCCCCACCTCCCTGATAGCATCCGATAGGGCCAAGAAATCCTCCAATCTCCGGTCGGAGAAATTAGAGGAGAAAGTGGGGCACCAATTTCCATCCGACCAACAAGCTGCCACCGTCACAAATTTATCCACAGCGAGAGCAAACAAACGCGGGAACCTCGTGCAAAGGGCCCCCCGTCCAGTCATCCGTCCAAAAAGCGAAAGACTCACCTCCACCATGGATTGGCCTAAACAAAGATAAGTTCTTGGAGAAAACCTCCACGATCCCCCTCCAGAAGGGAGTCGGAGAGTCCATCATCCGGCCTTGGAGGCGCCCCCACAACATCGTATATCTTGCGCAGCATGGTACATGCCAGATCCTCCCCAGGTCCCCAGATTCTGCTCGTCCATTTAAGAAGCAATGCCTCGTTCATCTGTTGGAGACACTTCACTCCCAGCCCTCCCTGATTCTTCGTGAACGTAATATCCTCCCACCCCACTGTTGTAAAAGTTGGTCGACTAGTCGAGTCGGGGGGGGGGGCAGTCGACTCGACTAGGCCTAGTCGGCCTTTAGTCGGTCAACCCGACTAATTGGGGACCGACTAGTCGGCCAACTACTAGGCCGACTTTTAATGTGGTTGAAGCAAAAAGGGGTGACACTCGTGGTTGGTTCTTGCCCCAAAATATATTAATGTGAAAAACTCATAGAAGCTAGATCTTGAGAATATATCTGGCAAGATGAGTTACATTTTTCACTTAGTACCGCTCCTCCCTGAAAAAATACTATTGCACGAGAGCCAGATGGCCCAAAGAGTTGCAGTTGGTCTCCAAACTTCCATGGCATATCTGAACAAGGCCTTAAATGTCAATTTCGGGCACCATTTCAGTACTGACCGAAACGGAATTTTGGTCAAATTTCGACGGAAATTTCGATCATTTCAGTTATTTTTTGTACTAGGGACCCCATATTTTGGTCATTTCGGCTATTTCAGTCGAATTTCGATTTCGATAGGATATCAAAATTGGACAGAATTTTGTCGAAATTTGAGGCCATGGATCTCAATTGGTTCACAATAAGGCTATTCCAAAAAATACAATGAGAATAAGTATCTAACTATGAAATAGCTGTCGTAATGCATACTCGCCTCACATGTCTCAAGTATAGAAAAGGTGTATGAGGTCATCTCAAGTCGAGCCACAAACTAGACAAATATTCTCCGTCCCTGGGAGGAACGAAGCCCAATGTACCTTAGTTAAAGTCTGCTCTAACCGCTAAATCCATAGGAATATCTTAATTTTCACAGATATGCACAAGGTCCAAACAAACTTGTAATCGCATTCTCTATTATTCATCGGGGAATCATGTGAAGTTGTGAGTGCAACATACACCTTTTTGATTGAGAAGAAACCATCTTGCCAAACCTAATGATGATTGCTTGTAGTTGGACTTGAGTATTCGGCCACAAAGCCCTACATATTCTTAAAATCACGAAGATGCCGCTTTGATAGTCCAGAATAAAATGGCGATGGACATTGGTTGTTCGCCCATGTGCCCTTCAATAATGCACCTCGATTGATCGCTAGACCAAAAAGATGAGGGGAGCTTATATTTAGGGAACCTTCCTCCGTCCAATCTTTTGGCCAAAATATGAAAGACCATCCATCTCCCACAGCCGGTCTCATGTGGAACACAACTTAGGATTCACCGTGCAAACTTCTTTCCAGAACGCTGTGGGCGAGTGCAGCTCCTATCAAGACGACATAGATTTGTTCCGCTTCCATAGAGGCAAGCATGCCACTTGATGAGGAGTGCTTTGTTTATGCCGTCCAACCTCTGAACACCAAGACCATCCTAGTTCAGGGGAAGAGCGACAATATTCCAACTTATTCGATTCATACCCCGAGACCCACCACTGGGAGGTCTCCAGAAAGATCTTCTACATGTCTCAAGACACATGCGAATTCCCATCGAAAGTAAGCGAGTGGACATGAAGAACACCAGTATCGTTGCTAAAATTATCTTCAACAAAATCATCCTCCCAGAGAGACAAGAAGCTTTATAACCAGACAATTTTCGTTCTAGTCTCTCAACAACAAATAACTAGTCTGAGTGCCTCCGTCTTTCAATAGAAAGATGCAATCCCAAATAACAAAGTGGAAGACGACCTCGCGGGGTGGAAATGATCTCTGCATATTTATCAGCTTCAACATTTGACGGTCCTCCTAGAGCATGAGTTTTAAACAAACCTCATGATTTGATGGTCCTCTTAGGCATGCAAGGAATAATAAACTAAAAGATTTCATTTGAAGTGTCGTTAAACATTTGCGAGGATTGAGGATCATTTTTAGATATGTACAACACCAGTATAGATATAGCTAGTTCATTAAATGCATTACACCACCATGAAGCTTTTTTGTTGGACTATGAGGAACCTTCATTGATAACATCATTTAATTAACCTCACATCTCCTTGAAATCTATGGCGATTGGAAACAAGAAATGAGTGAGATCTAATGCTATATATGAGTGAATTACATCATCACCTTCAAGCAGACCAAAATCTTACCATTGTTTGGTTTTGGCTGTTTTGGGTGTTAAAATGATGTGTAGATGCTCCACCATGAGTGGGATGCCCGATGATTCGAGAGGGAGCGATTTGAGAGGGGAAGTTCGAGGAAAGGGGGGCAGAGAAGAACTAGATGAGGCTTTGCCACACGATTTGCATTGTCGACATCGTATGTGCAAGAGTAAGAGATATTTAGGCTCCCTTTATTCCTAAAAGAAAGGTTTGGTGCATACCGGAGGTTTCTGCTTTTGATACTAGAGATTTTATCTGCTTTAGGCACATGAGAGCTGGGCATCATCGTGCGACACATAAGGTAATCGAAGTCTGGAAGAAGCTGACACTGGGAATCAAACTCCTATTCATAGTAATTGCTTGGGACAGGTTGAGACCAAGGTTGATCCTCTTTGCTGCATACTGGTGGTGGAGGCAGTCTTATCTTTTGTATGAGAAGGTGTTTCCTTTTTGGATGCGGTGAAGTCCACCTTGGGGTCTGAGTTCAATGGTGATGTTATTCTCCTTGTTAGGAGCACTGCGATGGCCCGAGGTGTGGTGTAAGGGGAGTTGGGCTTGCTTCTCAGTGTTTCTGTGGGTAGTCATAGCATAACATGGCGTCACTTGTGTTTTTGAAATTTTGAGATGGGGCGCTGACTTATAGCTGCTCAGTTTGTGTGGCGATTCGGGGTATCCCCCTCAGTGCTTGGGATCTCGGAAGCATACAATGTTGTGTAAAAGGTGGGGAAGTTCGTGGAAGTCCATTCTAAGGGCCTTCTTCTAGGAGGTAGCCGGACGTGGTGGCCTTGATCGTTGTGAGGCATGGCCTTTCTCTACCCACATGGATTTCCATCCAAGTGGGTCATTCTTCTTCGGACATTAAGATGCGTGCGTTTGTGAGACCTATCTACTGGCTGGCATGGAGGATATGGAGTTGGATCTCGGACCATCGTCACTTTGTGTAGTAGCGGAGAGTGCCACTCCTGTGGGTACCGGTGGTAGCGGCGGCGGCCTAGTTCCCAAGAGGTTTTCTCAAGGAAATGAAGACACGCTTCTTGATGATGAGGGTGTGTCATTGACATATGAGGAACACCACCAAGAAATTGAGGGTGCTTGATGAGGAGGTCACGGTGTAGAAGAAAGTTGAGCCATTGAGATGGCTTTGATAATATACTTCATGATGTTCACGATGAGACTTTCACATGGGTATCAGTAGTAGTATGGTAGGTTTTGACATCTTTGAAGTAGGAAAGCTCGCCAGGGTTAGGTAGATTTTGTGTTTTTTGGTACAAGGAGTTATGTAATGTGTGATTGGATGTGACACCGGTGATTGCAGAGTTCCTTCTAGGGAATTGAGGACTCTGGAGACTCAAAATGGATTTTGTGTTTTTTTTTGGTACAAGGAGTTATGTAATGTGTGATTGGATGTGATGCTGGTGATTGCGTAGTTCCTTCTAGGGAATTGAGGATTCTAGAGACTCATAATGGTTTTTCTTTTCTTAATGTGAAAGAGGGATTTTTTGAAAAATGTCAAAGAGGGATTGTCAGAGAAAGTTGATGATGATTGCATGATTACGTTGTCCAATGCCATGTACCTTATCACCATGAAGATCGAGGCTTTAAGACTTAGTGTGTTTAAGTGACTCGGTGAGACCGTTTCGGTCTGCTTTTATGATTAGAACATCATTACTGAACATGGGTGTGTGGTGGTGGTGGTGGGGGGACTTCATGTTTAAGGTGGAATTCACAATGTTCGATGACACTTTATTTGATCCTTATTCTTGATCATGGCTAGAGGGTGGATTGATTCAACCTAGAAGAGGAAAGAGAGGTGAGACATGGATGCCCACTGTCACCTAACCAATACTGTTTGTGTTTGCTTAGATGTTTTGGAATTTGCTATATCTCAAGCATGATGCATGTATGGCTTGTTTTTTGAACATTCTGGGGGTATGTGGCCTGGCTTGTTACAAACTCCACTGTAGATGTTATCGTGTCAGTGGAGGCATGTGTGGACAATACGTGTTCGGTTTGTGGCATGTGGGGACATGATATTAGTGCGCCATGGTGAAGAATTGTGGAAGTGGTGGGTGGGGGGGACTCTATTTATAAGGCATCTGAGACACTGAGGGAGTGCCTTTCAGTACTTGGCTAGGATTTTGCTTTGGAAACTAGGTTGATATGGTCCGTGGAAGATCAATGCGTCCTTAAAGGTGGCTGCATGTTTGTCTTAAATGGAGGATGTCAGTTATCATGGTGCTCCGTGGGGGGTGGGGGGTGAGGACGATACACGTTGGACATTGCAGCAATGGGAGGACATTGTGCACCTGTTCTTCACAATCACATGTCTCACTGTTAGAGGAGAGCTGGATATCTCATTGATTGTTCCGAGGGGAGCACACACCATTTGGATGATCGCCATGCATTGGGGTGGAAGGTGGGGAGCAGGTGATCATTATTTATTCGGGACATGAGCTGGCCACTTGTGGTTATTGGGCTTTTGGAGTGAAAGGAATGGTGTAATGTATAGAAGAGGAATGTGCTATTGTCAGATCTAGAGGGGTGGGAGGTGTGTAGTAGGTGTACATGATGTAACATGACATGAGCTGGCTACTTGCGGTCAAGGTTCAGGAAAGCGGCATGCGTATGTGTTTGTACAGGTCACTGAATAGCGCTTAAGCGGTATGCGGGGGCATAGCATATGCGGGGTATATGCGGTTCTACGCGGTTTCCTAATTTTTTATTTAAAAATAATATATATATATATATAAGTGACTACAATAGAACTAAATTTATGTATAATTATGGTTCAACAGAAGATCTAAGAAAATTAACTTTCACGTAGAATTCAAAACAATCTCTATCAATCAAATATCAATACTCCAATAGAACGGATAGCACACAAAATAAATGACAACAATCAATAAAATAGAAAAGTTAGCACACAAAATGCCTCTATTATTGAATATAATGTTATTTATCTCTGTCGTTATATTTATAACTGATCCTCCATCAAAAGTACCAAAATTTACATATAATATATTGCATTCATAATAACCATTAGTTGACTAAATTAGTTTGCTAAATTATTGGTACATTATTCTTTTACTTCCTTGCATGTTTACTCCAATCTCGCGGTACAACTACTTTGACGATGGATTTAAATGGTCATGGAATGTTTGGTTGGCGTATATGCAAAAGCAAGGAAAATGTGGCACAAAACACAATAAAAATGTGGCATAAATTAAAAAAAATAAAAAATAAATAAAAAAATGTATATGCAGCCGCACAGCCCGCATAAGCGGCCCGCATAAGCGCACAGGACGCATAATGGGGGGCTTCATGAAAGCGGTGCGCTGAGGGCACCACATACGCATATGCAGCCGCACGGGCCGCTTTCGTGAACACTGCTTGCGGTTATTGGGCTCTTAGGAGCGAAGAGGAATGTGCTATTTTGTCAGATCCAGAGGGGGTGGGAGGTGGGGACTAGGCGATACATGACATATTAGGACATGAGCTGGCCACTTGTGGTTATTGGTCTCTTTAGGAGTGAAAAGAATGCTGTGGTGTTCTGGGGAGGTACTATATAGAAAATATGGTGCATACAGCGAAGCGGCTTTTCACGTTGTGGATGTCTTAGCATCATTAAGGGATTGTAAAAGGTTGTACGTTTGTTTTCTAGTTTTAGTTAAATTTGAATGTTCCCACTCAGTTTCTTTCAGTTTTGTGTCACTCATTATTTTTATTGTGAATAATTTTTGAATTCATACTAGTATATTCTGATAGTAGAATTTGCAGTATCTAAAAATATAACAAATAGACACCGAAACAAAATCATCGAGGTAATACCATGGCCTCAAATTTCAGCGAAATTCGGTCGAATTTCAGTCGAATATCGATATCCAGCCGGAATCGAAATTCGACCGAAATGACCGAAATGACCGAAATATGGGGTCCTAATACAAAAAATGACCGAAATGACCGAAATTTCGGTCGAAATTCCACCGAAATTCCATCGAAATTCTGTTTTGGTCAATACCGAAATGGTGACCGAAACCGACATTTAGGGCCTTGGGTAATACTTGCCCCTAGTGCAAGTCTGCATGAACACTATGGTGTGTTAAATTATACTGCTAATGTTTGTATGTTGTTTCCAACTTTCAGGTAATGTTCCCGTGTACTCTTCTTGGAACTGGTGAGAGCTGGACTATGATGAAGACAATTAGTGTAACAGAATATCTTAACTACGAAGCAGGTGCTTAAGATTGTGCTTTTAATGCCAAGTGGCTCCTTTTGTATGTTTTTCCTGAATCACTTTAACAGCTATGCTTAATTGCTCTGTTTTAATCTCACATGTATTTTGTTGGTGTGTAGGAAAATTTTCAAAAAGTAAAGGTATCGGTGTTTTTGGCAATGATGCAAAGGATACAAAGATTCCATCTGAAGTTTGGCGTTACTATTTACTAACCAATAGACCTGAGGTGAGTGGTCTGTGAATTGGTTTAATATTTAGTAGTATAAATGCTTCCCTCTTTTAATGCATCTATATGAACCAGGTGTCAGACACACTATTTACATGGGTAGACTTGCAGGCTAAGTTAAACAGTGAGTTGCTCAGTAATCTGGGCAACTTCATTAATCGTGTTCTAAGTTTCGTTGCCAAACCAGAAGGTAAAAGTTTACATTTTCTCTTAAACAACTCCCTTATTTCAAGTATGAGTTGAATATGGATAACGCTTGGGTTTTATTATCTCCTCTCGAGGACATCTCCTGGTGTAAGCTATAATTGTTTTATGGAGTTTGCTTGTAGGATAGCACTGCAGTTGTGCACAAGTTGACCATGTGGTGGCTTGTTTTGATTATGATTTTCGGCAAAAAAATGACGAAGCCTTCTCCCACTGTAAGTAGGGTCCGCTACATGGATTCTTGCTCAAATCCATGTTGAAAGATTCGACTATTTTTTACGCTGGCTGTCGACTACCTAACGCAACCCCCACAAGGGGGGATTTGAACCAATGTCTTTTGGGTTGTAGACGATTTTTGACAAACTTAGAATTTAAGGTGTACTTATGTTTATTAATTCGTATCACTTGCCTTGCCTTGGTGCAACATGGCAGAAGTTTTTGGCCAAAAGATAGATAATGGGTTAGAGGCATGGCGTTGCCATCTTTTTAGGAAAAGGTAAGTTTGAACCACATTCTTTTGGATGGAAGGCTGATTTGCTCAACCTACAAAATTGTGGTTAAAAGTTGATCTCCTTGCTTTGGGAGATGACATAGATTCCAAGAAAAAAAATAATCTAGGTGAGCATAGATTTCGATCATGCCTAGCATGTGTAGAAAACTAGGGTGCTACCTACTAAGTCCTTTGGTGAAAAACTTTTGCCACTTGAAACTCTAGATGAGATGTAGCGAGTAGTAATCTCAATGTGATTCGTCCTCTAATGCAACACATTGGATGCATATTGGTGGCAAACTAGTTGTTGTAGTGCATATGAGCATGAGCAACAGTTTGGAATATGTCAGAGAGTTAATCCATGCCATCTCACTAGTAGTATGTTCCATCACTTGGTATTCCACTTTGAAGCTTGGTCTAGCAATCACATGTTTCTCACTACGCGAAGTGACCAAGTAACTTCCCAGGGGAATCGGATGGGAGGAGGGATGGATTGCTGGTGGAGAGTGCACGAGCGGTGGAGGCCAAAGGCAAATGCACGTGAAGATTCCGAGGGAGTTTTTGAGAGCGAAGGCGTCCGAAGAACGGTCACACCAAGTAGAAGGACTTCGTGGAGACCGAAGGCGCCTATCGGTGGAGTGCCTCTCGTTCCTGGTAAACGCATTGAGAGCTCGGCTAGCGCGGTGGAAGATGGCCGTGCGGTTTGGCCCGACGGCAAGGGAAAGGAGGTGTACCGAGGGAGTGGTGGTGACGGCATGCAGCTGATGGATGATCAAGAGGGGAGTGGAGGATGGGTACGTGTATCTCATAAGAAGCCGGGTAAGCGATGTTTTAGATGCGGCGAGCGTGGTCATGTTGCACCGGCCTGCGGGCTCCCTGCAAGATGCTTCGGTTGTGGAAGAGTTGGGCACAAAAAGGATTCCTGCTGGTTCGGCATTGGTCGGGCCGACTATTCTGCTCGCAAGGAATTTCCCTTGGCCGGAAGCGGGGAGGGAAAGCAAGCTGCGTCGCTGGGTTTGGCTCCTGTGGTGGGGAAGGGGTTGAGATCTTTTGCGCAGATTGTGCAAGGTTCCAATTCGCCTCTTGGTTCGAAGGGAGATGGTGGAGTTATGTTACTTCCTGTTGCTGACTCTACGAAGATCGTTGTGGCCGGGGGGGGGGGGGGTCTAGGGATGAGCATTGGGCTGGGCCGGCCCGGCCCAGCCTGAAGCCCAGCCCAAAAAGCCCGGCCCGGCCCAGGCCCAAAGGAATATCGGGCCGGGCTTGGGCCCAATATTTAGGCCCAAAATTTTTTTGGGCCGGGCTCGGGCTTGGCTCGGCCCAGCCCGACCCGGCCCAAGGGCCCGAATCCTTTCTCACATCCTACATGCATGAAAATTTCTACCTATTTCATGTGCACTCTCTTCCTGTATCATGTCTTCATACAATATTTATAAATCAAGAAAGTCAAGCGTGTGACATGAGTTGATGTTCAATGTATTTCAATTAAGAATTAATTTTCCTTAATTAGTTTTTGGTTTAGATTCTTTTGGTCATTCTTGAATTTGTTAATATTTATTTTTTTCAATCAAAACATTTTCTATTATTGTACATTTATCCAATATGGGTCTTATGCCCATTTTTCTACATGTAGGATCTGGTGCACCTGTTATTGTTAACTGGGTAAGTTTGGTTCATTCTTTCAATTTCTATGAACGAGGGACATTCATGGTATCTAGCATTGAGGGCACGTGTAAATTCGGATTTGGTAGACTTGAATTTTAATTGTTTCACAAGTATTATGGTAAATGTTTTAATCAATTTTAGCTTGTGTAACTTGAGTTAAGATTAACTTGAAACAAAAGAGTCAAAGTTAATAATATCTAATTGGAAGATGGGCCGGCCCGGCCCAAGCCCGGCCCAAAGGAATTGGGCCGGGCCTGGGCTTGGGCCGAACAAAAAAAAATTTACGGGCCTAAGCCCGGCCCAAGGCCCGAATTTTTTAAGCGGGCTTGGGCCTGGGCCCTTCAAAGCCCGGCCCAGCCCGGCCCATGCTCATCCCTAGGGGGGTCCACTCTTTGGAGGCTGGTCTTCAGGGGAGGGGGAGGTCAGACGAAGTTGCTCTGCATGGGCGACTATTTAAGGGGGGTGTGTGTGGCAGGGCAGTTGTGGGGATTGCCTTACGTAAAGGAATTGATTGGAGCGGTGTCTGCTCGCGTTTGCATGGATTCTTGGGTTCCCTTTTCGCTGGGGACTTGGTTGTTTTGGATAATTCCAGGTGCTGTGTTCGTGGCCTCTCCGCGGAGCAACATGAAAGGCTGTTTGCGCGTGGTGCGTTCGAAGACATATTCTGGAGGCCTTTGCGTTACGATGATGGAGCTTGCACTGACGTCGAGGTGTGTGTTGCGGAGGTGCGAGGGGTTCCGTTCCTCTCTCGAAGGATTCACGGCTTGGGTGAGGCTCTTCGGCATTGGGGGGAGGTGCTTGCGGTTGTGGAAGATGGTTTCAAGCCGAGCTCGGATTGGAGGGTCACTCGGGTTCTGATGGAGTGTAGCAAGAACTTGCTGGACGACGCAATGGGCAAGGTGTTCTTTGAGACACTGTCGGTTGGTCGGTTCCGCTTCCCGGTGGAGTTGTCATTCTTGGAGCCTCTGGCGCCGCCGCAGGCGGTGGCTAGGCCGGTGGCCTCTTCTGAAGGGACGAAGACCCCTTCGGTTGGTGACGTCGCTTCGTCTTCTATTGGACAGCTGGCGCTGCGTGGGGGCTCTTTCGAAGCGTCGCCCCGTTTGTTTGATTGCCCACGCCCCTTCGACGGCGTTTCTCGTGTGTCGTGCAAATTCTCTCTAAGAGGCGATGTGGCTGAGGGGGGGCGCCCGAGAATGATTCTATTTTCGGTTCTCGTCTTTGGAAGGTGGACCGTGCGCTGCACTTTTGCTTTTCGGGCCCGTGATCGGATCTACCTGCGGTGGAGTTTTGCGGGTCGCGGGACGTCGGGTCTTGGTCCGGAGTGGGAACTTCCATTTCCTCCGCGGATTCGGATCCGATTCCGAGGCTCGAGGGCCCCTTCATCGGGGCGGGTCCTGTTTCGGTTGTGCCTCAAGCTCCTATTAGCAATCCGACCGTGTCTGGGTCGCTATTTCTCTCGGATGATGGTTTGGGTAAGGTGGTGGGCTCGAACTCTGGATCCATACTGGGGCCTTATTTGCCAGTTGATGGTGGTTCGCCTCTCCTCGCCTTGCCGAGCTCTGTGGAGGGTGCTTTGGCTGTGGACGATGACTGCGACTTGGGGAGACGTTCTGATAAGAGGTCGGGGAAAGATACCGTCGGAGGAGCAGATCCCGGGCGGGATTCTTGCCCCTTCATTCTTGTGCTACTTTGAGAGATGCTGTGGCGGAGGCGGCTGGCCTATCGCAAGCTGGGGGGCGTCGCCATCTATCTTAATGAAGGTTCTCTCCTGGAATGCGAGAGGGCCAGGGGAGGTTGATAAGAGAAGGGCGTTGGGTCCAGACTTACTGAATGGGGTTGTGATATTGCCCTGATTCAGGAATCGAAATTGAGGGGGATTGATGATTCTCTGTGGCGTTTCTTTGGTGCGGGTGCAGTGGATGATCTTAGGGCCCTGGATGCGGTTGGGGTGGCGGGGGTTTGTTCATTGCGTGGAGGTCGGCAACTTTTTCATTCAGTTCTTCTCTACTGGGAAGGCATATGATATCGGTGGTACTTGTGAGGGGTGCGAAGCCTCTCCGATTGCCTTCTCTTGCATTTATGGCCCTTGCTGTCACATTAAAAGAAACGAGCTCTGGGAGGACTTGCGTGCGGAGGGCAATGCTTTTGAGGGGCTCCCTTGGATCATTGGGGGTGACTTCAATGTGACGCTCCACTCTTCGGATCGTCCCCGGTCGAGGGGGGGCCGGGACCCGGGGTCTTCCTTGTTTTCTGAGCTTGTGGACTCCTTGTCCTTGGAGAATTTGGTGGCAACTGATATTACCTACACCTGGCGGAGCAGCAGTTCTCGATCTCGGATCGATCGTTTTTTTGCCTCTGATAGGTTGATGGAGTTGTTCCCCTCTTGCTCGGTTCCCTCTAGGCCCAGGTCTTTTTCGGATCATTCGCCAATTCTTTGGGACTCCGGGGAGACCCCTTTGCTGAGGGGCCTCTTTAGATACGAGAGGTGCTGGATCCAGGAGGCACGATTCAAGGACGTTGTGGCCGAGCATTGGGCTACTTCCTCCTATGTGGGGTCTGCGGCTTTTAGGTTGAGTCAGAAGGTCGAGTCTCTGCGGAAGAGGTTGGCGCTTTTCAAGAAGGAGTCCCGGGCGACAAGAGTGGCTGTCAGATCTGAGACTGAGGCGGTTATTGCGAGGCTTGATTCGGTAGAAAACGAAAGGGATCTGACGCCTGACGAGCTCTGTGAGCGATCATGTGCGCAAAAGAGTGTGTCGGAGGAGGACAAGAAGAGATCTACCGAATGGCGTCAGCGTTCGAGGTTGAAGTGGCTCAAAGATGGCGATGCAAACACGGCATTCTTTCACGGTTTCACCGTGTGGCTAGT
The DNA here is from genome assembly GCA_037367405.1 of Ottelia alismoides. Lineage (NCBI taxonomy): Eukaryota > Viridiplantae > Streptophyta > Magnoliopsida > Alismatales > Hydrocharitaceae > Ottelia > Ottelia alismoides. The sequence goes on from JAZKJV010006839.1 coordinate 647,397, forward strand.
GGAAGAAAGCGTAACAATTCACTGCGCTCTATCTCTGTTGATGGGGAGAGGTTTGTGGGGGACAACGCGATGGGGCGTGCTATTGTGGAGCACTTCAAGGGCGTCATGACGAGGCGCTCCCCGAGGTCCTGGAGATGGTTGGGGCTGGGGGTGCCGTAGGTCTTGGAGGAGGATTGCGCTATGCTTATTAGGCCGATTTCTTTGGAGGAGACTAAAGAGGCTGTATGGGAGCTAAATGACGACGGGTCCCCGGGGCCCGATGGCTTCTCCATGGTTTTCTTTCGTGATTTCTGGGAGTTGGTGGGCGAGGAGGTTTTTGAGGTTGTTGCAGAGTTTTGCTCGGGTAATGCGGGCTTCGATCGGCTTAACAGGGCCATTTTGCTTCTGATCCCCAAGATGAATGCGGCGGACGATATTGGGGACTTCCGCCCCATCTCAATGTCGAACGCCATCTACTTAATTGTGGCCAAGGTGCTGGCTCGGAGGCTTGCTCGGGTTCTTGATTCGATTGTTTCTCCCATTCAGGCTGCTTTTATTCGGAGGAGACAGATTTCTGATTGTATTGCGGTCTCTTCGGAATTGGTGGCTGATTGGAGCTGTTCGGGGAGGCAGGGTATGCTTTGGAAGATTGATTTTGCCAAAGCCTATGATAGCATTGATTGGAGCTTCTTATGGTCGGTCCTCAGAAGGCGGGGGTTTCCGGAGATATGGATTTCTTGGATGCGGCGCTGTGTGACAACCGTGCCCTTCTCGGTTTTGGTTAATGACGGCTTGGAGGGGGGGTTAGTCCAGCCAAGAAGGGGGCTGCGACAGGGTTGCCCGCTGGCCCCCCTCCTCTTTGTTATAGCTACGGATGTCTTGGCTCGTATGGTTGATCGGGTTGTTGCTGCTGGACTCTCGAAGGGCTTTTCCAAGGGATGCGTGTTTGTGCCACTGATACAATTTGCTGATGACACCTTATGTTTCATTGAAGGAGGTGCTGATGAGGTTGCTGGCATGTCGATGACTCTTCAACTTTTTTGCGAGATTTCAGGGCTGCTCATTAATGGGGCCAAGTCAAAGGTTATTCCTTTTGGCATGACGGTGGATTTGGCGCTTGAATGTGGGAGGATTCTGGGGTCTACTCCGGGCGAGTTGCCGATTGACTACCTTGGTCTCCCGTTGGTGATTGGGAGACCCAGACTTAGGGACTTGAGTGTGGTCGTTGAGAAGGTGGAGGCGCGGCTGGCGGGTTGGCGTGCGACGCTTCTTTCGAAGGGAGGGAGGCTGATCCTTCTCAATTCGGTGCTTGCTGCTATCCCGGTGCATTTTTTGTCGATTCGTCGGTTGCCGGATGGGATTTGTAGGAGACTCGACTCTTGTTTGAGAAGGTTTTTGTGGGGAAAGTCGGGTGCGTCGGGGAGGGGGTTTCACCTTGTGGCGTGGGATGAGGTGACGAGGGGAAGCTGGAGGGGGGTTTGGGTATTAAGTGGTTGAAGATTGTCAATGGCGCCTTCTTTCTTAAGTGAGAGAGCAGGGTTTGGGGTAGGGGTGGAAACTTCTTTATTGTTGTTCTGAGGGAGCTCCATGGGGCGGAATGGCCAGGGGAGGATAGGTTGGGTGTGGTGGGTGCTCGCTCTCCTTTTTGGCGTGGTGTGCAGGAGGTTTTCTTGAGAAATCGGGCGAGGTTTAAACCAGTTTTGGGGAACGACCGTGCGTTCTTATTCTGGAAGGACAACTGGTTGGGGGGAGATCCATTTTGTGTTCGTTTCCCGCCGTTATTTGCGTTGGCAGAGGACAAGGATGCCTCGGTTGCTTCTTGCTGGGAGAGCGATTGTTGGTGCCCTCGTTTTGGGGCGAATTTCTCGGATCAGAGACTGGCTGACTTTCTTGCCCTGCTGGACGTCCTTGATGGTGCTGATATGTCGTCCGAGGGAAGGGATGATTGGGTCTGGAGGGACGGCGGCTTCTCGACGCGCAAGGCCTATGACGTGTTAGCTTTTGCACTGCTCGCTCGCTCTGACTCCTTGGTGAGGGACTGCTGCCTTTTCTGGAGGCTTGGTTTACCTTTGCGCATTGCTATATTTTTATGGCTGGTCCGCAGGAAGAGGCTTTTGACGAGAGACCGCTGCTCCAGAATGTTGCCATCTGTATCTTATATCTGTGTGCTTTGTGATTCGGATGTGGAATCCCTTGACCATGTTTTCTTGGAGTGCCCTATGGTTCGTGGGCTGTGCGAGGATCCGAATGTGGATTGGGTGCGAGCTATTGACGTGGTGGCCTTCTGTGGTTCGTTATTCATAAACAGACATACTGATAGAAGGCGACTTTTGACTCCGGTGGCAAGATTATGGTCGATTTGGCTTGGTCGGAATGAGGCCATATTCTCGGCGCAACGCTTTTACAAGGAGAACGTGATCATTCGCGCTGCAAGACTGGTGGACGACTGGAGTGGAAGTTAGTTTTTTTGTGTATCCTCACCATGGCTGGAGGCTTTCTTGCCTCGTTGTATGGCCTTTTCGCTTTTTGTACATTCGACCCTCTTTTTTACTTCTAATATATTGGGGTGAACACCACTGAGTGTATCCCCCTTTTTCTTGGTTTCAAAAAAAAAAAGAAGGTGACATGCAGTAGTTAATCATCTTTCTTTTACATAGATAGCATAGTTTGCAATTGAGTAGACAATCTATTCAGATGTCCATGCTTCTTGAAGTGTAAGCCTTTCCTTGGAGAGCCTTTTACATACATGAGAATATGGCAAGCATCATGGCAACGATGATAGGAAGTAGTATGAGCCATCACTTGTAATTGTTAAATACAAGAATTTTCCAACAAATATAATAGTATTATGTGGTATCCTCAAGAGGTGGATCATAAGTTGATGCAAACTAGATTTGGCGCGTCGTCTAAAAAATAAATAATTTACGCGGTGGATATTTGGTGGAAGAAAAAGAGGGATTGAGAAGAGAAATTGGAGGGATTAAGAGGAAGAAAACTCGCCGGGAATGCAAGAGGTTGAAGGAGAAGATCGCGGAGATCGCGTGGAGGGAGAAGAGAAGGAGAGAGATAAATTGAGATAACTCAAATTTCAATTCATAATTCACTGTCTAAAAACAATGGACTACCCTCTCTTTATATAGGAGAGAGGGTTTACAAAAATAGTAAATACTCAAATTACAACTAATTTAATCCTAATTGACCTCTAACTAACTTAATTGGACTCTAATTATTTAATTGACCAACAATTATAATTAACCTCTACGAAATCAACGTTGAGATCACAGACGATCTCAATTGTTAAATTAGACCCAAAAAACGTAAATAAAATTGATAATTATCTAATTAAATAAATGTGGCCCCATAATTTGGGGTCACGCTGCATCAACTCTCCACCGCTTTAAAAATTCGGCTCCTGACGAATTGCGTGAACTGTAGGCTTGGAGGATGATTCGGCGCATTCCGTCGTCTTTTGGAAGAACTGATGCGGAGCGAACGGCGGAATCCATGTGCGGGCGGGAAAGGCGTGGCCACCGTGGTTGAAAAACATATGCGGGGCGTACGGTGGCGTCGTCTCGATTGCCGTCTTCTTCCCATGATGCTCAAAGAATTGATGCGGCATGGAGAATATGGCCCTTGAATAATCCATGATGAAGCAATGGCACAAAGAGAGGAGAAGGGGAGATGTGTCCACAAAGTAGAGCCATGGGGTCCTTATATAGGGAAAACCCAAGGTCCTAGTCCTATTTGAATAAGGGAAATCCCCATAATCCTGATTTTCAGCCCTTCTTTTTAAAAATTCTCGCCACCAGGGATAGGGGTGCAATTTTCGTACCCCTTTGTCTTTCTCTCTTTCCCTATTGTTCTGGATCCTTTTGTAAATAGGGGGTTTGGGGAAAAAACTTTTGCAATTTGTCCCACTTGAATCCCAATCCCCCTTTTCCAGGGATTTGGGTCCCCTCAATCTCGGTGGGATTGTTAGGGTACGGGATTTCCCTCGCGATATAGGCGCGCGAGGGTGTTGTCGCGATCGCAAGGGCGGCGCGGTGGTGGCGGTTCGGCTTCGGCGGAGCGGGGTGTCTGGCGGTGGTGGCGGTTCGGCAAGGGGAGGTGATCGGTGTGTGATGGGGCGATGGAGGTTGAGGATCTGGCGCACAGGGGGCTCACGGATGGGATGGTGCGGCGTGAGGAGGGCGCGCAGGGGTGGGGTGAAGGTCGAAGTTACCTGGGGTGGTGGGGATGGCGCCGGGGTGGTCGGAGGGGGCCGCGGGGCCGATTCCGGCGACGGCGTTGGGTCTGAAATCGTCGGGACAGCAACTGTTATTGCAAAGAACTCGACATTTTGGCCTTCTTTATCCGCGGGGTCTTCATCGAATATGGGTCCTATGTCCTCCTTGTCTTGTTCAACGATTGTATCACAAGAATCAACAATAGGACTGAGAATACCTTCGTTTTCATGGCTGAAATCGTCTTGAACTGCAGGCACAACGTTCTGATTTCGGTTGCCGACCGGTGAATCTTCGTCGATTTGAGCGCCCAACCATGCGTGCACCTTAATGCATGCGATCAGACGTTGATGGAACTTTTTTGAGCGACGCGAACCACGAGATGGACGGCGGAGACCGAACTTCTCACACCAATAGTCGATCGGATCGTCGAATCGTAGGTACGATTCAAAATCCATGCTCTGATACCAATTGATGCAAACCGCTTCGGCGACGGCGAATAAAATAATAATATATTTTTTTTGGTGGAAGAACGAGATGGGTTGAGAAGAGAAATTGGAGGGATTAAGAGGAAGAAAACTCGCCGGGAATGCATGAGGTTGAAGGAGAAGATCGCGGAGATCGCGTGGAGGGAGAAGAGAAGGAGAGAGATAAATTGAGATAACTCAAATTTCAATTCATAATTCACTGTCTAAAAACAATGGACTACCCTCTCTTTATATAGGAGAGAGGGTTTACAAAAATAGTAAATACTCAAATTACAACTAATTTAATCCTAATTGACCTCTAACTAACTTAATTGGACTCTAATTATTTAATTGACCAACAATTATAATTAACCTCTACGAAATCAACGTTGAGATCACAGGCGATCTCAATTGTTAAATTAGACCCAAAAAACGTAAATAAAATTGATAATTATCTAATTAAATAAATGTGGCCCCATAATTTGGGGTCACGCTGCATCATAAGTAGACCTCGACTTTGCATGGACATTAATAGGAACATAAGAGATCTTGGATCTTAACAACATGCATCCTCTACATCATTGGTTTGAGTAAAGTAGTCCACATCATTGGTTTGAGTAAAGTCTTCAACCAGAAGATGTGTCTTTATGCAATCCACTAAACCATCAAGATGATATTTGATATTGTTCACTCATTGGCATGGTACCACATCATCATGAGGATAGTGGATATGATCAGTCGATCATGTCTGCAAGAGATTAGCGCATTTAATTCATAGCATATTTATGTGGCTATTGAGAGGAAAGCGGGTTTTGATGAGGGACTATTGTTCAAGGTTCTTTGCAAGTGTCTCCAGTTCGTGCTCCTTGTGTGATTTGCAGATACAAACTGTAGAGCATCTTTTCTTTCTTTGTGGGAAGTCTCCTATTTGGATGGAGCTCGACCTGTGAAGAAAAGTATTGTGAAATATTTGTTGGAAAGTACAAGACAATGCATTTTTATGTAAGGAATATGCCATTCATCCATGACGAGCCCACTTATTGGCCAATGACTATCGTGTTAGTATCTATTACGAGATGAGAATGATCAATATCCTATATCCTAGGAACGACCAACATATGAATATGAAATGACTTTCTGTCCGTGTTGGTAGACTTGCAAAGGAGGTCGACGAAACTGTATATTTTTCCTACAGAAGTAAAAAAGCTATTTTAAAAATATGACATTCCAACTCGCATATGATTCCCTAGATACAAGATCAAAACACCTTATTTTGGGTATCGAAGTGCCTTAGGAAAGATAGACTTGACATCCTTAGGAGAGAGGTTACCAACAACTTGGAATAGGTTAACAAACATGACACATCTTGAAATTTTCAAAGATGGAGGGGAATGATATTAAATTCAGAATGTAACTACATGTACTAAATACACCCCAAGGGTTAAGCGATCAAGTAGAAAAACAGTAGTGACCTAAAAGTTTTAGGAATTATTATATGAATAAGCACCCCATCAATACCAATATGTGTCGAAATTTCCTTTACCAACTGAATTCTGCCAAGAGGTGTAAGCTTGAGAGGTCTAATGGGTAGTGATCAATGTAGAGACAACAAAATATCAACGATTTATAACGCAATTGCCATATAAGGTTCCCTATACATCACAATGAACTAAATCAAATATAGAAATACTTCAAGTATTTGAATGTGAAGGAAAAAGGCACATTGGTATTTCCCAAGTTGACATACTTCGAAGTTCGGTTCAAAATCAACATGATGAGTTGGAAACATCTCACAAAGAATATAAGCTGAGAAGTGGCCCAATTGATGTGCTATAAGATATTGTCAGTGGATATAGAGGTTAAACTAACAAAAGAGCACTTATATCCTAGTTGTGGGGTCTATCCTTTTTAATCCCTCATGAATTACCTACATCATTTATATGCCCTATAAATAAATGAACCTCATCAAAAGCATTAAACTTAGTTTGTTTACACACCTAACTAATAGATAAATGACTTAGTGGAAATTCATGAGCATGTTAAAGGTCTCAAGTCATAACCTAGTTGCAATATCAACCATCGCGACATGTTTACTAATGGATAACCTACCATTTTTAAATGGAACGAGGTATTGTTAGAAGATGTAGTATGTTATATCCCAATAATTATAAGCATAATTAATTACCTATTATACAAAAGATTTCATGAGGCATGTTTGGTAATTGGGTTGGGTTGAAGTAATCTCGTGTGAATAGTAGTAGTTTGGGGAGGGTTGGAATGAGGAATGTGATGTGATGTCACATTGGTTTGTGATGGAATTCCAACCCATGGATGCAGGGGGTAAACCATTTTACCTCAGGGTAACCTGGTAACCAAACATGCCCATAGAGATCGAGTTTGCTGTACCACCTAAAGATCTAGACTACCATGAATATATTCAATGGTCTATTATTGGAGGAGAGGACATCATATGATGCTCATTAGACTAGATTATCCCTTGTGAGACATGAATAAACTTGAAAGAAAAGTAGGGTGGCTATGTGCAATATCATGTGTGTACTTCTATGATGCTCGATTAGCTCCAACGGGTCTTCCAAACTTCTCACATAACGTACCAGAATGATTGTTTGTGTCATTGCAATGCCCTCATGGATGATTAACTTAATATCCACGTCCATAATCAGAGGTAGACCCTCCAGTGTTAGAGGATTGCATGACCAAAGATCGTGTGCAATATCTAGATCACAGATGGAGTCGGATGTTAATATATGATTTCAAGCAATCTAAAATCGAGGACTAGGACTATTAAGAAATTGATGTATCCCTAGGTTTTTCTATATAGTTTTCTTATCATAATAGGGTGGGTTGAAGATTGCTTGTTCTTGGATGCAAGGTTGCAGAAATCGGTAGTCGGTACTCGGTCGGTGGGGTCACTGACTAAGGATTAATCGGCAGCCGGGCGATAATCGGATTTAGTCGGTCATTAGTCGGTTTTGATTTTTTTTATTAATTTTAAATATATAAATCATTTTTATAGATATATTCTTATTAATTTGCATATATTTGTACATTTTCTTCCTTTTGAAAGAAGATTTGTACACTTTATATGCTGTCATAATGAAACAAATGAAGTAATTGACTTTAAATATAACATTAAGCATAATAGAAAAGGTTTGCTTTTAAAAAAACAAAAAATATATAAAAAAATGTTTATGTTAAAGTCGGCCGAGTAGTCGGATTGACCGACTAATGGCTGACTAGGCCTAGTCGAGTCGGTTACCCCCCCGACTCGACTAGTTGGACCGACTAGTCGGCCGACTTTTACAACAGTGCTTGGATGCACATCCTTGCATGGAGTTAATGATCAAGGTGGTGGTGGTTGGAGGAGAGGCCAACACCTAAGGAGGACAAGCGATGATGAGGAGAATTGCGGGGAAAGACATGGTGGAAGACAAGGTGTAGACTAGCGATCTCGGATTGCTACTTCGCTACTATGTCGGGGAAAATGCTTTGGTAATTTCTACAATCGAAATCCTTACTTTTTTGTTTTAGGAGTGTTGGGAAATGGGAACTTACATATACTTTTCTGTTTTAGGAGAAGAGTATTGGGAATTTACATAGGAGTTCGAACAAATTTTTTAAGGAAGTGCAAACCAAAAAGCGAAACACGAAATGGACAAATCTAATGCATCAAATAACACTTGGTTGCATAATAAATGTGCAATACTCCCAAATATGGAAATGCCTCTTGTTAAAAATGCTAGATATTCTTTTATTATATTGACCTAAATTGAGAGCTTTTGTGCACCATTTACCGAGCTCCATGGCATCAATTCTCTATTAGGAAAGCCAAAGGATGACAATCTAATGATGTTACACAGGTGAAATGTAAACATTATGGGCGAGATGAGGTATTCGATGGAAATTGAAAGGCAAGAATCTAGGGGAGTGGCTCTGTTGAACCACTCTCATCGTTTCTATCCGAGCTTTCTAAGGGTGCTAGGTGAATTATTGTAGTAACAAGGTTCATCACATCATCTCTCTGCCGAGTAAGGGGAGATTCGGGTTAAGATTATCTTTGGGGAGGAAGCTGAAAGGCGGTGACTAGACTTAAGCATGATGGATGTGTCGGTCTATATGATTTTTTGATTCTATTCTTTAAGCATTTCTAAGGGCTTATTAATGTAAAAGTAATTGATGCCGCAACTGAGTTTTCAGGGTAATTCCAGTTTTGAAAAAATTAACCGATTCTTCCCTTTTCAAATGTCCAAAAGAATGGACGTGATGGAGGTGGGTGACTTTCTATTGATTGTCTCGTCAACATAGTACATGTCCGAGTAAGAACTTTGTCTACGATCAAGGGTGGGACGGACGATCAACCTTTTATCGATTGGATTGGTCGTTGGTCTTAGGAAATCAAGGGGTGGATCAAGGATTGTTGGAGGATGATCAAACACTCATGATGGAGATAGTAGAGATGCGAGGCATTACCAGAATACCAATAGATCATGGTGTCCTCACTTTTTTATATTGATGATGATCCCGTGGAATTTTGGGGGGCTTGAGAAGCCAGAGAAGAGAAGGTTGATATACAACATTCTCGCCTCCTGGTGGCCAGCCTTTATGATGTTTTAGGAGATGAAGATCAGTGAATGAGATGAGCTAAGGTGGAGCTTGGTAATAGGCGGGACCATTATGCATTTTTCTCTATGAAATTAGAGGGTAGGCTGCAAGGATTAATGACAGGGGTGGACACCGTAGCGTGTTTCCCCCGTTTTTAGTCTAAAAAAAGGATTGATGACATGCTGGTATAGAGAAATGTGCGTTTATGTGCATAAGAAGGAAGGTTAGCGGGTGTTCTTAGTGGTGGTTAAAAGGAAGATTGATTAGATAGATCTGTCGATCACCAACATATATGGTTCAGTTGATGGGGTTGCCAAAACTGTCTTGTGGGAGGAGTTGAGGTAAACATCTGTTGAGTTTCATAGGTTGTCGGAGATTTTAATGTCACGTGTGGAGTGCTGATTACCCCAGGGAGAGAGGTGGTCAAGACCAAGACTCGAATGATTTTGTGGCCTTGGTAGATATTTTGCACGTGGAGGTTCTCGACCCCGGTTGAATTTCGGTAACCCGTCGAAATTGAAATTTGATCGAAATTCGGTTGAATTTCGCCAAAATTTGAGGCCTTGCTTAGGGGTCGCTTATTATTTAAAACACGAGATTCATGAGTAAACAAGAAGAAACATAGCTCAAGATGAGTTTGGCTGGTTGGACTAGCTATAATATGAAATGTTACCGACGATTGATGAATTAGAGGAACATGCACTACATCAGATTGAATTGCTTAAGGAGAGTAGAAGGTTGAGATAGACTGAAAGCGGAGGTTGAGACAACGATGGCTAAAATAGGGTGATACCAATACAAAGATTCTTCACAATTTGGCCAGCTTAAGGCTATGATGGAACCACATTCACTTTATTGATATCCTTGGTGTGAGAAATATGAAATACGGAAGCATAATCAGAGAAAAAGAATAATAAAAATTAAGGAACATCAGGGTTTTTACGTGGAACCCTACTCCCTATGGAGTGGGATGAAACCACGAGAGACCACCTCAAAGGGCTGATGTTGCATTCAACATTCTCATTTGATACATGTGGTTTGGGGCTTCTTATATAACCTCCACAAACCCTCCAAGTCCCGCCGTTGGTAGATGTGGAACTAAACACTGAATGTGGTCCATCTACATAAGTGACACATGTACTCCAACACTCCTCATCAAGCTAGAGCATGCAATGACCAGCTTGGACAAACAGAAAGAAATCTCAAACTCACACTACAAGACACTATCGAAAATATCAATACACCGCATACACAGCTGTCAGTTGACGTTGCTTCTCATGCCGTGCAGGTGAGGAGGAACAAATTGGATGGAGTGTGAGTTGAACTCACTGTTGTAAAAGTCGGCCGACTAGGCCGACTAGTCGGCCTGACTAGTCGAGTCGGGGGGGTATCCGACTCGACTAGGCCAAATCGGCCTATAGTCGGGTCGACCCGATTAGTCGCCCGAGTAATCGGCCTAGTCGGCCGACTACTCGGCCGACTTTTGCATAGAAGTTTTAAACTGTTTGTATACTGTTTTTGTATACTTTTTTATATACTTTTAATTGTTTGTGTTGTTATTACTTAGTCATTATTACTATAAATTCAAATATATATGAAGTGGTTTTATACTTAAAATAATACAAATATATACCTCCTTTTGCCTTAACATCCTTGTGGACACATGAAAGTACGGTGTAAACTAACAACGTTCTAACAAACATTTAGCATCCTTGACTACAACAGATATGTATATGAATTCTTTTACATTATCAAATTATGTCAATAACTATAAGGTTATATAATTATTAAATCTTTTTATTTATCTTTTGTGATTTGTTAATTAGCTTCATGATTCTTAATTACAATGATTAGTAACATGTGAGTTTGTTGATTAGTAACTTGTGAATTTGGTTAGCTTTGTGTTTGTATGTATTAAAATTGCTAAATTTGTGTATATATATGAGAGTGTATGTATTAAAAATCAATTTATATATTTATAATAATTAAAAAAATCAAAACCGACTAATGCCCGACTAAATCCGATTACTCTCCCGACTGCCGATTAATCCTTAGTCAGTGACCCCGCCGACCGAGTACCGACTACCGCTTTCTGCAACCTTGGTTGAACTGTGTGTGCTCTGTACTGCATCTGTCAGAGTCACCAAAACTGATTTGAGTCTCGTCATCGGAGTACTCTGGCTCGCTGCATGTAGAAGACTGAATCATGTGGACAACTGCTCCATCTTTGAAGGGTCGAACTGAAAAAACCGTGGAAAACATCCTTGTTGGAGTCTACAGTCACAAGAGAATGGAGTTTGAAAAATCTCCTCGTCGGAGAACTGGGTCTCTCCCATATTGGCTCAGAGAATGAGATCTCTACTTTGGAGTCCCTATAAAACCACATGAAAACCCTAGCCCACATAGCATAGAGAATGGGATATCTACTCAGAGTCCCTATGGATTACATGAAAACTCTGTGACCAAAAGTAAAGATATGGACCACACAAGAGATGGCAAACTTATGCACATCAAATTGAAGACTCGGAACCAATCTGAACGTCGAGTATGAAACTGAACTGTAGAGTTTGAAGACTGGCATGGAGTTTGAACTGGAGAATCTGGAACTAGACATGTAGAACTCTACAAAATACCCTCCTTTCTCCCATACTTGTCGGAAAAAATGTCATCGACTAAGTTGGGAGAAGATAAATCAAGATGGGGAGAAACCAAACAAAACATTCTCAAATGGTTTTTTTTTATAGTTTTTTTCTCATTTTTTTCAAATCATTTTTTCATACGGATTCTTTTTGTACGTTCCTTTTTATGGGCTATTTCCCCTTCCTTTTTTTTAATTTAATACTCGTCTTCTCTCTTTTTTTGTAAATACGTCGTTGCATTTTTCCCCGCGTAGGGGTTTTTTTTGGTACACACCTTTTTTCTTTTTTTAACTCATTTTTTTAAACTCTTGGTCCACTTGAGCCCAACTGCAGCGAGTTTTTTTGTTTACAGTGTGGCCCGTTGGGCCTAAATAAAAGACAACACTTCCCTCCCTCCCTCCCTCCCTCTCTTTCTCTTTCCACTCTCTCTCTCTCTCCTTTTTTAAATATAAAACAACCCATTTGGGCTGGACCGATTACCCACCTTCTTTTAGGGTTCCCCCGTAAGAAAACCCCAATCACAGCTTGGTCCTGGAGAATAAGGTGGCGTCGCCTTCGTGCCACCTAAGTTGCATCGTCGATGCTTGGAGAAGGGCTGTCGCCACTGCTTAAAGAGAGGTGGAAGTGTCACTGCGAGGCGGTGGACGAGGACGACCTGGACATGGGTCCTGTCGGCATGACATACACAATATAAGAGTGCCTTCCAGATCTTGAGCAACCCGCCGTCGGAGGTGGAGAGCCACGACTCCACGAGGCGGAGAGCACGCTCGCAGGTGGCTTGCTGCAGGAGGCCAGGCGCTTGGCGATGGCCGCTCCGATGACATCGGTTGCCTTCATGGCTATAGGAGGATATAGGCGCTTGAAGTTGTGCTTGATCTGTGAAACTTAAGAACAGAAGGTGTGGCTCGAGGGCATCTTGAGAGAAGGCTGTAGATCGACTCCTTCGGGATTTGGAAGAAGGAGCCCCATGTATCTAGAGTTTCGCGAGGAAAAAAGCTGTGTTTGTGGTTGATTTGCACGCCGCCAAGGGCAGCCAGGAGCCTCGCCTGCAACATCGAGACCCTCGAAATAGGGTTTCAGAAAGAACCTTCAATGATGCTTGCTTGTCAGATTTCAGACCGGTGCAGAATTAGGGTTTCAAAAAAAATCCTATCTTTTTAACTTTGAGCAAATCAAAGAACAAATCTTCAAGAAAACGTATTCAAGAACAAACAACCGAAATTGAATGATAATCGAATCTCGAATAAATGAAAATAACTCCTTAAGAATCGAACCCGCTCTGATCCCACGTGAGAAATATGAAATGCGGAAGCGTTATCAGAGAAAAAATAATAAACGTGAAGGAATATCGGGATTTTTGCGTGAAACCCTACTCCCTAAGGAGCGAGATGAAATCACGGGAGAACACCTCAAATGATTGATATTCATTCAACTTTCTCATCTGATACAGGAGGTCTGGGCTTCTTATATAGCCTCTACATACCCTCCAAGTCCCATTATTGGTACATATGAGACTAAATACTGGATGTGGTAATTGGATACTAGAAGGATCCAATTATCCATCTACATAAGTGACATATATACTCCAACACTTGGGGAAGAGGTGGCTGGGTGCCATGTTTTTGGTGCTGCTATTACGTTATACTTTCATCAATTGAGCAATCAGTGGATTGGCCAAGGAGTAGTTATGGGGGGGGGTAACATTAGCAATATCTCGCTTGCTTAGAGCGTGAATCTTATGATGGAAGTCCACATTCACGAGGTTTACGGTGCTATTGTGAATTTTAATAAAGAAGGCGAGTCAGGCCTAGACGGGTTTCCGATTTTGTTTTACAAGATATTTTGAAATGTGATGAATGGGGATGTGATGGACTTCATTGTGGAAATCTTGCAGGGTAACATGAGAGTGGAGCTGCTTTATAGATTTCATATCTTTCCACCTACGAACGTTTTTGTGGTCAAGCACATGGAGGACCTCAATTCCATTGCTATTTTTAATGGGATATACGTTATGTATCAAATATCCTTGTGCTTGGTAATATAATTTCCCATGAGCAGTCAACTGGAATATTATGGATAGCCTTATCTTTGTAACTGAGATGGCTTTTGATTGGAAGAGACGATAATCGAAGGGTATTCTTTTGAAGATTGATTTTTCCAAGGACTTTACAATATTGAATGGAGGTTCATTTGGTCTATGTTTCATAAGCAGGAATTCTAGACATGTGGATTCCTTAGATGAAGCAGTTTATCGCGATGATTTCTCTCACTTTTGGTTAACGAAAGTCTAGTGGGTGGTTACTTTCAATCATAGAGGGGGTTTCGACGATGATTCTTTTGCTTCTTTCTTATATTTGGTTGTTGCATATGCTCTTGCAATTCTGGCCAAGAGGGAGGTATAGGAAGTTTCAGCTCTGGATACAATTGCGGTATCACTTTCATCCCAATTCTACGATATTTATGTGATATGGTGTTCTTCACCGAGTAAGGAGTAAGGGAGACTGGAGGTATGCATGTGGTGCTTGACTTTTTAGATCCATGTCAAGTTTTAGGGTCAATAGAAGCAAATCGGGATTTGTCTGGGCGTTCCTAGGAGGATGTCAATACATGTGGCGCATTTCATTTTGGATTCATATTAACTTGTGTATATTCACCTAAGTTCACCCATTTTTAATTAATTCACTCTAACTCCAATTGCCATGAAACCAACTCCATTGTGTTATCACTAATATTAATCAATTAAAAATCCTTAAAAAATACTATCTTGTATATATGTGAAATAAACTCATCTTAATTCCAAGACAGAAAGCCATAAAAACAAATATCTCTCACATACAATGTTCAATTTTACTCTACTCACTTTGAATTAATGTACAATGAATTATCTTCAAATCAAGACCAAATTCAAAAGTACAGGAGTTGATATGTGAAGCTTGGGTTTTGGGGCCAAACCGTATGTTGTACATATTTTATGATTTTTGACTTGTTATTTCATGTACATATTTACCTTTTTTGATTTATTTCTTTTTTATTTCTTTATTTCATCTCATGTTTTAACTAATAACATAAAAATAAAATATAAAAAATACCAGAAAAGCCGTAAAAAGAGAGACTGTGACTTGAGCACATTGACCTACTCAAATGTAAATAATTCACAACACTAATTTATTCTAACATTTTCCTAACTCATAAAAATCCCAAAATATTGCATTTGTGTCAATTACGTTATTTACACCATGTTTAATTTTGCAGGCATTTATTCATTTACAAAAAAAGCTAAAAAATGGCAAAACTAAAAACTAGTATTTTATATACATAAAACATCATAAAAAAATTCATAACTTGTACACATGAGTTTCTTTACAGTTGAGTCCTTGAACATTGTTGAACACATTTAGGTTAACATTTTTCATTTTATGCATTTTTGCATTTGACGTCATTTACTATTTTTAATATATTTTCTTTCATTTCTTTGCATTGATCAAAGTCAACATCCACGTGTCTCATCCTCATTGGAGCCACCTCACGCGCTGGTCAACCCGCCCTTCTCCTGGTCGATTACTTTTGTCCTTTAGCACCCTTCACTTGGGTTGTTGGATCAACACTCGATCCAACGGTCCTTATCACTTGCGTCCAGCTCTCAGATCCCTCACGTGCCCTATTATGTGTCGCCTCTTGACCGTTGGATCGAGACGATCCAACGACGCTCCTCTCTTCTACCTCCGCTTCCTCTCTGCAACACCCGACTATCCTCCCAACGGTCGATCTCCGATCGCCGTTCCTCCTTCGTCACGAACCTCCCAATATCCTCTCCTCAGATCGAAACTACCTACATAACTCTATCCCTTCCAGCCGTTGACCCATTATCCCTAAATCCCCTTTGCAACCCATGCCAACAAAGATGAAGGCACTACAAATTGCGACAACAGTCGCAACCTTCATCGCCCATTTCCGACCGTTGTTCCTCCCTCATTGTTGATCAACCCCGCAACCTCCAACTTTCGACCTCTCCTCTATCCCTTCCCCTAACCTTCCTTTATCCTCTCTCTAATTTTCAACCCAATCGACCAATCTATAACCAACTCTATCCCCTTCATCATCGGAACCCATCAACCTCACCTCTATCTCCTCTTCCCAACAACACGAACCCAATCTCTTCTCCCCCAATGTCTCCCCCAGACTCTCCCATATAAGGACTCCCTCCTTTCCCAATCGAACTATCTACCATCGCCGTTGTCCCTAAATACGAGAGAGAGAGCCTGGTTGTGGTGATAGTATGACCAGGACTTGCAGGAATAGACCTCAAGATTGGCATGATCCACGGTGGTGTACCACCGTGCTGCTACATCCTCTGCCGAAAGTGGCTCAGCCTCCGCCTTCGCTCACCAGACGTGAAGGCCATCACTTGAGTCGAGCATCTCCTCCACTTCCAGGCGAACCACCATGTTTCTTCATTTGACCATCTTCTCTTTTCTTCTTTTTCATCTTTCTTTCTTGTTTTCTCCGTAAATTTCAACCTCTGCTACATCTCCATCTTTGTTCACACATTTCTTCGACCATCGACACTAACCCCCGGTCACATCTTCTCCTCAACCCTCATCGCATTCCCTGCTACCTCCCACAACCCATCATTTCGCAGCTCCTTCCATCACTGCAATCGGAGCTCCGCCCACATATCTTTTTTTCAAGACCAGAAAAGTGGGAAACACACGCTGGTGTCCACCCAATATATTAAATTAAAAGATAAAAAACAGATTACATAATCCAAGATTCAAGAAATCGCTTGTACTGTAAGAACACATTCTCACAGTAGAAACGATGCCCAAAGAAAAGGACATCATTACGCGCTAACCAGATGGCCCATAACATTGCAGCTGGAGCCAGGATCTCATGTCTCTATCGATTACGAGCACCATAAAAAGAAGACCAAAAAGACTCAAAGTTGCGGGTGCATATCCAATCCAATCCCACCTCACCCCAGGCTGCCGAAGAGATATGTCATCGGAAGAAGAGGTGCTCCGGCGTTTCAATGTCCTTGTCGCACATGGGACATCTATCCGATACCACCTGAAACAGCTTGGCGCAACGGTCATGAGTTAACACCTGCTTACGTCTAAAGAGCCAACGGAAGAAACCAATCCTTTCAAGAAGACGGAGCGACCGGATGAAATCACAATCCCGAATAAAACAGTATGAGAGCGAGGGTGGAGGCCTACAAATGGCCCCATAAGCTCTGCGAATCGAGAAAGGTGCCGTCTTCCAAGTCTAGTAATCCATCCCGGAAGAGGGTCTGCTCATATGCCCAAGAGTGAAGAGAGTCCAAAAGTCGAAGGAGCTCCTCCAATCTCTGATAAGAGAAAGACGATCTGAAAGTTGGCATGTAATTATTATTATCCCAATAATCCAAAACCCGAGCATTAGTATTAGCAGCCAAAGATAAAAGTCGGGGAAAGCGGCTGCACAGAGGGCCTCCCCCGTCCAATCATCCATCCAAAACCCAAAAGTAGAACCATTCCCAAGAATCGGCCCGAACAATTCCTGAAAGCGAGGTATGACCTTCATAATCCCCTTCCAGAAAGGTGATTGATTAGGCCCCTGACGTAACGATCCAGGTCCTGTCATAGAAGTACCATGGAGGTGTCGCAGCAGATTGCAACACATACCCATATCCTCATCCCATATTCTGCTCACCCATATAAGCAAGAGAGCCTAATTGAAAGATTCCAAGCTCTTGATCCCAAGCTCACCATGTTTCTTTGGTTGAATAACTGTTTCCCAATCTACGAGGTGCTAACCATGTCCATCCTACCCTGACTTGTTCCAAAGGAATTTGCGCATCAATCGCTCTAAATGCCATCTGATGCTCACCGGTAGCAAGCGAGATGAACAAAAGAACACCGGAATCGTAGAGAGAACCTCCTTGATCAACACCAAACGGTCACCATGCGATAACAACAAAGCCCTCCAGCCAGTTAGCTTCCTTCCCACCTTTTCCACCACCGGTAGCTAATCTGACATCTTAATTTTGCCGCATATTAGAGGAAGCCAAAGATATCAGATCAGAAGGGAGCCACACGACGTGCCCAGCTCCCTACTACAGTCAAGTGCCTCCTCTTCCGGCAAACCAAAAGGAATAACTGTAGATTTACTAAGATTCAATTCCAGGCCAAACATTTCCGCAAAAAGTTCAAGAGTGTTGGCCATTCCACCCGCCTCAACTTTGCCCCCCTCAATGAATAAGATCGTGTCGTCCTCCTCTTGTGCCTTCACGACATCGTTGAGCTTCTAGCTTGAGCATCCTTTGTACTCTCAGGTGTCAGTCTAGGAGAACGAGGGCACAAACAAGCATCGACCAGACCTCCCCCCCGACATCAGCCTACCTTCGCGCCTCTAGCTCAAATCGGACCTCAGCATCGGAACGAACAAACATTAGGGAGGGGGTGCTTTCACTGAATAAGAACGAAAATGGGGAGGAACCCCAAAGCTTACATGTGCCACTCGATTAATGCTCACGACCAAATCTCTGACATTCGATAAACCACCCGAGCCTCCCAAACTCTGGTGGATCAGCCAGTCGGAGAAATGTCGTGTGGAGGGGCGGGATTTGTGCCTCCAACCAAATCGAGGACTCCCTACATGCACCTCACGTGTGGGGCACAATTTTAAAGGTACCTCCACTTTCGAGGTTTAGCAAAGAAGACCCTTTCTCATGTGAACTCACGTGTGAGGGAGATATTACGCCTACACCCTTCAATGCTGGGAGAATTCCAAAAAACCCTCACCTCCTGGACATATTACGCAAGTAACCCATCTGGCTACAAGAAATTAGATCGAGACCATTGGAAGGTTATTTTTGAGAATATTTGTTATTTATTTGCATTATATTTATGCCCCTGAACTATTTTATTCGCATCTTGAACTTATGTGATCCAAAATTTGTATTCTTTATGTCATTTTGATGTTTATTTCATTCTCTATCATATAAAACATCGAATCATTCATTTTGAGTAATTTGCGGATATAAATAAATTGGAGGAAGTTATTCATTCATTATTGAGCCATTTATTCTCTGTCATTGATCTTTAATTGCTCATTAAGATTGTAAAATATGAGGAATTGATTTGCTCAGGGATCAAATTGAGGTACACTTTGATATCCTGATCATCTTCTTGCATTGATCAATAATCAAACATTCTAAAAAATATTGCATTATTTTCTCTTATTGCATTTATTTTCTTGCAAAAAATTCTAAAAATAGAATAAATACCATTAATCATATTTGTTTCTAGTTAATTGCATCTTTTATTTCAAAATCCAAAAATCCTAAAAATATCTCTCTTGAAAACCTAACTCCTAGGTTGTTTTAAAAATTAATTCTAGACCCTTTTGTTGCGTCACTGAGTTCAACTTTAAGACTTGCCCAAGTAACATATACAATTGATCATATCGGAATAATTTTCTTATTATTTCTTATGTGGCCATTTTTGATTGACTCGCTCTTTATCACCTACTACAAACGACATTACTTCTTAATAAAGTGTGGTAGAGAGCGCATCCTTCAGTATGGAGGATTTGATTGTAAAAATAAAAAGAGATAAAAATAAAATTAAATCAAAATCTTGATTGACTTGTAAAATAACTCTAATTTAACTAACCAAATCAAAGATGTTAATATTTTGAGATCCTAAATTGATCTCAATTTGTCTAACAGACATAAAAATTAGAGGTCAAATTACAAAAAAAATGACTTAAATTTGCATTTGATTCCCAATGTAAGGACTCATCTTTAGATTGTAACAAATCATCTTTAGATTGCAACAAATGTGGGGCTAGGTCACTCATTTGTCCTAAATTGGGTCCTCCATCTGCCTACCATTAAGCTTGTAAGTCTGTTAAATATATTATTATCTTTGGAATGACGACATTGCTCCTGTCCCACCACATACAAACCATATATGTTGTCCATCCCCCAACAACTGCCACGGTCTCCTTCCCATTTTCACCATCCTCTCCATGTACACCACCCACTCCTCTCTACCGCTTCTTATTCTAAACTACCTTATGCACTCCTCGTTCTTCTCCCCTTCGCTCCCCACGTTCAACACCTTTGCGTCCTTCACCACATGCATCATCTCAATGAACCATAGCACTGCCAAGCCTATGGCCGGTGCTCCAACATTCGTTGCGCATATGCCAACACCTTGCGATCGTCGAGACCTCTAAAGACTTGGACCACAACGTGGTGGGCAGTGTGCTGACCTATTGTTGCTGCAAGGCGTGCCTTGCCACCAAGAAACTGTCGACGAGGATTGCCACTTAGCATGGCGCATTTTGGAGGATGCTCTAGTTGATGGTGCGGATCCCTTGGTTGGCCACCTCCATCCCTTCGTCCACATTCTTATGTGGAAAGGGAGGATGAGGAAAGCTGTGCATGACATGTCATAGTGCATGGTGTTTTAGACGGGCATCTAACATCATTAGTTGCTTTAACGTCACCCTAAAACCGAGTCTCCTATTTGCTACAATCTAAAGATGAGCCCCTGCATTAGGAATCGACGCAAGGATGGGGCCCTTTTGTAATTTACCCAAAATTAAAATTGAGCTCAATTAACTAAGAATATCCTAATTTGCCACGAACCGGCAATTAGGCACTATATACAATCTAGCCGAGCCATCCTCCAATATCTAAACATACTCATCGCCTGGACTTAATAGAGCACTTCTCTGGTCAGTGGTAGAGACAAACTGATGTTGAAGTCATCTCCAATCAGATAGAAACCCCTACAAAGTCTTCTCTACCCTTGTTTGTCCTGAGTTGATCCTCAAAGTATGATCGATCAGACCATACATTAAAATGCAGCCAAAGCTGAGCTCATCCACGTTCCTTTTAAGAACGACAACCATCATCCTTGTCCCCTAATAATCAAGCATTTCCAGATCGGACCTCCATGCTACCAGCTGTCCACCTTCCATCTCGCATAACTCAAGAGTGGACCCAACACTTACCTATGTCATCTCAAGGAATCCCCAGCCTGCCATCCATTTTTCTGCAACAGAACTACATCAGCACTCCACTCGCGAATGTTTTTATCCATGATCCTTCACTTCTTTACGCTTTCAAGAACCCCTAACATTGTAGGTTAGTACTTCAGTTATCAACAGCTCCAAAACCCTCTTTTCCCCTTTTCTTTTTGTTATCCAGTTTTGGTTTGTTTTAGAAATAAATTTAGATTCGGCTAGTTTACTACGACTTTCTTGCTCAGCTATGATTTTAGTCACTTTTTATACCAATTAATAACTATAGCGATGTTACACAATTTTGCCATGCCAGTGGAATTCACTTGTTAGATATTGCACATGCATGTACTTGCAAGACACTGATATATTAAATTTTATAATTGTATACTTTTTTCTATTGCAATGAATTGGTTAGTTTCTTCAATTTCACTTTATTTGCAAGGAAATACAGTTTAATGCTTGGACCATTTCTGCAGGACAAGGCTATGGCTCCATTATTCCGGATGTTCGAAATGTGGAGGGACATTCTTTAACACAAAATTTGGCAGATAAAGTTGGAAAAAGTGTCGAACAATATGTAGACTCCATGGAGAAGGTGTAATCAGCTTTATCAGTCTTTTTTCTCTTGGTTTCTCTAGTACCATACATGAAATGCACATCCTGATAATTGCTTACTTTTTTAGTTAATCTCTCGATACCAACTATTTGAAAAAGAAGCGATTATGAGAAAATCTTAGAAAAGAAAATGAGGGTTGATTTACAAATAGGAATTCCTCTGTAAGATATCGCTGATTTATCACTTGCAAGTCCATCACTTGCAGGTTCTTGCTGCTTATACTTTATTAACATTTCTTGATGTGCTTACTGTAGCACCACCACAACAACTACAAAGCCTTTTCTCATATTAAGTAGGATCGGCTACATGGATTCTTTGGCTCCATTCAGATCTATCTTGGGTCATTCTCGGACTTAGATCCAAAAATCTAAGATCCATTCATATAGTCCCAATCCAACACTTCGTGGACCTTCCTCGCTCTCTCTTCGCCGGCTCAACATCCCAAAACTTTCATCTCCTCACTGATGCATCAGTTAACCTCCTTTGCAAATGGGCAAACCACCTTAAGTGATTTTCTCACATCTTATCCTCGATTGGAGCTTCACCAATTTTCCTTATGTATTGCATCATTCCGAATATGATCTGTACGTGCGTGTCCACACATCTACCTTAGCATTTCTATTTCTGCTATTGTTGTTCTCTGCACATGTCTATGATTCACAGGCCAACATTAAGATCCATTGAGCATAGCAGGTCTCACGTCTGCTTTGTAAACTTTCCTTTGATTTTCAAAGGATTTTTCTTATTATAGAGAACAATAGAGGCTCCTCTCCACTTTAGCCGACGCACATTTATTCTATTAGTAATATCTCCATCAATTTCCCCATCATGTTGCAAAATATATCTTGATTATCTAAAAGACTCTCCCTTTTGAATGTTATCATCACCAATCTTCATGTCTATTCCTTCGCAATTGCTTTTACCAAAAGTGCACTCCATATATTCAGTTTTAGCCATACTTGTACGGAATCCTTTAGTCTCCAATGCATATCTCCATGCCTCAAGCTTTTCATTTACTCCATCTCTAGTCTCATCAATGAACACAATATCATCAGCGAATAACACACACCAAGGTATCTCATCTTGAATGTGACTTGTCAACTTGTCTATAATCAAAGTTGAAAGTAATGGATTCAAAGCTGAACCTTGATGCAGACCAATGCTGATGTCAAAATAGTCAATCTTCCCAGGCTGTATCCTTGCATAAGATGAAGCCCTATCATGCGTATATTCTATGAGGTTAATATATAGGACATGTACTTGTCTCTTCTCCAAAACTCTCCACAATCTTCAGTGGGACAGAATCATAAGCCTTCTCCAAATCAATAAAAATCATACGGAGATTCTTCCTTTTAGCTCTATAAATCTCCGTTGTTTTCGGCAAGTAGATCGCTTCAATAATTGAGCGACCTAGCATGAATCCCAATTGGTTTTCTTTTACTTTGGAAAATTACCTCAACCTTCTTTCGATCACCCTTTCCCAAATTTTCAGTGTGACTCATCAGCTTGATACATCTATATTTGAACAATTTTGAATGTCTCCTTATTCTTATAAAGAGGCACCACAATGCTTCTCCTCCAATCTTTAGGCATTTTCTTGCTTCGTCAAATATTATTGTTTAAATTTGCAAGTCAAGTCAAACCACGCTCACCTAAAACTCTCCATACTTTACAAGAATTTCATCAGGTTCTACACATTTTCCAGGTCTCATAACCTTCAAAGCCTCCTCTACTTCCTTTCTCTATATTCGTCTATAGCTTGCACGATTCAACTAACTTTTACTACTAGCTAGATCTCCCAAGTGATCTCCCTATTTCCTTCCCTATTGAATAGCTTATAGAAATATTGCCTCTATCTAGTCTCTATATCCTTCTGAGTAACAAGCATGTGAAATTCCTCTTTATTATTGCGTCTCACTTGAGAAAGGTCTTTGGTCTTTCTTTCTCTTGCTTTAGCCAACTTGAATATATCCGTTTGGACCTCCTAAGAGTCGAGATTTTTGTACAAAACTTCATAAGTTTTTGGCTTAGCTTCGCTTACAGTCTTCTTTGCTTCCTTCTTCGTTATTTTGTAGTTTCTGACAATTTCATCTGTTCAATCCTTAGACATAGCTTTAAAGCATGCTCTTTTAATTTTGAGCTTCTCTTGCACCCCTCTACTCCACCACCAAGCATCCTTTTGGCATGAAGTTCATCCCTTTGACTCGCTTAGCATCTCTTGGCTACCGTTCGGATACTAGATGCTACCGCCTTCCAAATGTCGTATTCCATTTCTGTTACAATCCAAGATAAGTTTTCTAAAACCTTCTCCTTGAAGCTTGACTGCTTAAATCGAAGATTCTACCATACAGTTCTAGTGATCTTGGAAACCCTTCTTTTCTTTACCAACCCTTTTATTTACACATCCATGACTAACAAGCGATGTTGAGTAGTCAAACTCTCTCATGGGATTACTTTGCAGTCTTTGCAACACAACCGATCTCTTCTCCTCAATGCAAAGTAATATATGTGTTCTAGTAGGGCCACTCTTATAAGTAATTAAATGTTCATTTCTCTTCTCGAAGAGAGTGTTTGCTATGAAAAAATCATAAACCGTTACAAAATTCAGAATGACTTTTCCATCTTTATTTCGATTCCCAAAGCCATGTCCTCTATGAACACTAGCATACCCTGAAGCATCCTTTCCCACATGTCCATTAAGATCTCTACTTAGGTAAATCATCTCTCTTTGTGGGATTCTTTGTATAATTTTATCCAAATCCTCCTCAAAAGCTTGTTTAATCCTTTCATCTAAACCAATTTGCGGTGCATAAACTGAGATGATATTCAGAATTTCTTCTTGAGCACCACTTTTAGCGAAACAATCCAATCCTCAAATCTATGCACCTCAACCGCATAATCCTCCAAATCCTTATGAGCAACCAACCAGACACTATTTCTGCCTTATCTTTACCCGAATACCAAATTTTAAAGCCTGTCTTCTCGATCTCCCCTTTTTTCTCTCAAACCCGTTTTGTCTCTTGAAGACATATTATATGAATCTTTCTTTTTTCCATTGTATCTACTATCTCCATCGATTTGCTAGTCTAAGTTCCAATATTCCAACTACCTATCCGCAACTTCATTTGCAACCTCTTTTGGATTAACTCCTTTACTCGCATGCGTCAATCATGCGAGAACCCTTGCAAATTTTGGACTGCATCCGGACGATGATGCAACGGAACTAGCTTATTTATGGGCATGAATGCCTCATGCGAGAACCGTTGCAAATTTTGAACTTCATCCGGGCAACGATGTAGCAACCATTGCCAACTCCTCAATTTGCTCGGGCTTGGGATCGGTCGTGGCCAAGTTTTCTTACTATAGCACTACCATTGCTTTTTCTTTGTAGGAGAAGGCATTCAAAAACTTCTCTACCTTCATTTCTTGTTCAATTTCTTAACATTCTTATCATTTATGGTCGGGGAGCCATTGTCTGTCATTTCAGCCACAATTAGGATTTGCAAGTTAAACCTAAAATCGACTGTAAATAAGACAACTATGAAATCCTGCAGGATCTAGGTTCCAATATTGACATAACCTAATCATTTAAGACTTGGAATATGGAGCATGACCGAAGAGTGATGCAGACTCTGAGGGAATACTCAAAAGATGTTGAAATGCTTGAACTCTAGTAGTCGACCAATTACTGTAATACGCTTAATGTTTTATTTAAATTCAATTACTTCTTTTATTTCATTATGATAGTATAAAATGTACAAAATCTATGTAAACATCAATGCCTTAAATGTCGGATTTCGATTTCATTTCGGTAAGCATGGAACGAGAAATTCAATGGAATTTCGTTGGAATTTCGATTAAATGACCGGAAATTGAGGAAATTACTTGAAAACTCATTTTTTGAATAAAGATTTATGATATATATTAACTCAATGAATGAGATAGAAAGATAGTTTTTTTGCTAATAGTAAGATACTAATATGATATGTTACCACCACTGTTGTAAAAGTCGGTCGACTAGTCGGTCCTACTAGTCGAGTCGGGGGGGGGGGATAGCCGACTCGACTAGGCCTAGTCGACCATTAGTCGGTCAACTCGACTAATCGGGCCGACTACTCGGCCGACTTTTACATAGAAGTTTTTTATTTTTTTATTTTTTGCTATTTTTAAAAACAAACTTATTCTAATATGCTTAATGTTGTATTTAAAGTCAATTACTCCTTTTGTTTCATTATGATAGTATAGAAAATGTACAAATCTATACAAATATATAAAAAATATATGTATGAAAATGATTTATATTGCAAATATATAAGAATATATGTATAAAAAATGATTTATATATTTAAAATAATTAAAAAATTCAAAACCGACTAATGACCGACTAAATCCGATTAGTCGCTCGACTGCCGATTAATCCTTAATCAGTGACCCCGCCTACCGAGTACCGCCTACCGATTTCTGCAACCTTGGTTACCACTTTTGTAGAAGTTGACCGACTAGGTCAACTAGTCAGTCCGACTAGTTGAATCGGGGGGTAGCCGACTCAACTAGGCCTAGTCGAACATTAGTTGATCAACCCGACTAATCGTATCGACTAATCGGTCTAGTCGGTTGGCTACTCTGTCGACTTTTACATAGAACTTTTTTTTTAAATTTTTGGTTTTTAAAAACAAACTTATTCTAGTATGCTTTATGTACTATTTAAAGTTAATTATTTCTTTTGTTCAATTATTATAGTATAGAAAATGTATTAATATATACAAATATATAAGAATATATGCATAAAATTGATTTATATATTTAAAATAATTAAAAAAATTAAAACCGACTAAATCCGATTAGTCGTCTGACTGCCATTTAATCCTTAGTCAGTGACCCCACCGACCGAGTACAGACTACTGGTTTCTGCAATCTTGTATGTTACATTAAATTTGCATCCAATCGTCTCAACAATAAAAAAGTAGTATGTTGCTCAAAACCAAAATCAGATTTGGAACCGTAATTAGAAGCCATCGGTTTCTTCTCTTTTTTTTTTGAAAGCCAAAAGAGGGGGTAGCGCGCTATGGTGCCCTCCCTAATGTATTAATTAAAAGAGTAAGAGGAAAAAGAAGAAGAAAAACAAGTGAGAAGTCACAGAGAGGTCCAGGCTTCCACAAAAGCCTTGGACTATATCATAACATTCTCAGCATAGAACATCTGGCCCGAAAACACCAGGGCATTTATAGCCAGCCAAATACTCCATAGCAAAGAAAGCGGTCCCAAAAACCCAAACCGCG
Organism: Ottelia alismoides; assembly: GCA_037367405.1. Lineage (NCBI taxonomy): Eukaryota > Viridiplantae > Streptophyta > Magnoliopsida > Alismatales > Hydrocharitaceae > Ottelia > Ottelia alismoides. The sequence continues at coordinate 674,241 of JAZKJV010006839.1, forward strand.
GTTGCAGACGGGCTGCACGAAACGAGTCCCAGAAGGCGTCAAAAGATGATGTGTTGGCCCAGCCGAAGTCCAAATTTGCCCACAAACCGGCCGTGCACGAGCAGGTGAAGAACAAGTGCTCAATCGATTTATTGTCCACCCCACATAGGTAGCACGCCTCGGAAGAGGTGCTAAAGAAACGTGCGTACCGGTCACGAGTCATTAAGCGCTTGCGCCTGAAGAGCCAAAGGAAGAAGCCAATCCGTTCAGGGAGGCGAAGTTCCCAAATCAACGAGCAGTCCTTAACACGGGCCTCGAAGGGAGCAGGTGGTGGTCTGCGAATCACCGCGTAGGCCTTCCTGATCGAGAAAGGGGAGCCCCGTCATACCCAATGGTTTCTCCCCCCGCTGGGGCCCTCGCAATCAACTAAAGAATCACACAGACGAAGGAAATCCTCGATCCTCTGGTCCGAAAAATTTGTGCAGAAACGGGGCATCCAGTTTCCGTCACACCATACGTCAGCCACCTTTGCGCCCCGGTCCGCTGCCAAGGCAAATAGCCGTGGGAAGCGGATGGTGAGAGCCCCATCTCCGATCCAATTATCGGTCCAAAACGCAAAAGAGAGGCCGTTGCCGAGGATGGGCCGGAAGAGTTCGTGAAAACGAGGGAGCACCGCGAGGATCCCCCTCCAGAACGGGGACGGGGGCACCCCCGTAGGGAGCACAGGAGTCCCAGGAATATCAAATCCGTAGATACGGCGAAGTAGGGTGCAACAGAGATCGTCATCCCTCCCCCAAATTTTCGAGACCCATTTCAGAGTTAGAGCTTCGTTCATAGCATCCAAACGCCGAACCCCCAACTCCCATCCGCCTTTGGCAAGGTAACATTATCCCAATCCACCAAGTGCATCCCCTTACCATTCTGCTCGCAACCGCGCTAGAGGAATCTCCTCGTCACCTTCTCAATACGCAAACGAATCCCCTTCGGGAGCATCCGGGCGGACATGAAGAAGATCGGAATTGCCGCCATAACAGCCTTTAGGAGGACCAACCTCCCCCCTCTGGATAGGATGGAAGATCGCCATCCCGCCAACCTGCCCTCCAGTTTCTCAACCTCCGGAAGCCAGTCCACCAACCTCGACCGCCCCACCGCTAGCGGCATGCTAAGGTAACGAAACGGCAACTTTTGGTAGCCCACCCCCAAATCGACCGAGCAGGCACGCGCCTCCTCCTCCAAGAAGGCAAAGGGAGCCAACACTAATTTTTCCCGATTTTGGACGAGGCCCGATAGCTCACCAAAGAGCTCAAGCACCGTAGCGACAACACCGATGTCCTCCTTGCCACCCTCAATGAAGAAAAGGGTATCGTCAACGTACTGGATAAGAGGAACACAGATATCGCCCTTGGAGTACCCCGATAAAAGGCCACCATGTTGCACCTGCATCATCATGCACGCCAAAGTATCTGCCGCAATGACAAATAGAAGATGGGCCAGAGGGCATCCCTGCCTGACCCCCCGTTGAGGCTGAAAAAAGCCACCCTCCGGGCGCCCATTAACAAGCACCGCCATAGAAGCCGTGGTAATACAACGCTTCATCCATAATATCCAAACGCTCGAAAAACCCCGCCGATGCATCACTTCCCATAGGAAGCGCCAATCAAGAGTATCATAAGCCTTCGCAAACCGACCTTCCAAAGCATAGCCTTCGCATCAAGTCGCTTCCAGTCCGCCACAATCTCAGAAGCCAAGACCAGACAGTCCCCAAGTTGTCTGCCCGGTACGAAAGCTGACTGGTAAGGAGAGATAAGGTGCGAGAGCACCCTATTGAGGCGGACGACAAAGACCTTGGCCACAATAAGGTACAACTCATTAGAGAGGGCAATGGGCCAAAAATCCTCAACGCGCTCCGCCGCCCCGTGCTTAGGGAGGAGAACGAGCAGCGCCCGATTGATCCTCTCAAACCCCGCGTTCCGAAGGCAAAACTCCTGAACCACCTCAAAGACGTCCGCCGCGAGCAAGTCCCAAAAGTCCTGATAGAACGATATCGGGAAACCGTCTGGCCCGGGAGCCCCATCCGCGTTAAGGGACCAAATGGCTGCTTTCACCTCTTCTAAGGTCACAGGCAAGGTTAGGCTCGGGGCGTGTTCCGACGAGAGACTCACCGTCCCCCGGCCCAACCACCTCCACCTGCGATTCAGGGCCCGCGAGAGAAATCACGAAAATGCTTGGCATTCGAATGGCCCATCTCCGCATCACCCGCAACCTGCACGCCATCGACAACGACCGAATGAAGCGTATTAGCCCGACGTCTCCCGCTGGCAACACGATGAAAGAAGACAGTGTTGACGTCCCCTTCCACGAGCCACCTGTGCCTAGATCTCTGGCGCCACTCCGCCACCTTCTTCTTGTCCTCAAGCGCCACCTGTCGGAGAGCATCAACCCTCTTCGCAAGATCCACAGATGAAAGAGGCCCGGAATCCTCGAGCTGGTCAAGGCCCGCGATAATCTCCTCCGCGGAGGCCGTGGCCGCCTGGTGGGCAACGCGTGACTCCCACTTAAAAGAGCACAACCTCCCCTGCAAGGAGACAAGCTTCTGAGAAAATCTTGAGACAGCCGAGCCAGAGACGATTGTAGAGGTCCAATGTGAACTGACCAATGCGTGAAACGACTCCTCCAAAAGGCACGCCTTTTCATATCTGAAAAAACCCCTGGTCCAGGGGCTCCCCCGAGTCCCAGATTAGGGGAGAGTGATCCGAGCGAGTTCGAATCCTGGTCGACGCAAAGCAAGAGGGAAACATGTCCAGAAGCTCCGAGGAGACCAAGAAACAGTCAATGCGGGAGCGAGAGCTTGAGTTCCGCCACGTGAATTTAGTATCCGAGGCGTCAAACACCTCCAACTCGAGAGAATCCAACAAATCCGCAAAGTCAGCCGACCCCGGGTCTTGGCCACCGCGCAAGCCCGGACGGTCAGAGGAGAGCAGCGTGACATTAAAATCGCCACCAATGAGCCACACGCCCCCCCGGGAAAGAAGCTCTAGCCGAGCGAAGGTCATCCCACAGCTCCCGCCGGTCAGCGGCAAGGCAGGGCCCATACACACACGAGACAACGATAGTCGAAGCCGAGGATAGGCACTCCAAGAGGACCGTCAACACATGGGTCCCCCTTAGCTCCGAGCGAAGAACAAAGCCCCGGTCCCTCCAGGCAACCGGCACACCGCCCGAAGCACCAACCGCATCAATAACGCGATAATCAGAAAAGGTGCCGGCATCGAAGGAGCGCCACACGTCGTGAGGACAGGATTGCAACTTGGTTTCTTGAAGTAAAATGATGTCGCAGCCCCACTCAAGGAAGCGAGAACCAAGGATCCTCCTTTTTTCCGGGTCACCCAGACTCCTTACATTCCACGCGAGGATCTTCATTAAGCACCACTGCAAGATCTCCCGAGAAAGACGATTCCAACCAAAGAAGCCACACGAGTCAAAGCAACCGACACCGACGGAAGCGCACTGACGGTCCTGCGCGAGCGTAGGCGCCTCCTGTACCTCTTACCGATCCTCCCAGAATCAGACCCCGATGGGGCCATCGTCGAGGACGATCTCAGCTCAGAAATCTCGGCCAAGATTGGAGCCCGAATAGAGGGGACCCCCATCGCCTCACCTGCATCCCGCGTCGGGGCGGCAAGGGGGAGGGCTCACAATCAACAAGCAAGTTCGTAGCTGGCCGGTTTGGCCCAAAAGAAATAGCAGAAGATGGGGCACCAACCCAGGCGTCGGGGCGAACGTCCACGTCCCCAGCTGGGGACCCTAAGATACTTGCACGTGGATCCAAAGCCCCGCAAAACGCAAGGTCGGAGCAAGCCCGCTAGAGTGAAAACCGAAGATCCGAACCCGCAAGGGGTCCAACTTGCGCAGGAAGCGGGTCAGGAGACAACCCGACAAAAAGGGTCGAGCTGGCAAAATCCCCGGGCCGAAACACGATAGGGGCATATGTCCCGAAAACGATCCTTTGGAAAGGTGCCAATACACGAGGCGTCACCATCTGGGGAGAGACGATGCATGTGGCGGTTGGGACACCACGACGATCCAAGTCACCAGGAGGCGAAACGTCCCCACGAGTCGAAGACGATCCGGTTTCCTCTGGGACCGAAACCACCCCACCGCCATCAGCCGGGCGCTGGCCGGCACCGCCGCCCCCGCTCTGAGGCGCCGGCTGATCCTCCTGATCCAGGAAACGAATCTGCAGTGGGAAAGAGAAGCGCCCCACGAGCAACTCCGCCAACGAGATAGCACAGGTGGACTCGGTGCAGTCCAAAAGAATCAGGGTAACCTCCAGGTCCGATCCCGAGAGCGAGTCGTCCGCAAGGATACGAACAATCGACCCAATGCTTTGTAGAGGAGGACCCAAACAATGCATGGAGCATGAGAGGAAATGAATTCCCCTAACCTCAGCCACCCTACGCGAGATACGATCCACAAGATCCAGACCCCCATCCGCAAATCTAGCAAATCTCCACGTGAGGCCACCCGGCCCCTCCCAAGCCAGCAGCCGCTCACGCTGAGTTTCCGATAGCCCCCACGCACAGCACCTCCGAAACCCAATAGCGACGAAATCTCCATGAAAATCGTCGACAAGCTCCCGCGCAATGCCCATCCGGATTTCTTCCACGGAGATGGAGTCATCCCTCCACGACCTGATGAGCAGCCCCTACGGGGACGGAAGAGCGAGGAAGTGAGAGTCGCCGCCTTCCGCCATGCAATCCACATTACTTAAAGTGATATTCGCAGGCCGCGTGTCTGACCCCCAGGTTCTCGTACCCAGAGTGCTATAATGCAAATGGCAGTTGTCGCGCCGATGGCCCTCCTCCCCACAGTAGAAACATCGTGCCGGCAAGTTGCAAGTTGCCGCCACATGCCCCGAAAGCCCACAGCGGAAACATCTACGTCCACGCTTTCGATGGGATACCACTTCCCAACCCTCCTTGGAATCTTGACCTCTTCCTGCCTCGAGCTCGGTGTCCAGACGACGCCCGTAGGAGGTCCTCCTCCACTCTGCTGCCCCCGCCTGAATCACCCATTTTAGTCGCTCACGTCTTTTTCCTCCACTCCGCCGCCCCCGCTCCATCGCTATAAGATGAGAGGAAAATATGGGTTCCTTGGTTTCTCCTCTTGAACATGAAGAGAATGGTGACATGTTAACACCTCTTCAATAAGAATGAGGTGACAAATATGATAACTACTAATGAAAACATATATATCAGAATAAAGGAAAAATAAAAAATAAAAATTTCTTCAGTTAAAACTTTAATCTAGCTCTTAAATATTGTGTCTAGCTTATTTGATTTGGATTTAGATAAAAAATATAAAGACTAACTAAAAAACTTCTTCAAACAATGTAAATCACTCTGACAACTAACACATTAGCGAATAAATAAGTGAAAATTCATTAATATATGCAAAATTCGATGATAGCGAAGGGTAGATTCCCTTATTTTTGTTGTTTCGTCGAAACGACATGTAATCTCGATGAAATTTCATTGACATTTTGGTGATATTTCATTGGAATCCTTGAGAAAGAAATAAGGTAGCATTTCGATTCCGGTGACCTAAAGAAATGGAAATTTCAAAGAATTTCGGTAAAATTTCGCTGAAATTTTAAGCCGTGGTAAATATATGTATAAAAATGACTTATATATTTACAATTATCCAAAAATTAAAAGTCGATTAAAGTCCGACTAAATCCGATTAGTCGCTCGACTACTTAGTCAGTGACCCGGCCGATTGAGTGCCAACTACTGACTTTTGCAACCTTGCTTGAGTCTGGTTTTTGATGCCTTTAATATGGAATGAGGAATGATGGAGAACCAAGGCTTCTCTGCGTAGTTGGGCAAGAAGGGGATTCGAAGGGGACATATAACCGAGGTTATCTGGTCAGATGCTTTGGATGTAGATGATAACATGTTGGGTTTTATTAGATGGGCTTTTAGATCAATTTGGTGGCTTACATCCGGTTCTTGCCTGCCTTTCCAATAAGGTCAATAAACTTTCCTGGCATCCTCCGAACTATTGTTACATATCAACTATCCTGAAGCAAGGCAAGGTGATGCAAATGGCATTTTGCTGTAGCAGGGCAAGCTGACACAACACCTCCCCAGAAAGCTGGGTAGTCTTGTCTCACCTGGGCACTTAGGCGAGCCCCCAGAAAGCCTTTAAATGTAGCGGTGGTAGCTAGTCAGTTCATCTGTTGGCTCTCATTTCAAACTATTGAAGTGTGTTGTTGTTATCTTGTATGCCAGAAGCACTGGGTTTTATAGAGGCTGCCTTTTGCCTGAGCACTTAGGCGAACACTAAGAAAGCCTTTAATGATACAGGTAGTAACTGATTTGTTCATCTGTTAGCATTCCACGTTTAATATTTTACCGTGTTTCAGATGCCGTGCACACGAGAAGCACCGGGTTCAATTGTAGAGATTGACCCTCCATGTCTCCTGTAGAAACTGTCGAACATGCTTTTCAAGATAATTTTTATTTTTACATTTTGTAGAAATAACATGCTGTATAACACAAAGTGATCAGTTGCGGAAGTAGGAATTACAATGAGGGGTTAATAGAGGGTTTATATGTGCATGAGTAAAATGGTGGTATCTTTTGTGCTTCTGATTTCTAAGATCAAGACGAGTCATTTCATATATATTCATTTAATTTTCAAATTACACCTCAAATATCGGAGTTTATATTTTTTTACCTCTGTCATCTTGGTATTGGATAATATTTTCATCAGATTAATTTATCTACTACTCTCTCTCTCTCTCGTCATGTTATTATGGTCAAACATGTGTATTTTTGTACAGGACAAGTTTATTTATGCCATTCAAGAAAAAAGACGTGAAATTGTAAAATAATAATTAAAGCCATTGCATCTAGTGGACTGCAGACATCTAGGAAGTTTTCTATTATTAAAGCCAGTGGAAGTTTCTTTAATAATTCATGCATTAAAGGATAGTGTTCTTTTGCCCTGATGTATACTCTTGCACGAACTTCAGGTGAAGCTGAAACAAGGCTTGAAAATTGCAATGAGCATATCTAGTGATGGGAATGGGTATTTGCAAGTACGCTTGTTATGCCTTCTGTTTTTTTCCCCATCTTTTTGACGGTCTTATTTATGCTGAAATCGACAGACATTTGAATTTTAATACAGGAAAGTCAATTCTGGAAACTTTACAAAGAAGACCAATCCTCTTGTGCCATTGTGATGAAGACTTCAGTTGGAATTGTCTATCTACTTGCGTCATTGTTAGAACCATTTATGCCATCCTTCACGAAGGAGGTAAACTACTAGTAGATTGCAATTTCATTGCTTGACATGCATTCCTGTTTTTCAAAAAGGACCTTATTCTTTATTTTTCTTGGGTAAAGCATGCTAATGACTTTTTTTTATTTTGGTTTTGAAGGTACTGAAGCAACTTAATATGCATGTACAATTCTCTCTTGCTGATGAAAATATTGAGCAAACGAAGAAACCTTGGGATCTTGTTGCCAATGGTCATAAAATAGGGACCCCGGAGCCACTTTTTAAAGAATTGGTAGGTAGTGCCCTCCTGTAAATTTCAAACATATCATCTTTGATACAAATTTCCTTACCATCATCATTTCACTAGAAAGATGAAGATGTAGATTTTTTTAGAGAGAAATTTGCTGGAAGTCAAGCTGATAGGATTGTGAAGGCAGAAGCTGAAGCGGCTAAGAAAGTTGCAGAACAAATCAAGAATGTCAAAGTTTCAGGTAACTGATCACTTAAAAGTTAGTGGTTGGATATGGATTATAAAGGTATTCTTGACGGTTCTATGAATCTCTCACAATGTAATTGGAAGTTGGTTCCCCTAACATGACTTCATGAATTTTTTTGTGCATTGGTAAGTCACAAAGGGGTGCATTCAATGTAGGTGTTTCTTTACCAAATGGAGAAGGAACCTGTGTTTCATTTCGGTAAAAAATACTCAGTGTTGTCAGGTTGCTAGCTTGCCGTGTATTGTGGTAGTAGCTTATTTATTTCTATATGCGCTTAGGTGTGAAACTGCAGTCATGCTAGGGCTTTTTTTTCCTCGTGTGAGTTTATACATTCAGAATTAATTCATTTACAATCTTTGATTACTGCTGCAAGTTAAGTGTTGCATGTCATCCATTATTTCACTAATTTACACAAGTACATGAGTTTTCACGTGTATTAATGACTGTCAGGACATTTAGACCATCTATGATCTAGAAGACAATAGACGTGGTATTGTTATATTGATTCTAGATTATAGACCCATGATTGGAGTCAGGTCTCAAGGCCGCATATCTGGGAACGGAAAATTAAGAATAAGTTCATGGAAGAAATCCTTAGTTTTTTTGTGAACCCCTTAGGATCCGGGTATCTGTTTACGATACATTTCGCAGAAATTCCATATATTTGACATCGCATTAAAAACATAATTTATGGGATTTTTTTTTAAAACTACATATGACATTCACATTCATAACCACAATCTATTAGAGGCAATTGGCACCAAAATCTCATTTCATTAATTTCCATATGATTTTACAACATGTACAATGTCTGTCAGTACATACAACATCCCAAAAATTTAACTGAAGAGAAGAAGCATTTATAATATCAATTGAACTAAAAACTGTAACAAAAACCACATACCGTCTAGTATAGACTTTGTCTCCTGGAAGCATGAATAGCTACTGATCAGCAGGCCTCTTGCCTGCCATGCATGCAAGGAAGAAGAGGAGTCACAAACGTGAATACAAACCCGTAGTTTAAAATAAATAACAAGTAATTTAATGCGCAAAAGAGAGCAAGTAGAAAGGTGGAATAAGCACTATTTACATCTACTTGCGTAATTAAAAAGGTTTTTCAAGTTATTTATAAGCATCTCCCATGAGTGTCCCATAACTCAACATTTCCCATATATGATATATTTATATTGTAGTTAAATATTGATGAGTATATGAGGGTAAGCATATATATTATTTTCTTCAGAGATCATGTTGAGAGTGATGATGGAAAAGTTGAGATTGGAAAGATTTCTTAAGTTTAGTAAATTGTCGTTTCCTATCAATACAACTTTTGATCGTAACTTCTCTAATTCTTAACTTCAATTGTTTCAGATATAACTCCAGATGATGTAGATAAAGATCATGATTCTGGGTCTTGGAGATCATGTCGTGGAACTTGATGGCACATGAAATTGCTAATTTCTTGTCATTGAGATTATATCATGGTTTTCGATATTGGGCTGATATGATGATGATGGATTTGATCCTTAGTGTTATTTACTCCTTTTAAGTTAGTGGATAGTCTGTGGTCTTGGTCTGCGTGTAACCTCACACTATGACTCTAAGGTATTTAAAAGTACCTTAGGGTTGGGGTGCCTCCGTAGGCATGCGGTGTTGTATAATACATCCTAACTAAGTTCCCAACACGTCCACTAACTTATAGGGATTTCGAATCAGATTAAAGTCACCTCCAATCAACTTAATCTTAATTATAATTTCCTCCAAACCTTAGCTGTAACTCTCTCTCTGATGAAACTCTCGATGATGTATATATAGATGTTGATATGGATGATGTGGATGTAAAATCGCCAAGTCTGTTGGCGAAAGAAAAACTCAAGCGGTGAGGAAGCCTACAATGGCTCTTCCGTCTCGCCCTCTAGTTGGAAGGACGGTCCAATAGAGGGATAGGTCTATTCCCCAACTACGCCACTAAGACGGGTGAGAGGGACTTCCCGGAAAAGTCACTCTAGAAAAACAGCCCGACCGGTAACGGACAACCAAGCTCGTACGTAAAACTGAAAACCAAGGATCCCCCGCCTGGGTATCCTAAAACAGGGTCAGTGGAATGTTCTAAAGTCGGGATCCCAACAAGGCGTAAAAATACTGCGAGCTCGCGTAAAAATCGAAAGAGACTGGGATCCTAGACCCGCGCTCTTGGCGGCCGCTGCCCTAACTGGGCTTCCTTTCCTCTGCCCAGTTGAGGGTCACCGCGCCCTCGCACGGTCAGGTGTAAAAGTCACCATGACCGGCACAATTAATTGCCATCATTGATTCACCACTACTTTTACTTTCCTAACCACTTAATTCTTTCTCCATCCTTTTTGTAGTTGATTGTATAGATCTAGGTCTTGTAGTCAACGATCTTATTGATACCATTGCATTATCTTCAAATTCACTTAATTGACTAATCCATCCTTTCTCAATTTATTCGATGGTTAGCTTTATAAATCTTAGTATTCTATTTTTTTATATGTACAATTAGTATTATATACTCAAGGATCAATTGATTAATGATATCTATTCCTAATAATCTTAGGAAATCATTTGTTAATTTCATAAGAGTACTAATACTTAACATCTGTGCAATTCTCATTAATTTTCTAACTCATGTACTTAGTTTTTTTTAACTATATAAGTGAGCTTAATTCGGTCCCATTCGGTCCCATTCGCTATTTATATATATATATTTATCTGAACATAGAGTGTACTTCATGTGCTTTGCACATTAATCTATATCAATTAGGTCTTATTTAGTAATATGAACTCAATACATCTTTGTGTATTAAACCCACTAACCGTGTACATACCACTTTTACTCTTTGATTTGGCAATATCAATAGTCATAAAAGTTCAGATTACGATTTCATATACTACTGTATACCTTATAAAAAGAATCAGATTCCAATATTCTATGTTCCAGAGTCAGTATGGTTTAAATAAGTTCTAGAGCCGTGATTGATTTCAATAGCTATCAAATGAAGCTATTCTCAATGGCATCACATCCTTAATGTCCACATGAAAGAGACCTTTATCTCATAATAAGCAAGAACAATCTGCTAGCAGGTTTCGAACTGCCAGAAGATGATTGATAGATGTGCATGTATCTCCTTCATTGGTCTTATTAGATCAGATTCATATGAGAAGATAGTTGAAGTTGTTGAAGAAATGATGAAGGAGAAAATTGATTTTAAAACTCATCTTATTTCTATCTTGATTCAAAAAAAAAATTTCTCTACAGGGATGGTATCATTTGCTATTTATATATATATTTATTTTAAACTATGTTTAATGATCAGAACACAATAACCTAAAAAATAAGAGGTTGATGAGGCACTAGAACTTCTTTGATGAAATGTGCAGGAGAGGTATATAGGTATCATTATGAATTGTTGAAGTGTTGATCATCCATCTCAAAAAGGTAGGCATATTTCAGAAAGCAGAAATATATGGCAAGAAAAAAAGGAAATCGAAGTTTAGCTAATGTACAAGGAAAATTGTTTCAGCTGAGGAGACCATGTGCATGTTTTCTACGATGTAAGTTTCAAGCTTTTCTTGATGTAAAGAATGGCATGCATGTAGCAGATGTGCAACTCGACAAGGCTGCATGCAACATCTTGGTCCAGAGGTGTTCTAATGCTAGGGAAATTCCAACCATTCTCCATGTTCTCCATTACATCACTTAGTATTCCTAAAAGCAGTAAAGTCATTAAATTGAAGGCATTAAGGGAAGTATTTGGTTTCCGAATCATAAGATCTTAGCTTTTTGATCGATAGAAATACTATGTTTACTGTTTAATTTTTTGTTAAACAAACAATATCAAGTTCCTGGAAATCTGTTGAGATTAATTTAATGCATATTATTAGTTCCTGATAATCTATTGAGATCAATTTAATGCATAAGATTATACCAAAAGTTTGCTCCAAATTTGGAGAAAAACATAACATGTTGTTTCAAGTTTCCAGCAATAGATTACGTGAAACAGATACGCCCAGATTTAAAGATCAAATTATAATGATTTGACAATTATCAGAATCCATGTGAGCAGAAAAGGGAGGTTTTTGATTATGCATGTATGGCAGCAATAGGAAGGGTTTAGGATTTGTACCTAATTGCATCAATTTTTGGAGAAGATTCTCATGCAGGAGCTTGAAAGATGTTGGGCAGAAGAGCAGCTCCAGCAAATGCAGATGAAATGGTTGCTGTGGCTGTAGCAGATTCCTGAATTTGGGAGGTAATTTTTGAATCTCGGGTGGGAATTTTAGGAAGAAATGGGAGTAAAAATGGGGGAAGAAAAGGGGAGAGATCTTGACGTTGGAAGTGGAGGAGAAGAGAAAAAGAAAAGGGAGGAAAAGAAAGAAAGAGAGAAGGCTTCCACGTTGGGCTTCCTATAGCCATTTGTCCCCCCTTTTTGACATTAGCCATGACATCATCATGCTGATGTCAATTGGCTGATGTCATCCTTGTATTTTATATATATTTTAAAAAAAACATGCAACCGAACATACTACAGTCTGTTATTTGTTCTATTTTTATTTTAACTGCTGAATTTAGAAGACAGTGTCTTGATTGCTACTAAATGTTTTTTTTATTATTTTTTTTCTCTTTTTTTTTACTTACATAAAAATTTACCGTACACGCACCTCGGACTTCGGATTTTGGCGCACAATATCTTGATTTGATCGTCTTTCAACGACGATCAAAATGAGTATAATATTGCTATACTTCCGGTTGGGTTTTGAATACCCGAAATTTTCGGATACGGTTTTTGTTTAAGGTTAAATTTTGTGATTTAAAAATATCAAACGACCTCCGATTGACGAACGGTCGATTCCGTTGGTCTTGTGTCATTGAATCGGATCTAATTACGGTCTCGGTTCGTTTCGTGGTTTCCGAATTTGCGTTGTGGCTTTTCGCGGCACGCATTACGAAATGACCGCTTTTACGGTCGATTTCGCCCGAACGACTTTTGATTCACGATCAGTTGATCGTTTTATGTTATCTATAATATTGTCAAATAACTTTATTGGGTTAATCGGACGCTAATCGGGTCAGTTTCGGGTTTGGCGGATTTCGGATGTTACATTTTTCCTGAATGTTGAATTTACTAAGTTGTTGGTGCAATTAGTTTTTCAGACTGTGGCGGTTCATTTTGAAGTTTCCTTTTGCTTTTATGTGAGAGTTGGAAGCTATTAAGTATCATTTAAATTAAAAGATAGAGTTTTGCATTTTGTTATTGTATATATGACAATCTATGTCTTGTTTCTACCACCCTTTTCCCAATTAAATGGGCATGTAGTTAATTTTTTTTAATTTCTATCCAGCCGGACATAATTCCGAAAAAACAACTAAAACATGTGATGTTCTTTCCTTTGCACCATTTTAGCATGTAGTTACCTTCTTTAGATGTCCAAACCAGTTTACGAGTCAAGTTTATTCGTCATTACATGTTGTCTACTGCTGTCGAGTGAAAGACAAATTTCCTAATAAACTCTTGCATAGGGTGCACATGTGTACGTAGGCACTTTATAATGTCGTCAATCACCCTTAAGCATATCCCGTGTTCACATGCACACATATTTTCATATGTAAATTTGCATGCATAACTGATGGAAAAAATGAAGAAAATAGAATAGAAATGACTAGCTTCACAGGTTGAGAAAAGAACAAGGATGAGAAATCAGATTCCGTTGAAACGAGAAAAGAAGGGATAAAACAGGAGGAGATCGAGGAACCAGAACTCCAAAATTGTATTCCAAAATACCTTACCTTCTCACTAATCAAAGGTTATGAATAATCATTCTTAAAACTTGAAGTTTAAAGATAAACAATTCACAACAAACTATCCTAGCAATCTATACTTTTATCCTTTCTAGTAAAACATCCTAACAAATTGAATTAGAACATGTGTTATTCTCTTATAAACTGCACTGAATTTGAGTGTGCATCTTTATTGCAAGCACTCCTTTTCCTTTCGGAAAAAATAACGTGCAAAAAATAAACACAAAAATGAATAATCTATTGAGTTCAGAATTGCATTTATAACTAACCCATGCATTTACAAACAGATTCTCACATGTAATTCCTCCTCACATGTGATCATGTTTAAGCTTACGCCCCTAAAACACATCCATGGCATATACAAACATGTGTATACATATTCTTTTGGGTTATTTTAATACAATTCATCAATACAAACCCTTGATTATTCTAACTCAACTAATTTATATGTTAGATGCTAATTTATACAACGATTGTCTGACAAATTATTTTTTATTTTTATTTGTATGCATTAAGGATCAACATTGAGATTTGATATATCATCTTTCTATTTATATTATGCAACAAAGTACATGTGGGAGGTGTTTCGGTGTGTGTTGTTTGCTAATTGACTTTATTTAGTGGTTGAGAGAAGAGTTGGATCAATTAAGTAGGAATAATAAACATGGTTCAAAATATCATGATATATCGTAGATATATCATTGTCGCTCGATGGGGGTTTCTATATTCATATGTGTATCGAATTCCAGGATATCGTTCGGTATCTCAGGAGACATCAATGAGATATCAGTAATTCGTCTCATGTCGGTCAAAAATTGAAGAATATCGGTACAAAAATTCCCAGACATCGATTGGTCGACCTATACAATTGCTACGTAACCGTTATTGCTCAATATTACCCGTTTTTAAATTTTGGTCTATTTGTATGGTTTTTTTCTTTTGTATCTACTCCTATTACCAATTACATATTCACACAGACAAACACACTCACACATGCACGCACGTACGCACGCACCCACGCACGCGCACACACACACAAATTTATACAACGATTGTCTAGCAATTTATTTTTTATTTTTATGTGTATGCATTAAGGATTAACATTGAGATTTGATATATTATCTTTCTATTTTTATTATGCAACAAAGTACATGTGGGAGGTGTCACACACACACGCACGCACGCGTGCGCGCGTGCACTAATATATAGGGTTGTGGAAGCTGCACCTGGGGGGTGTAGCCCAAGGCCCTAAATGTCGGTTTCGGTCACCATTTCGGTGACCGACCGAAACAGAAATTCGGTCGAACTTCGATTTCGATTGGATATCGATATTCGACAGAAATCCGGTCGAATTTCGCTGAAATTTGAGGCCATGGTGTAGCCAACTAGTTGCACCCAACCATTTTTTCATTGGTTTTTTGTGTTTTTGAAGTGAAACCTAGGGGGATTTAAATCACCATATATCACCATGGTCTCATGCCAAATTCTACTAAATTCGACACTTCTATCATCTCCATCAAGACTATCACATTTTAACGGTATCAGAATTGCTGAAGTTGACTCTATCTAGATGGGCATGTTAGGAATGTTTGTTTTGCATGAAATTTGAAACACATATTCCACTCAATAAACTAAGTAAATCCCCATAGGTTTCCTTAAAAAAATAAAAAAAACAATAAGAAAAATAGCCGGGTGTAGCTAGTTGGTTGCACCACTCGATGTAGCGTCCCTTTTCCCTATATATATATGTATATAGGGAACATTTCAAATGTGGTGGGTCTTTCCCGCTATTGTAAAGGTTATTGTCAATTTAGTAAAAACTTTGTAACAATTTTGTAAAAGTATAAATTGTACATTGTAAAAAAATGATTTTGTAAAATATAACATCTATATATAAATTAACATTTTCATCCAATATAATAATATTTTTGTAATTATATTTCGCTATACATTTTATGTTAGCATTTATGACATTGGAAAGATGCTTAAATTGACGGTGGCTCACCATATATATGGTGAGATCCACCTCATTTGAAGTTTCTCCTATATATGTATGTATGTTTGTGTATATATATATATATAGGTAAAAGTGAGCATGCTCCCTGGGAGCATGTAACTTACATGCTCCCGCCATTTTCCCCATTTTTTATTTTTTTGAATTGAAACCTGTGGGGATTTAGATCTCCATATATCGCATTGGTGTCATTCAAAATTTAACTTAATTCGAGCCTTTTATCCTCTCCATCAGGACTGCGAAATTTAAAAGTCTTTGAATCGTTGAAATTGACCCCCTCTAGATGGACATGTTAGGAATGTTTGTTTTACACAAAATTTGAAATACTGTTCCACTTATTATTCTAAACAAATTCTCCTAAAGTTATTTTCAAAAAATAAAAAAAGTAGAAAAGGGTAGGAGTATGCTCTTATATGCCCCCAAGGACTATACTCATTTAACCCATATATATATATATATGCATGTATATACATTCAGGCGGGAGGACGCTGCCCCTACACCCCTACTAGGGGAGTGAGACCCCCATTTTGATCGAGGGGCTTCACCCTCTTCTAGCATTGGAGATGAAACAACTCTAGAGTTGATCAAGGAATGTCTCCATACATCTATGTTATTATGCTCATTAGCTTGTTTGTATGATATCTGTAGCTCGGCATCTTGTTTGTATACAATATGCGAGGTAGTGTAAAGTTAATGTGCGAAATACATCTCCTTGATGTCACTAAGTTGCTATCATTTGAATTTTGCCGTTTCCTTTCTAATATCTCCCAACAATTAACAATCAACAATCAGCATTGTCAGGAACGATATGTACAATCTAATGCATATTGGTGTGCTAAAAAAGCTTTATTCCTGCATATAAGTGTGCATCTTTATGTTATTTATTATTTTGAACTGGATGTTCTTTAATTGAAAACACGTTTTTTTTTGCATATTTTTGAATTTTCTACTTATATTGTCGATATATCCTGATATATCCTTGAAATATCCTTTTTCAAGTTCCATCCGATATTGATGTTTCGGACCTTGTTAATACGGAGTATATGACATGCATTTTGCAAGTCCAACGGCATGGAAAAGATAACCATTACTAAGGTAAAACATGTATGTAACACATTATATTCTAAAGAAGGATGCGTTTTAAGACATGACATATGTAAGTTGCATTTTAGTATACTATAGTGAAGATTACTGATTGTCAACATTTGTGTTACAACTCACAATGCCTCATAGATTCAAGCTTTAGCAAACGGCGTAACCACCTAATTTAAGCTTAAAAATTTTTATGCTAAGAACAACACAGTTCAAACTTATTAAGCTAATTTAGTTACTTTTCAAATCAAATATATACCAAGTTTTGGGAGTATTCTTTCAAGCAAAGCTGACTTCTGTGTCAGATTAGAACTAAGTTAACAATTAAACTTATTAAACTTGCCAAACTGAGGTTTTGAGGTTCATGCTTCAAGGATATAATTTTAGGATTTTTTAGCTGCCATAAAAAGCATATGTATTATGAGGCAGTGCCTTGACAAACATCTCAGTGCCTTGAAACTGCCTTACATGAACTGAAATGCATGCATTACCAAGACCTTCCCTAGGCTATAGCGTACTAGCATCGACACGTTTTATTTAAGCTGAGGGTGCTTCCTGATCAAAGCATAACCTGGTTAGTTAGTTAATGCAAGGAATATATTCCTCAATAGTAGCTGCTCAGGCTAGTAACTTGATTGTCGTATAGCTTGTGACTCTAACGGTTAGGCTGGATTCAGGTTGGGCATCAGTCCTGCCTGTACTTGGGTCTGCCCTTCTTAATCTTCCAAAAGCCGTAATGATGACATGTTAACTATCTTACATTGCATCAGGCTGTTGGTCTATCTGGATAGTCTCTTCTTCATTATTGACTAACCAGCTTCAATTGCTGATTTAGTTTTTGGCCCTTGACCCAACAGCATCAGATTCCTGGATCCGGAGAGCATTTTTATTGTAGGTAAAGTGGCATGCTTCAGATTTTTTGGATGATCTGGGCAGGTTCTGTTTGTGTCAAGTTGCAACGTGTCCCCTTGCGTGATGCTCGGAGCTTTTCACTAATAAAACCTTATGGTTCCTTGCCTAAAGAAGTTTGGTTTGTGGATGAAATCCTGAGAAGAATCCATGTCACCTCAACTTCTTCTTTGCCTCGTGATGAAGACATCAAGCACATCCAATGTATCTTTCTTGCTTGCCACCATCTGTGGTTGTAATGCTCACTCAAGCTTGGGTTTCTGCTAGTGGGTTCCTTTGAATCCCTGGACTCTGCACTCAAACTGATCTAATATTCCCAAGAAGATGCCTTGTTAGGAAGGTACATTTGGTGATTATATGAGTAGGAGCCTCACGTCGGGTGAAACACCTACCAAGGGTGATCACTAACACGTACTGAAAAAAAGCACTATATATAGATTAGAGCTCATGCAAGCTGAATGCAATTAAGCTGTCTTGATTAGAATGACCAATTTGTCTTTTGAGCATACCAGTGAAGATAAAATCATTCCAGAGAATCATAGCATCTATCTTTGTTATATTATAGGGAATTTGCTGATTTGATGTGTTGTCACTGAGTGTAGATGTTAATTCCCATCCTTTGTGACAATTGTTTTTTGAAAAGTGATGGGTGATGAACCATGCCTTCTGCTACAAATGAAACAAATTTTTTGAAGCCACACTAATGTTTAATGTAGGCAATAGTACCATTGATGTGGTCATCATTGATAAAATTTCTTCTTGTCTGGTAAAAACTTATTGCATTCGTAAAATGTGTAACCATTGGTAAGAATATAAAAAATAAGTAAAAATATGTAGTTATCGTAAGAATGTTGTCCTTTGTATCATGGCCTCAAATTTCAGCGAAATTCGGTCAAATTTCTGTCGAATATCGATATCCAGTCGAAATCAAAATTCGACCGAAATGACCGAAATGACCGAAATATGGGGGCCCTAGTACAAAAAATGACCGAAATGACCGAAATTTCTGTCGAAATTCCACCGAAATTCCGTTTCAGTCGGTCACCGAAATGGTGACCGAAACCGACATTTAGGGCCTTGCTTTGTATTCACATGAATTGCTAATAAAGTGTCACGTTAGTGTCTCCAAATCTTTAAACATTTTTCGCTCATTCCCCAATCCATCCTCAACATAAGGTGACCTTGTGGATTAAAGCCCTGGCAATGTACTTTGCCATAACTGATAGCATTTATCACAGTAATGACTTGTTGATGCCATCATCTTCTAAATTGAGTCTTGTGTGAGTGCTGGATGTATACAAATCCACAGGCTCCTTGTATCCTGTATTCTGAAATGGAGCTCTCTCAATGTGAGTGGATGAACAAAATTAGAAGGCAACACCTACCCCACATGCAAAAAGGTGAAATATATAAATCTGTCTAGTAAATTGCATGCCAGCCTGTCTGTTGGATGAACAGGGAGCTGCGGGACAGCAATTGTTGATAAGCTCTCAGTGGAAAATGAATAGGAATAGTTTTCCTATATAGGGTTGAGTGTTTCAGAGCTTAATCAAGGAAGGAAATGTCGAAAGATGCGTAAGAAAGCCGGTTAACAATCACAAGACCCATGAGAAAGGACTGGAGAACTCAGGGCAAGGCCATGGATGCCAGAGCTGGCTCCTTTCACGGAAAGCTACCCCATTCTTTCTAACCGAATGCACATGAGGGGGGACTAAGGGTTCTCACTCATCTCTCGTACTTCTCTCATCTATGTACAAAGGTATCATTTGGGGCCGAATGAGACTTGTATCTGGATGAAATGTCTAATAGATGCCTATTTTACAAAGCATGTAGTTAGAATTAGATAACTTCCTTCTTTAGACATGACCGGCAATTTTTTTAGCTAGTTTCAGGTAAGGTTTGAAAAAACTAAAGGCGGAACGAGGCGTTTTTCTCGGAATCGAGGCGAGGCGTAGCCTCGAGACGGTCGAGGCGTAAGCCTCAATTTATAGAGAAAACTATGCATAAAACTATAATTATATATATATATGTCAGTGTAATTATATGTTCTCTGCCCAACATATGATACTTAAGAGTATAAGATATGATGAAATAATAGAGATAAGAACCCCAAAATATAAGATAGAACAACATCATATCCCTTTCTACACATTTTCATCCAATCAAAAAAGGAACTCGTCGTCAATAAATGTTGTGAAGAATTAAATAATACATATCTATTTGAAATATTATTGTAATTAAAAGTACGATTAAATATACGTCGAAGAAATTTATGTTATGTGTCTAACATATAATATATGATCGCGAGAGAAACCGTGAATCCTATCCAGTTCGAACAAATCTTTTAAATATTATTGTAATAAAAGTACGATTAAATATATGTCGAATTGTTGATAATGCCTTGAATCCTAACTATCTGACCATTGTTGAAGAATTGTGTATGCACCCCTCCTGCCGTACTATACCCCAACAAGACGAGGGTCTCATTGGTTCCTTCTATTTTGGGCACGAAAGAAACATCAGATTTAGGCATAATTAATAGTTAGACATAACTAATAATAAATATGAAGCTGTTTGCTGAAATAGTTGGACATAATTAATAGTAAATATGAAGTTATGGGCACGGAAGAAACATCAGATTTAGGCATTATTGTATAATCATTATCCTAAACAAGTATATAGTTATAAGCTTCTCAAACCGCCATGTAAACCATTAAAATCATGAAAACAAATTCAAAAAAGCAAAAACGCCTCAGAAAACGCCTCGACCGCCTCGAGGCGGAACGCCTCGATGGTACGCCTCGACCACCTGAGGCGCACGCCTCACTGGACAGGGTCGAGGCGCATGCCTCGAGGCAAAAGGACCGCTTCGCCTCGAGGCATCCGTCTCGAGGCATGTTTTTCAATACCATGGTTTCAGAAGCTTGAAATATGCACTTTTGGTGTTATGGTAGAATTTCTACTAGGAGGGAATCAAATGTGGGAGTGGCCAAGATAAAAGTATGATGCAACCCATTAATTTAATTAAATTTATTTTGATAGATATTTGTTTTATTTATTTGAGTTGTATTTTATTATAGGGATTTTTACACCCATAACCCTGAGTAATTTTGGCAATAACATTTATAACCCTACATAATCGCGAATTACTTTCAGGACCCTGAATAAGTTTGTCGTCTTACACCTATAACCTTCCGTTACATTACTATGTTAACTCAACCAGATGATTGAGTTAACCTAACCAACAAACGATCTAACGGTTGAAATTTAATCTAAATAAAAAAATAAGTATCTTGGCAGCTCAGCGATGGTGGAGGGCTGCAGCGGGCGGGTGCAGAGAGAAGCAACATGACTGGGTGGGTGTTGCAGGTATGTCGACGGGTCATGCGGGGGGCTTCACGTTGGTCGCAAGGGCCCTCGGGGGAGGGAGGGGGGGGGAGGGCCTGGTCGCAGGAATCCGGGGGGGCAGGGCGGTCGGTCGCGGAGGGAGGAGGGGGAGGGTTGGGTCGGTCGCAGGGGCCGGGGGGGGGGGGGGAGGAGCAGGACGGTCGGTCGCGGGGGAGGGGGAGGGGCGGTGGGTCGGTCGCAGGTGGGCGGTGGGTCGGTCGCAGGGGGCGGGGCGGTCGGTCGCCAGGGGGCCTGGGGGGGGGGCGGTCGCCGGATGAGCTCGGCGGCAGAGCGCTAGATGCATGGTCTGCAGGGGAGGCTGAGGTGGTGATCAACAGGGGGAGAGGGGAGTTTTGTTGGCATGTTTTCCAAATAAGAATGGATATCAGGGGTAGTATTGTAATTTTTTAACGGAACCCGTCAAAGATAACGGACATCCCAAACGGAACATGACACAGGGTTATATCTTGTAAGAGTTAACCATTACTCAGGGTCCTGAACGTAATTCGCGATTGTGCAGGGTTATAAATGTTATTGCGAAATTACTCAGGGTTATGGCTATAAAAATCTCTTTATTATATGCTATGCATATATTCATGTAGATGCATCACTTCAATAAGTAACCAACGTGTAAGGCATTCTTTAAAAAGGCGATTTAATGTTGATGTCGAGGACATAGAATAAATTATGAGCTTTTGATTGTCTGGCTTTATTCCTCTTCCCTCTTTGTTTTCTTTCTTCTCCTTTAGCCTCTAATCCCCTCTCGTTTATGTTTCTTTCATCTCACATGGCCTGGCGTGTACTCCCTCTCCTCATCAAGCACATCTCTGTGCAATTCCCTCCCAAAATCCCTCATTAACGGCACAGCCATCGCATTTTCAACCCACCTCTTCTCACCTTTGTTCTATTATCCCCCAAATTTCTTCAGTCTGAAAAAATTCATGATGTGTCAAAGTGGCAAAAAGAACCTTGCCTGCAACCTGCTTATTCTGGGTAACAGCGTGTTTTTTATAGTAGGATATTCGTTGATATTTTTATTCTCATGCCATATATCTTGGGCGTGGAGCAAGTTGATGTTGGAATCATTACTTTATTAGGGAATATGTTCTCTTTTCCTCTTTCCTCTTCCTCTTAATTATTATACCAATTCCACTACTTTTGCTGAAGACAAGTATTGTTACATTAACCCTCCTATTCTCCTTTCTATATATTAACATGATGTCCATCCATCATGCACCAGAATGAGCTTTGATAATCATTACTTTATTAGGGAATATGTTCCCTTTTCCTCTTTCCTCTTCCTCTTAATTATGATACCAATTCCACTACTTTGGCAACAATGACTGTAGACAAGTATTGTTACATTAACCCTCCTGTTCTCCTTTCTATATATTAACAAGATTGTCCATCATGCACCAGAATGAGCTTTGATAATCAGTTTTTTTTACTAGAAAAAGGGGGAGCCCTCCCAAGGCGGGAGTTACCACACCAAAATATTCATTATGTAAGCAAAAAGTACATTAGATAGAGGTCCAGAAATTGTGCACAACATTACAATGAGCAACTACATTTTCTCAGTAGAAACACTGCCCCTTGAAAACACAATCGTTCCTGCCAAGCCAAGTCGCCCACAGAACGACGAAGGCCTCGAGACAGAACGGATAGACCTCCAGAAAGGACCCAGGCCGGATGCCCGGACCCACGGAATAATCACTGCATCCCAAACCTGGGCCGAAGTCCTGCAACCGAAGAAGATGTGATCCGCGTCTTCCACCTCCTCCCCGCATCTGTCAAACTGCAGATCCGTGGAACCCAGAATCCTCCCCCTCCTCATCTTATCACAAAGACGGTTTCTCCTGAGGCACCAAAGGAAGACCTTGACACGATTAGGAATCTTTGCCGCCCAAATCACTTTCATGTCCGCAGAAAGGTCTTCATCACCATTCATTGCTCCAGCCCTCAAATTCCGGTATGCCAACTTCACCGAGAACTTACCATCTGCCCAAAAGAAGTTGTTAGGGTCTCCAGACATCTCCTCAACATCGTGAATCTCAGATATAAGCCTAAAAAAATCCTCCATCCTCTGATCAGAGAGATCGGAGTGAAACCTCGGAGCCCACGAACCCGAATCAGCCACCTCGACCACACACACACCTCTGTCAGCCGCAAGAGCCGCCAGCCTCAGAAACCGAGTGGTCAGCACCCCATCCCCAGTCCAATCATCCTGCCATAACCGGAAGAAGAAACCACTCCTCAGCCTCGGACGGGGAAAGGGCACGATCCCAGGAAGCACAACTCGGATACCCATCCATAAGGGAGACTCACAACGGATCCGCTTGGCCACCAAATCCCCAGCGGCGCCATAGATCAACCTCAGCAGACACAACACCAATGAGTCGGAAGAGCCCCAGATCCGCACTGCCCATTTTGCCAGCAAAGCTTTGTTCATCAGTTCCACATCCCGAACGCCAAGTCCCCCCTCCGAGACCGGCACCACAACATCCTTCTAGGCGACCAGGTGTAACCCCTTTCCTGACTGCTTCCCATCCAACCAGAAGAAAGATTTCATCATAGCCTCCACCTTCCTCTCACCCCTACAGGCATGAGTCTCGTGGAGCAGAAGAACACCGGAATTGCCGACAGAACATATGCTTCAGCAGGGTAAGCTTCCCACCCTTGGAAAGGGTGGTGGCCTTCCAGCCCTCCAGCCGCTCCTTCATTCTCCGCAGAATGCAATCCCAATCCGACTTCCTCAATTTGCCCGCAACGAGAGGTAATCCCAGATACGTAATCGACAATTGTCCCCGCGGACACCCTGCCCACTCCGAGAGTCTGCTACTCTCCTCCTCATCCATCGCAAGCGGGACCAACACCGACTTCTGCCTGTTGATCCTCAAGCCAGACAAGCACCCGAAAAGATCAACCAAAGTAACTGCATTGTGATTCTGCTCTTCCGTCCCTCCCAGGAAAATCAACATGTCATCAGCATACTGCAGAACCGGAATGCAAATGTCCCCATATCTGAAGCCTTCACACCACCCCGCCTCAACCGCCTGCTGAAACAAGGCGGCCAGACAGTCCGCCACCAGCACAAACAACAAGGAGGCTAACGGGCAATCCTGGCGCACGCCCACCTGCGGCTGGAACCACCCACCCTCCGGCCTTCCGTTGACCAACACGGAAAACGAACAGGTAGTGACGCATCTCTTAATCCACCCAATCCACTCCTTTGGAAAGCCTCTTCTCTGCATCGAGGTCCAAAGGAACTTCTAGCTAACACAATCGTAGGCCTTGGCGTAATCAATCTTCCACACGGCTCCTTTCTTTGCATACATTTTCCACTCTAGACAAGCCTTAGACGCAGCAACAATCCCATCCGCCATATACCGACCAGGGATGAATGCAGATTGGGCAGGTAATATCACATAAGCCAAGACAACCCTGAACTTTGATAATCAGTTATCAGTTTTACAAAAGGGATGCATGGCTTTTGTGATAGATAATTTTTTGGGATATTTACACCCATAACCCTGAGTAACTTTGTAATTACCCTGGATACCCTCTATAATCACGAATTACATCCAGAACTCCGGATAATGGTTAACCTTTACATGGCATAACCCTGTGTCAAATTCCGTCTTACTTCTCCGTTAACTCTGATGGAAAAAGTCAAATATTGACAATTTTACCCTCGGATACACATCACATTTATAACATGATGCCATTCTACAGAACAAAGTGTATTTTATCCCTCCCTCTTCCTTCCCTGTTTGATCCTTCCAACACCCATCTCTATCCATCTCCTCCGCCCCTCCCCCGCCTGCAAGCTATCGCTCGAAAAACCCCTCCCACTCCCCTCCACAACCCCTGGTCTACGCCTCCCCTGCCCCCCTTCCAGCCGGCAAGTGCCCCCCACCTCCGTCTGCAAGCTCCATAACACCCCCCCGCCCCCCGCATGCCCAGGTTGGTGCCCCTCCCCACCCCTCCTGTAATCTCGAGACCTGGCCCCCGCGTCTAGACCCTCCATCCCGCGCGCGCTCGCAGGCACCGGACCCCGCACCCGTTCGGGTCCCCTCCCCCCGTCGCTACCCCCGCAAGCCCCAGCTCGGTGCCCCTCACCCTCCATCCCCCCGTCGCCGCCCCTGCTCTGGCCCCCTCCCCCCGTTGCCGCCCCCGCAACCCCCAGGTCGGTCCCCTCACCCTCCCTCCCCACATCGCGGCCCCCGCAAGCGCCAAGTCGGTTCCTCTCGCAAGCTCGAGACCTGACGGCAAGCTCCAGACCAGCCCCCGCACGCGCTCGCAAGCTACAGCCGCCCCACGTGCGCTCGCAAGCTCCAGACCCCCCACCCCGCGGCGCTCGCAAGCTACAGACCCCCACCCCGCGTGCGCTCGCAAGCTCCAGACCCCACCCGCGCGCGCCTGCAAGCTCCAGACCCCCCACCCCGCGCGCGCTCGCAAGCTCCAGACCCCACCCTCGTGTGCCAGCAAGTTCCAGACCCCCACCCCGCACGCGCCCGACAAGCTGCAGGCCCCCCAGCGCATGCAGCTCCGCGCTCCGCCCGCCTACCCCATCGCTGCCCGGCACCCTTCGTCATCGTCGAAGAGCCCACCGCCTGCTGCAAACTCGGACTCACCTCGTTTTCTTTCTTTCTTTTTTTGATTGATCTCAACGAGACTATTGAATGGTTAGATTAACTCAGCCATCTGGTTGAGTTAATGGACTAAACTAACCGAAGGTTATGTGTGTAAAATTGTGCGGTTATTCAAGGCTTTGGATGTAATTCGTGATTATAGAGGGTATTCGGGGTAATTACGAAGTTACTCAGGGTTATGGGTGTAAATATCCCTAATTTTTTCTATAAGGATCGATCTTTGTTCTACCTCAGAAGTATTTCTTTAGTGAACTGCCTCTCAACTATTTCCCATCATTCCTTGAAGTGCTGCAGACAATTTTGTCTGGTAGAACTAATTCATGAGATCAATTAGGAATTTTTATTGGGTATGCTATACGAATGGTTAGATTAATTCAGCCATCTGGTTGAGTTAATGGACTAAACTAACCGAAGGTTATGTGTGTAAAATTGTGCGGTTATTCAAGGCTTTGGATGTAATTCGTGATTATAGAGGGTATTCGGGGTAATTACGAAGTTACTTACTCAGGGTTATGGGTGTAAATATCCCTAATTTTTTCTATAAGGATCGAGCTTTGTTCTACCTCAGAAGTATTTCTTTAGTGAACTGCCTCTCAACTATTTCCCATCATTCCTTGAAGTGCTGCAGACAATTTTGTCTGGTAGAACTAATTTATGAGATCAATTAGGAATTTTTATTGGGTATGCTATACGAAAGGTTCCAAAATTTTGGATTTGTATAAAAAATAATGCTTATTAAAAAATGTGATATTTTGGAGCCTATATTTCAGTAATATAACATCATACCAACAACTACAAAGCATTTTCCCACATTAAGCAGTGTTGACTACATGGATTCTTTGCCTCCATTCAGATCTATCTTGGGTCATTCTCAGGCTTAGATAAAACAACTAAAAATAGATGTATTTTAGAGTACCTCATTCTTCTCCCTCTTCTCTCTCCGTCTACCAAGTCTCGAACCCACACCCACTGGAAAGCTGAATCAGCTTGTAAGCAAGGAGGCACGGAGACATTGGTATAACACTATACCAACATAATAAAAAATATTTAAATTAAAATATTTAAATTGTCAAAAGTAACCTTTTTCCGAGGAAAGACAAAACTAACGTTATAGAGATGAACATAATTCACTTCTCAAAAAAAGAGATGAACATAATTCGAGGTGTGATAAGTAGCATCTGATTATTGATACGTAATCATTGGTATAATAATCATAAAAGACAGCATGTTGCTAATTAGGTAGTGCATAACGGCACATTGAATTATTGAAGCATATCTATTATGCTAGTTTTGTCAAACAAGAAATCTGTCTACGAATTGTTATGCTGGAATCTATGCCTCGACATTTATCTATTTTTTTATCAGGACCTTTTGATATTCATCGTAAAGATGTAAACTTTGGAACATTGTCTGTAATTCACCCTACTAAATATGATAATCGAGATTTATGGGGGTGGTCTGACCATTTTTTTTCAAGGTATGGCAATGGATGTGGCACTCTTTTGTTATAAGGTTAGGCAATGGATGTGGCTTGAATCATTACAAATGAATATCCATTAGTGTAACCATTGGCATCCTTGGTACTCACCTAGATGTTGTCAATGCACAAGAGGCAATTTGTCTTGTGTGATGAGACTAAGCACCTTGGACCTCGACGCACCTTTAAATCAGTTAATAAGATAGCAGTTAAAGTTTCCATACAATTAGTTCCATTTTATGATCCATTTGTTCCTTTAGTACTGAATATGCTCCAAGAAGTCTTCCCTAATTTCTTTTGGTGCATGAGCACATTATCTTTTTGTCCCTCCATATGCATGTGTTTTTCTTGAACTGTATTAATTTTTGTATGGAAACATATGACATTAATGTTTTAACACGTTCTAATCAAACAAGTGCATGCTCTCTGAGTAAGCATGATATGCAGCATCTTGCTGCCATCACTTTTCATCTTTGGTTGTTTGATTTGTGGAAACAATTAAATTAGGAGTGGAACTACAATAAATAACTAGTTGGTATTGTAGTGGATGGAGCGGGGGGAGAGAGGAGGGAGGAGCGGGTGAGGGTGGCGGAGAGCCTTCTCTACAACCAACAGCACCAAGCGTCACTTGTGAGGGAGAAAGAGAGAGGACTGCGCCCCTTGCCGATGACGATCGTTTGGAGGACATGGTCATGGAGGACTTTGCGGGGGATGTCCCCTGGAGCGCAAAGAAAAGGCGGATCCGGTCCTACAAGAGCAAGATCGGATGATGAAAATGGTGCTATAGGTGCGACGCCTGCGACCACATCTCCAGGGGTTGCCTTGAGACACAATGGCTATGTCTCGGGTGTGGCCATTCCAGTGTTCAGGAAAGCGGCCGAGTAAACCGCATACTCGTACTCGGTAGTCTTGCCGCTTCGAGTATGGTGAAACAACCATGTATGCAGGTTGACCCGCATACTCGACCGAGTATACCCCCTATGCAACTGCTTACTCAGCTGCTTTTCTAATAAACATTTTTTTATTATATGTATAATTACATAAAACTGCATACTCTCCGCATATAACTGCATACTCTCCCGCATAAAACCACATACTCCCCGCATACTCTCCCGACTGAGGATATTAACGTACAACAACAACAATAAAGCCTTTTCTCACGATTAACTAGGGTCGGCTACATAGATTCTTCGCCTCCATTCAGATCTATCTTGGGTCAATCTCGGGCTTATATCCAAAAAACTAAGAT
The DNA here is from genome assembly GCA_037367405.1 of Ottelia alismoides. Taxonomy (NCBI): domain Eukaryota; kingdom Viridiplantae; phylum Streptophyta; class Magnoliopsida; order Alismatales; family Hydrocharitaceae; genus Ottelia; species Ottelia alismoides. The sequence goes on from JAZKJV010006839.1 coordinate 702,602, forward strand.
CCCTTTGTATAGTCTCTTTTCAGCACTTCTTGGGCCTTCCTCGCCCTCTCTTAGCTGACTCAACATCCCAACACTCGCATCTCCAAACTGGTGCATCCGTTGATCTTCTTTATAAATGACCAAACCATCTTAAGCGGTTTTCTCGCATCTTATCCTCGATCGGAGCTACGCCAACTTTCTTTCTGATTACATAATTTCGAATCCGATCTTTACGTATGTGTCCACACATCCACTTTAGCATTTTCATTTCTGCTGCAACCATTCTCTGCACATGTCTATGGTTCACAGGCCAACTGAGGATATTAACATAATATTAAATATTTATTTATATTTTTAATAATAAAATTACCAAACCGCATAAAACCGCATACTCCCGCATACTCTCCCGCATAGTGTATACTCTCTATGTAGTGACCCCTCCGACTGAATACCGCATAGCGCCTTCCTAAACATTGGGCCATTCGGGCCACCGCCGAAAGGATTGCATGGAACGTGGGCTGAGAATGAAGACTAGGATGCGAGTACCTCAAGTATCGATATTGATGGTCCCAAAGAAGACCAAGGCCGATGAAGCGACTGGTAAAGGGGACCTTGCCGACATATTGTGGCGGTTGGGAAATGGGACCTCGATGGAGCAACCATTGGAGGTACTTCTGGTGGGGAAGGGGATGATCCTGCATTGCAGAAGGCTATATTCTGCTTGTGTGCGGACGGGGCCAGAGTGATTGTTGCCATTGCGCTACTAGAAGGAGTCGTGCGCGTGCGGGGACTGTCTTCAGTTGGTGCAAAGCTGGTGATCGATGGTGCGTTGGAGGGACTCCCACCAGAGTTGAAGGGAAAGATCTATTGGAGAAGGCCTCGGTATCTGGATCGGGTCTTGGAGAGCATTACTTCGATTTGGAAGGCGAGGGTTGTAGGGGTCCCCCTGCGATGCATGAGGTTTGAGGTCCTGAAAGAGGCTTTGAAATCGATTGGCGAAGTGCTGGAGCTGAAATCGTCAGGCTTGAAACTGGGCAAAGACCCAGATATCGTGGTGGTTTTGAGTGGCGACGTAGCCCATCTGTCACGGGTGTGGGGATGAAGATCGGAAAGAAATGGCTCCAGCTGCGGCTGGATGTGCTGGAGGAGAAGTCGTTTACCGGGGTCCAAGGCTGCAGAAATGGCTTGGTGGCGGTGTCGCAAGCGACCGTCGATGGTGGTCACACCCTGTGTGGCACGTTGGAGATTTCAGAACGAGTGAAGTTGGCGGAATTCGGAGCTTTTTCCACTGGGCATTTGAAGGAAACCCTAAGAGGACTCCACAACATTTATTAATGCCCTTCTTTTCGGCTCCTTAAGCGGCGTCTCTGCCTCTCAAGTTTATTTCCCCAAGCAGTAAGGGGTTAGGTTCGCCTAACCTGATAAGCGCGAAACCAGTCAGATCCATGTCGGGTCCTTGATTCGTTGAATCTGGTCCGCCTGCAGTTGACGGACTTGGCGATCCCCGGAATTCAAACTATCTTTTGGCACGAAACCGATGGCTTCAGGGGATCCAAATCACTCACCATTAGGAGGCTTCCCCACTCGAAGCCCGGGTGGACCGATCTAAACACCACAAGGGGTGATGCGACTATGATGGTGGTGACACATGTAGGGAACTTCTTTCCATTCACTTGTTGTAGGTCCCCATGTGTGAAGATTGGCCTGGCGTGGATCTTGGAGGAAGCTTATAGCATAGTAGCAGTGACAACGACTATCGAGCTTGTGTCGACCCTAAGAAATCAGAAATGTGGCACATTAAAACCTCATCGACAAAAGGAAAGAGGACGAGTGGCCAAAAAAGTGTCAGAGGACAATTGGAGGACATTTGTGTCCCAAAGGAACATCACCGGAAGAAAGACACGTCTGATTCTTTTCGCAAAAATAATTCCGCACCGACGCTGGTGAATGGGAAATGTTACAAATCAGGCAAAATTCTGCAGTGGATAATTGCAAAGGGAGTGGATCTTAGAAGGTGGAAACAGAAATGGTTAACATTGTGGAGCGGAAGGAGCATAATAGCAGCCACAAGGGATCAACCAAATAGACAATCATGTCTAGAAAGAGGACAACAACCATGGCGAAGGGAACACAGAGGAGTTGATGTTTGAGAAGACAGATGCACAAATGTTGGGGTGAAGGTGGTGGGGGTCTCCCCCATGGGTTCCAAATGAAGCTTCTATCGTGGAACGTGGGGGAGGGGGCTGGACCAATCAGAAAAGTGGTTGGTGATCATCTCGTTGTTGGCTACATGGAGGATGGATGTGGTTTGTCTATAAGAAACCAATATCGACTCATGGGAGTCTGTGAGGTGGAATTCTGTTGCGGGACCACATCTCAGTGAGTTCAGATCGGTTTTGACAAATAGGAGCTCATGAGGGATCATTGTGGCTTGGAATGGAGACTTATTCGATCTGATTGATGAGGTAACGATGATACATTCGGTTACTGTGATTCTAGAAAGCAAGAGGGAGCTTTCTCACTTCACGATCTCCTCGGTATACGGCATTGCAGGTTCTTCGCCAAATACAACCTTGTGGGATGAGTTGCGGGAAATTAGAGGCAGATTTTCTTATGTGTCCTGGTTTGTGAGTGGTGACTTTAATGTCACGCTCTTTGTAGAGGACATACCTAGAGACAGCGGTGCGTAGGGCCCTGGGTTTGGTCTTTTCGTAGAAGTGGTGGGGGGCTTGCATTGGAGGTCATTGATGCGACAAATTGCAAATACACATGGTGGAGCTCATTTTCTAGGTTACGAATCGCTTCTTGCTGTTTGTGGAGGCATTAGAGCAATCCTTGACAATTGTCAATTCGCTACCCAGATCGAGATTGAACCATATGTCATTGTGCCAGGACACGTGTAGTGGGAGAGGGACATCTTCCTATTTCAGATTCGAGCGATGCTGGTTGATGGAAGAGGGTTTATGAGAAATGGTCACCTCCTTTTGGGTTGTCCTGGTGGTGGAAGGATCTGCTACTGTGCAGTTCTCTTTAAAGCTAAAAGCATTGTGTCACAGATTGATGGGGTTCAAGAAGGGTTCACAGGTTGCGCGGGAGTTGAGGAGAAATAAAGCTCAAGAGGAGGGGATGAGACTTGAATGTCTAGATGATTTTAGAGATTTGGATAAGGGAGAGTTGGTGAGCAGGGGGGTTGTTCAGAAGATTCTTGAGGAGATGCATTAAGACTACCTTGTGCGCGGTCCTGATAAATGGGCGGCTAAAGGGTGGTTTCTTTCAGCCATAATGTGAGGTTCGACAGGGGTGTCTGCCATCCCCTCTCCTTTTTGTTCTAGCGAGTGATGCTTTGGCAGTCATGATTAACCGTGCAGTGTCCGGGGGGCTATGTAGTGGATATTTATGGGAGGATATCTCTTTTCCCATCCTTCATTATGCAGTGACAAAATACTTATTCTTGAGTGTGGTCAGGAAAGTTGTAGAGGTCTTTCTAAGCTTCTGGATCTTTTTGAGGTGGTCTCTGGGCTGAGGCTTAATAGGGAGAAGCATGAGTTCGTCCCTTTCTGTTTGGACGATGAGGAGGCTTACCTATGTGTGGGTTGGCTTCAGTCGCCATGTGGAGAGATGCCTTTGCGTTACTTGGGTATTTCGCTGGTAGCAGGATGCTAGTGGCAAATTGGGTACCGGTAGTAGGAAAGATGGAACAGAAGCTGCTAGGTTGGAAATCTGCATGTCTATCCAACTGATGTTACTGAAATTGATGATGTCTTCAATCCCTATCTTCTTCCTCTCATCCAATCTCATGCCCATTGGTGTCCGAAAAAAGCTGGAGAGCATCATGAGATGCTTTTTCTAGGTTGTTCCTGGGAAGACTAATAAGTTGCCACTAGTGGATTGGGAGACTATTACCTGCTCGAAGGAATATGGTGGGCTTGGTATTCATAGCCTAGCAGAATGAATAAGAATTTTGCTAGGCAAGTGGATTGCTTGTATCTGGGGTGACTGTGACAATTTGGTGTGCTCACTGATCAGAAAGGATCTACTCCTCCCTCCCTGTATCTGGTGACCTGGGGCAGGCCCCATCCCTTTTCTAGCAGGGTATTTGCAAGGTGATGCAGGGGATACACCCGTTCTTGAAACCAGTCAAGGGGGACGATACATGATTTAGATTCTAGATTTATGATTGGAGTGAGAATGAGGTGCTAGGAGATAGATTCTCGCGACTAATGGCATTGGCTACTAACCCAAGTTGTGTGGTGGTTGATTTGTGCGATGAACACTCTTTCTTCCTCTACTTTTGATCAAATCTATCTGATCAAAGGATGGAGGAGCTTGTGGTGATACTTGCTGAGCTGGACTGGGTGGAGGGACCTACTAAGGGCAGAGACAACTGGAGTTGGTGCAATAGGAGTTTTTCGGTTCGCAAGGCATATAGGGCGCTAAAGATTCCAGTGGTTTTCAACCTCGGAGGGTGCACCACCGACTGCAGAAGGTTATGGAGTTGAAAGATTCCTACGCGAATAAAGGTTTTCCTGTGGTTATTCAGAGGAGGGGGACTTCTTATGAGCGACATGCTTGCACAACTCATCCAAGTTGTTGACCCTTTGTGCTCTCGGTGCTGGGCAAAGGTAGAGGAGGCTGACTACCTTTTCTTCGGATGCGCGAGCTCGGCCGAGTCCTGGGATCTTCTGGAGCACCGGAGGATCTGTCTTCTGAATGCTTTGGGCTTGTGGGACTCAACTAGTCAGAGCTCGCGAGGCACGAAGAGGGATAGATCGGAGCACATAGCTTTGATTTGGGCGATCTGACTGGCGAGAAATTGCATGGTCTTCTGACAGGATAGGTTCTATGATGAGAATGTTGTGGCACATGCTAAAGCCTTGTTTATGTTGTGGACTCTGTAATTTTATTTTGGTGTGTTACTTGTTTACATGCGTGTAATTATGGCTTGGTGATTAATGGTGAAGTTCTTGGGCACACACCTATACGGTGGAAGTCCTTTTTTCTTTCAAAAAAATTAAATTAGGATTGCATCATGAACGAGGAATGATATTATGCGGTTGGAGACGGTCAAGATGACCATCCTACTTTAGAAGAGTGTCTAATTGACGCAGTCTGAAAATTTTTGGAGGTTGGAAGAAGATGCAAAAAGAAAGCGTGCCGGTATTGTGGAACTTTGGGAGGAGAATATGTGGAGATGTGCATGATGAGAGGAGGAACACGTCAAGTCATGTTAGAAGAGGAAGAAGAAAGTGGGTTGGGTGATGAGATCGGAGTAGAGGGTTTAAAGGGGTTAAGAATCCGAAGAGGAAGAGAGATGTCAAAGCCAAAGGCTAATAAAAATTCATATCCTTTTTTGTCTTTTCATTATACATTCTGGTGGCTTTATATAGAGTCAATCCCATTGAAAAGGCATTTCCTTGCTTAAAATGCACAACTCCTTACATGAAGAACATCTTCAAAGGACACATCCCTTATATTTCTAAATAAAAAATAAAGTAAATTTGAAAACTTGAAAGCCTGATGTATCAATTATCAACTTCTTGAAAAACTCATCTTTATACGAGCTTTATTTTTTGGTTGAACATGTCAGGATGCAAGGGAGAAGGTAACATGTCGATTGCTTCTTGAGGGTGAAAGATGGTGATAGCTAAAGGTTAAGAGTGATATTGTGCATGATAGGACGAGGTGGAAATTAACATCAACAACATAGAAGGGTAGTGAGGTGGTGGTAACTTGGTGTTTTTGAGTGTTTGACATGATGGATATTGGAAGATGCTATGGGGATAGTCACATTTGAGGTGGTGTTGTCGAGGCATATTGGTGCTCGTACAATGTAGATGCTAGAAAGAAATGGCACCTTGTGGTGAGGGTAGATCTTGTTTTTGCTTGACGTGGTGCTAATTCGAGTAACAATAATGTTGATATGCAATTAGTTGTGTTGCACGGAGGCATGAACTAGAGGCTAGTGGTGGAAAGTGTATTTGTCATTGTCGTTCCAATAACGTTCATTTGGAGACACCCATTGCTTGCGTGTGCAAAAAATTAGGTTGATAATATGAGTTTTTTTTGAAGTCATGATAATATATGGGTTATTCAAATTCAAGCACATCTTTAGCTTCACACAATTTCTGACTTAATGGCTTTAAGTTTCTGTTGCACCCTCTATGTCGATGAATCTAGAACCTTTAAACATGATGCATGTTGATTCCTTAATAGTTGAATATCGAAAGGATGGAACCTATTGTCCTTTTTTTAGTCTTCTTTTCTCTTCAAAAATTTTTCTTCAAAAATTTAAGAGGTCATGCTTTGATACCACTACAGTAGTCTGGAAATTTTAGTAATATCAGAGGTGGGAAGAAAAGAAAAAAGGCCGAGGCAATAAGATGGGTGGGTTGCATCACATTTGGGAGGGATATGCATGAAGATGTGCGTAATAAGAGGATGAGCACTGCCAAGTCTCATGAGAAGGGCGTGGGGGGATCGGAATAGAGGATGGATATAAAAAATCATTGTTGAAATATTCGGCCGAATTGATTAAATATTTTAGTGGGGAATAGAATATTGTTATTCGATTAATATGCGATCCTACCCGAATATTTAGCCTGAATATTTGTGTATTTGGCTCACTATTGCAATAGATTATTGATTTTTTTATTTTTTATTTTTAAAAGTTCCCATTTATCTCGGTATCATCACAAATGTTAAAGCTCCATATATGTAACATGTTAATTTTTATTTTTATATTGGATTCTTATTGATTGATGACCATATATATAAAGGGAATAGGGAGTATGCACCAAGGTGCATGTAAGTTTACATGAACCGGTGCCGCAAACACCCATTTTTTTTATTTTTTGGAATGAATCCTTGGGGGATTTAGATCACCATATATCACTATGGTATCATTCCAAATTCAATATACTTTGAGACATATCCCATCCATCAAGACCAACTATTTTTAATTGTTTTAAAATTGATGAAATGGACCCATTTTAGATGGACATGTTAGGAATGTTTATTTTACACAAAACTTGAAACACATATTCCACTTATCAATACAAGTAAATCCCCCAAGGATTCATTTAAAAAAAATAAAAAAAGTGAGCGTTTGTGGCATCGGTGCATATAAACTTACATACACCTTGGTGCATACTCCCTATTCCCATATATAAATATATAAGAATATATATTAGACATAGTGTTTATATTTAAAATAAATAAAAAGTACATAACCGAACAATTCCAAATATTCTCCCGAATACTGAATGTTTTTTATTCTGTGACCCCTACGATTGAATGCCAAAAACACTGATAAACTCAAACATTGACTAGTATTTCTAATCATGGACAGAAATTTCAGTGAAATATGGTCGAAATTAATCAAAATTTATGTTTCTCGAGATCAGTGAAATCTAAATGCTACCTTATTACTTTATCCAGGATTTTAGTGAAATGCCAGCGAAATTTCAATGACTTATATGTTGTTTTGAAGTAGGGAATCTAGCTTTTGCTTTCATCGACAATTGCCAACATCGGCAAAGTTTAATCCATTTCTCTGCTAATATGTTGAGTTTTTATAGGTCTTTATATTGTATAAACAAGCCTTTTTACTTAGTTCTTAAATTTTGGGTTTAAATCCAAACTATATTAATTAGACTCAAGCTCCAAAAGTTAATTTTTTAACTAACATGTGTTGGAGTATTTGTTATATGCGTCACATGTATGGGAGATGGGTAAATGGATCTCTCCAGGATCCATTTACCCCATCCAAGTGTTTAGTCCCACATTATCCAACGGTGGGACTTGGAGGCTCTGTGGAGGCTATATAAGGAGCCCCATGTCTCCTGTATCAGATGAGAAAAACAATGCAAGATATGCCCCTTTGAGGGCTTCTTCCGTGGTTTCATCCCGCTCCTCACGGAGTAGGGTTCCACGTAAAATCATGGTGTTCCATGTTTATCTTTTTGTTCTTATGCTCTGTTTATCATTATCGCTTCCGCTTCCTATTTTCTAACATGGTATCAGAGCGGGTTTGATTCTCGGGATTTTAAGTTTTTTTTTCTGTTCGAGATTGGATTGTTTGTTCGTGAAGGTCCAAGATATTTCCAAGATATTTCGTAGTTCTAGTCTGGAACCCTAGATCTGGCGTCTAAGGCCATCCAATGCCGAGGTTCCTCCAGGCTGAAGCCCTGTGGTGTCGTGTATCCCAACTGTGCACCAGACCACGAAGTTCCTCCAGGCTGAAGCCCATGTTCTCGATGTTGCAGCAAGACCTTCGCGCAGGCGGCACGAGCCTCCGACCGCTGCACCAACCCTCTTCCTCTATGCACACACTCTCCAGCACGTCGCGCGACAACGCGCGACTCCCAGGCGGACGAAATCCTCCCAGGCGGCGTGCCCAGGCACATCTACCTCGCACGCCTCCATCGCCCTTGCAAAGCTCCCAAGTCGCGCTCCTCAGCGCTTCGCCTCCAAGTCCTTCCCCTTAAAGCGGTGTCGCCTTCAAGCGCATCAAGTCTCCTCTTCCGCGGCGGCACCAGGCGACGCACCTTCGTGCGCCTCCAGTCCCCCACGCCTCGAGCATCTGCTTCCGAAGCCAGGCGGCATCCACTCCCACGCGCCATCGGTGGCGCTTCAGCGGTTGCCGCACCTGTCTAATGACCTCCTGCGAAGTACGACAGCTCCCCTCCTTGCCCCATTGGCGGCGGTTCACGCTCCCTATCGGGGGCGATTTGCGTGAAAGAAGGGTTCCGCTGTAAACCCCTAAATAGAGGAGTTATTTAAAAAAAATTGTTGCGGGCCTATGTGGCCGAGGACCTGATTGTGAAAAAAAGGGATCCATAAAAAAAGGAGAAGATGACATTTAAAAAAAACAAGTGAGAGAAAGCCCAAGGGGGCTGATTTTAAAAAAAATGTGAAAAAAGAGGCGCATACACCGAAAAAAAGCCGTACGTAAATAAAAAAAGAGGGAAAAAGCCGTAAAAATTGTTGAAACGGTTTAAAAAAATTGATCTGAAAAGCCAAAAAAATTGAAACGGCTTAAAAAAATTTCGTGAAAGAAATTGATTTTCAATCTTTTTAAAAGCCGAAAAAAATGATGTAATCGGCTTAGTGTTCTCCTGTTGTTTTCCCCATGTCATTGTCTTCTCCCAACTTTGTCGATGTTCATTTTCTGACAAGTATGGGAGAAAGGGGGAGTATTATGTAGAGTCACAGGTCTTCTTCCAGATTCAGAGGTTCGTCAGATTATTCAGATTTTCTCAGACTCTACAGTTTTCCAGACGAAGATTTTCATACGCTAGTTTCATACTCGATGTTCAGATTCCGAGTCCACAGGTGTGATGCGTAGTTGTTCAGACTCGATAGATTGGTCAGAGTCCAAGTTCGAGGCACTCCATGTTGAGTGACCCATTTTTCGAGTTCTCCAGAGAGAGACTCATTTTCAGACACACATGAGTATGTGGTCTTTTCAGATGAGCACATGTATGCCATCAGTTCAGAGGTCCCCATCCTTTCTTGTTTTGTAGGCCAGAGTTTTCATGTGAGCCATAGGGACTCCAGAGTAGGGGACAATTCCCTATGCCATGTTGGCAACATGGAAGGCCGTATCGATATCGATATCGTTTCGATATCGTGTCGATATCGATATATCGCCGATATATCAGGATATCTAGGAATCTTTCTGAAGAAAATGCCGAAAATCGGATATATCGATATATCGATTTCGATATCGGTCCCATGTCGATACCGATATATCGGCGATATATCGCCGATATATCGGGATACGGCTTCCATGGTTGGCAAGGGTTTTCATGTGGTATCATAGGGACACCAGAGTAGTGTACCATTCTCTGAGCAAGATGGGAGAGACCCAGTTCTCCGAAGAGGAGACTTTTCAGACTCCATTCTCCAGCGATTGTGGACTCCGAAGAGGATTGCACAGCCACAACCTTTTTCAATTAGGCCATTTTCAGAGATGGAGCAGTTGCCCACATTATTGTGGCGGGCCAGAGTACTCCGACGAGGAGACTCATTTTCAGTTGCAGTGACTCTGATAGGTGCAGTTCAGAGCACATGCTCTCCAATGAGGAGATTCAGCAGACTCACACTCTAGCCCGTTCGTCCTCCTCACCTGCAAGAAACGTCCTCGACTGCAGCAATGTGCGTGTTGGGTTGATATTGTCCGTAGTTTCTTGTAGCGTGAGTTGAGTTTCTTTCTGTTTGTCCAAGCTGAGCATTGCATGCTCCGGCTTGAGGGGGAGTGTTGGAGTATTTGTTATATGCGTCACATGTATGGGAGATGGGTAAATGGATCTCTCCATGATCCATTTACCCCATCCAAGTGTTTAGTCCCACATTATCCAGCGGTGGGACTTGGAGGCTCTGTGGAGGCTATATAAGGAGCCCCAGGCCTCTTGTATCAGATGAGAAAAGCAATGCAAGATATGCCCCTTTGAGGGCTTCTCCTGTGGTTTCATCCCGCTCCTCACGGAGTAGGGTTCCACGTAAAATCATGGTGTTCCATGTTTATCTTTTTGTTCTTATGCTCTGTTTATCATTATCGCTTCCGCTTCCTATTTTCTAACGATATGTATTTTCGTTCTTTCTATATTTTGACATATGTAGTACTGTTGTTATTGCATTTGTTGCTCCATTCTTGTTGAAGAGGTGTATATCATGGCTTTTGCTTACAATTAGTAAATCACTTCTGACTTTGAGTAGTAGCTGCAAATAAGTATCAACATGTGTGATAATTACGATGATAACACTATTTCAAAACTTATATTTATACATCCATTTTACATTTTACAAATAATTGTAGATTGCTATTTCATTTATTATTTAAGAATATTAAACCTTAATTTGTGTGAAAAACCGTGTTTAGAATTATTTCAGTGATTTCCGACATTTCATTTAAATTCTAATGAAATTCAAAATTTATCTTTCTGGATTGCTGGCGAAATTATACCGATTTCCAAAATTTAAGATCTTGATTCTAATTACTATGTTGAAGAAATTATTTAGAGGTATCATAATGGTTTGTATGAATAAAACATAAAACATATTTAAATTTATTCTATACGTAGAATGAGTAACATAATATGGAACATGGGGAATGGATAGCGTAATATATAACATGTGGTGTTTACGTTACTTGCTTAGTTGTCAAATCATATAATAACAAGTATGATGACTAACGATTTAAGGTAGGGCTAAAAAAACCAGCTTTTTCAATAATGAAACTGGATTCATTTAATTAATTCATATGTATTCTTTTTAAGTTTAAAAGGTGACCTAAGTAGATTATACTTAAAAATAATTGTTTAACCTAAAAAGTTGTGCTCATAGTAAATGGGAAATGGAAATTAGGAATGTTAACAACTTAAAAACCTAGGAAAATGTGTTCCTTAGTCACCACTAATCTAATAGGTTAAGGCTTTAAACTTGTCTAGCTAGCAATCTAGCTTAAAAAACTATAGTATACGACATTGCTAATTTTACTAGAATGGATTAAATAGAGTGATTCTTACATCAAAAATGCCTAAAAAATATGCCAAAAAAATTTAACCATCGTTAAGTCAATATAATTAAACATACATCTAAAACATGATCTAATGGTTTTATAATATAGTTTGAAATTCTTTTATATTATTTTTTTGTTTCCCCCACTTGCAATGCTTAATACCCACCCTATTGGCTCTCCTCATTATGACAAGCTTGCAAACCATGGGATGACTACGAGGACTTGTTGCTAAGCTCAACGGCATGGCATGCTTGCGTAGGTCATGGAAGGAGATCCCACATAGCTCAACGACATGTCTCCCGCCTCTCTTCCCTCCACGATTCAAATGATAGTGATATGCGATAGCGTAATAGTCTCTAGCATGTCACAAAGACGAGGTTGTTCCCACATGATCGCAAGGAGGGCATGGTATCGGTGAATTGACATGAGGTTTATCATTCCGTGTGAATTAGTCTTGACCATATTTAGAATGTAAAAATTTAGAGTAATTTGACATCTCCATATAGAATAAGGTGATCACATATGTGCGTCCAAATGTTAGCAACGAGCTTATGTAGATATTACACAACTTCACCTTGGGGAAGAATTCAAAGACTCGCATACCACATGACACCTCGGTAACACTTGTGAACTTCCGCATTTGAGCATGACCCTTAAATAGACGATATGAAGTAGCAGATCGAACTCGTCCGCTCCGGGCATCTATGCTTTGGGAATTACTATTTCTCTTAGCAGAGTCTCCACAAAAATTGGATTTTTTAGCTTTTGTGGATAGGTACAAGAGGAAAGATTGCCTCTTTAGGGTTATTAACGAGCTCTTTTGAGAATTCAAGAGAAAGGATCCATTCTTTCTTGATTCTGGGAAGGATGTGCTTGATTCTATGCATACCACATGACACCTCAGGGGCATTCTGAATTTCTTCATTTTAAGCATATAGCACTTAGATACTCAGTCATGAATTCATGGTGACGAGTCACATATATGATATCAATAAAGAAGCGGATCGAACATGTCTTCTCATGGCATCTATTCTCTGGGAACTATTATTTCTCTCAAGAGGGTCTCTACGAAATCGAATCTTTGGGCTTTTGTGGATATGCGCAATAGCAATCTTTGTGTCTTTGGGCAATTGACGAACTCTTTCGACGACCAACCTAATCGAAGAATCTGAGAGAAAGGTTGTGATCTTTCTTGATTCTGATATTGTTGTGCTTGTGATTCTGTAGTGGTTGAGGCCAGAGATCATTGATTTGAGGTGAGACCATTGCTGTTACTGTGGCGAGCGTATAGAGGAAAGTGCATGAGTCCGGTGGGGTCTATGAGTTGTGAATCGATATCGATGAGTTTGTCTCCCTACAACTCATCAATTCATAGTTCCTCAATGCCTCCTCATCAGGGATCCGTCCATGGCCGAGGTTGGTGCCACTATTGTTGCAATAGTCATTCATCTAGACCAATTACTCGATATAACTATGCTATTATTTGGGGTGACTGAACAGAATAATCCCGACCAATTAGCTGTCTTACTAATGAGAAAATAATATTTCATTATTATTGTGGACAAAAGAGACCGAATGAGATATCTATTCCATAAGGTTAGGGTCTCTTATATAGAGAGAAAACCCTAGAGAGTACAAGAGGAAAAATACATAAATACCCCTGAGGGGTTACGGAACCCGAAGGGTTAAAGGTTACGGAACCCGAAAACTTACAAATATATTTGTAATATAATAATTCTAACACTCCCCCTCAAGTTGGAGCAAATCTGTCGATCATGCCCTACTTGGATACTAAGTACATTAGGCGCTTCCTTGGAAGAGCCTTTGTGAGGATGTCTGCAAGTTGAAGTTCAATGGAGATGTGTGGAGTGTTGATTCGTCCTTCTCGTACTGCATCACGAATAAAATGGCAATCAACTTCAATGCGTTTTGTCCGCTCATGGAAAACTGGATTGGTGGTGATGTACGTGGTAAACTTGTTGTCGCAGTATAAGGGTACTAGAGTGGTGACTGACATGCCAAGTTCTGTTAGGAAAGAAACAAGCCATGTGATCTCATATGTGACCTGAGCCATTGCCCTGTATTCTGCTTCCGCACTAGATCTGGATACCACTGTCTGCTTCTTGCTTCGCCAAGTGACAAGGTTATCCCCAACAAACATGGCGTATCCTGTAGTGGATCGGCGGTCCTCAGGAGAGCTAGCATAGTCAGAATCTGTATAGGCGGAGATATTAGTGTGTCCATTCACCCCATAGAAAAGTCCACGTCTGGGAGATTCCTTCAAATATCGAAGGATCAAAAGAACATCCTGCCAGTGATTGTAAAGAGGCTTCTCCATATATTGATTGGCTCTGCTCACAGCATATGATATGTCTGGCCTAGTAACAGTGAGGTAAAGTAATTTTCCCACTAAGCTTATGTATCGTGTTGCATCCTCAAATGATGGATCAGTAGATGCTGAATATTTTCTCACTTCTGCATAGATGCCAGATGGCTTGCATCCAAGAAGTCCTGCCTCAGTCAGAATATCAAGGCAATACTTTCTCTGTGAAAGATGGAGCCCTTCTGTAGTGCGTATTACTTCGATGCCAAGAAAATAACGAAGTTGGCCGAGATCTTTCGTGACAAAGACCTTCTGGAGGAAAGCCTTGGTCTCCTGAATACCATCTACATCATCTCATGTGATAACCATATCATCAACATAGACAACAAGGATGATCGTGTCAGTAGACCGTCGTCTAACAAAGACAGAGTAGTCGGATGTTGTCCTCTGAAAACCAAGTGTGTTGATCTCTGTAGTGAGCCTGTTAAACCATGCCCTTGGGCTCTGCTTCAGGCCATAAATAGCCTTGCGTAGTCGACATACATGCTCCCCCTCGACTACATACCCCGACGGTTGCATCATGTAGACCTCTTCCTCAAGATCACTATAAAGAAAGGCGTTCTTCACATCAAGTTGATAAATGGGCCAAGCCTTGTTGGTAACAACAGAGAGAATGGTACGTATCGACCCTATTCTGGCAACAGGCGATAAGGTCTCAAAATAATCAACTCCAAAGGTTTGTATGAAACCTTTGGCAACAAGTCTGGCTTTCAACCTGTCAATAGAACCATCAGGCGACTGTTTGGTCGTAAAGACCCATCGACAAGCCACAGGGCGAACTCCCATGGGGCACGACACAAGATCCCACGTACCTCGGGAGGTAAGTGCATCCATCTCCTCATCCATGGCCTGTCGCCAACCTTGATCTTGCATTGCACTGAAATGATCTCTTGGAATGGTAATAGCATTAAGAGCATCTGCAAATCTCTTGTCACAGCTAGATAAACCATCTGTAGAAGTAAAATGTGACATGGGATGATACGTACGTTTCCTTTTTTGCTTGCGTAGAGCTATAGGAAGCTCCTCAGGTACATCCGAGACAGCAGTGGTGGGAGCACTCGAAGTGGTCATATCATCCTGCATAAAAAGGACAGGCAAAGGTACAGACACTGGTGTAGAATGTATAGAGGTACGCTGGCGAGTATAGACATTGGTGGAGGAGGGAGGTCCAGAGGAATGTCACATACAGTCTGTGTGAAATAACTTGTTTGCTCAAAGAAGGTGACATCAACAGATACATAATATCGACGTCCAACATGATCATAGCAGCGATAGCCTTTCTGGGTACGCGAGTACCCAAGAAAGACACATTTGATGGCACGAGAGGATAATTTGTCAGATGCATGAAAGTTATGAACAAAGGCAATACAACCGAAAATTCGCAGAGGTATAGGAAAAGGAGACTCGGTAGGATAAAGTAAGGAAAATGGAGTTGCCCCTTTGAGAACTGATGAAGGAACACGGTTGATGAGATACACTGCAGTAAGGATAGCATCTCCCGGTATTGTTTAGGAACATTCATTGACTAAGAAGAGATCTGGCAACATTTAGCAAGTGTCGGAGTTTCCTCTCAGCTATACCATTCTGTTGTGAGGTATATGGACATGATGTTTGGTAAACAGTTCCCTGAGATGCAAAGAAAGAGGTCAAGTTATGTTGGATTAATTCAAGAGCATTGTCATTATGAATGATCTTAACAATGCTAGAAAAGTAAGTTTTAACATATTGAAACAAATTTCTGACAATTTGATTAATCTCCGAACGCTCATTTATTAGATAGACCCAAGAAGATCGACTATAATCATCAACGAAAACTATAAAGTAACGATGACCGCTTAATGTGCGGATCGGACAAGGTCCCCAAACATCACAGTGAACAAAATGAAAAGCAGCAGTACTACGAGACTCAGTACGAACAGGAAACGAAGTTCGATGGTGTTTCCCGAACTCACATGCCTCACACTGAAAGGGCTTCAGAGCAGAGAGTTCAGGAAACATCATGGAGATGGCCTTGGCAGAGGGATGTCCAAGGCGCATATGCCATAGGAGCGGATCTTCGGAGATAGATGCAACACCAACAAAATTGGAGTCTGAGGGTATGTCAAGGTAATATAGGCCGTTCTTCTCATGATCCCCACCAAAAATCTGCCTCGTCCGAATGTCCTGAAAATAACAAGACTCATCAAATATCACACGACAATGAAGCTCAACACAAAGCTTGTGAACCAACAACAAGCTAAGAGGAAAATCAGGAGCACAGTGAACCCCCGAAAGTCCGAGCTTGGAAGAGAATTCCATAGTTCCGACAGTAGTAATCTGTGATTGAGTCCCATTAGCGACTCGAACTGACTTCACAGAGGTAGATGGCATGGAAGAGGTGAGCAGACCACCTTCTCCAGTGAGATGAGTAGAGGCGCTGGAATCAATAATCCAAGCTGGAGTAGGAGTGATAGCAGAGTTTGCTATTGTACCTGAAGGAGTGGCCAGAGCAGCAGTTGTAGTGTTACTAGTGGTGGTAGGCCTTGGAGTCTGAAGGATCTGCATTAGCCGGGAGTAATCTGCATCATTAAGATGAACAGTTTTGCCACTGGAGGTAGGCGATGCTTCTTCCACATCACATGCATCCTCATAAGCATTATTGGCGTGATAAGAAGGTACGCCAAACTTCTGCCAACATCGTTCAGTCGGGTGGTTCCACCTACCACAGTGAGTGCATGGGGCAGTAGAGTCTCGTCCACGACCACGACCAAAGTTACGGCCTCGTCCAGATTCCCATCTACGGCCATGACTTGGATCCCGACCGCGTCCTCCTTGCAAGCCGTATCTGCCTCCTCGCCCAGATGAGGCGATGTGTGCAAAGTTCTCCGTTGAAGGTAAGACAGGAGGTCAGGCAGTGGATGTCTCGAGCTCCTCAAGTTGGCCAAAGATGACCTTCATTGTTGACAGTATGTCTGATATAAGAAATTGCTCCTTCGCTGCATGGTACCTAGAATGCAGGCCATCAAGGAAGTGGTATACTTGCCAGTTAGAACGCTCTTGTATCTGTTTGGTGCAACATGAGTGTTGGAATATTGCAAGCTCATCATACAGACTGGATAGATGCCTGTAGTACTCGATGAGGGTGGAATCACCCTGAGATGCCGACCAGATTCGCCTGTAAATATTTGCAAGGCGTAACTTCGTCTTCTTCTGGGAGTATGTTGCTCGAGATCCTCCTACATTTCCTTGGCCGTATTTTTCCTAAAGAAGATTTGAGGCAATGTGAGCCTCAATACTGTTGGTCATCCAGTTGATAACCAAATAGTTGTCAGTTTGTCAGTTGTCATACTCTTTGTCCTTTTCATCTAAAGGATTTTTAGTCAAAATGTAGAGTTTCCTCTGACCACCAATGAACACCATAAAAGATCGAGAGCAGAGCACGTAATTTTCTGTGTCCTTGAGTTTGATAGTAGTGCCTTGTGCCATAATATTCGTGCCCAAGTGCTTTGTCTCAGTAGAAGAAGGCTCATGGTGGTCTTAAAATAGAAAAACGATCCTGTGATCAACTAAGGATGCATATAAGAGCTAAAAAATGCCCTAAAACTCGCGTCGCGTTTGCCTTTGAAGAAGGGCTGAAACCCCCCAATGGACAGCAAATTTGGATCCTTGAAAGCGTTCCGTGTTGAGTTTTGGATCTACAAAGAGTCCTACGGTACCCGTGGAGGGTAGCTGTGGGGCTAACGACCTTCGTAGGAGGTCTTGAAAGCGCAGGGTAGCGCTAGCGGGAGGGCTGCTGCACTGGAGGCGATTGGAGGGCCTTGCGCGGGGCCCTAATTTAGGGAAGAGGGTTCGCGCAGGCTTTTACGAGGCTTGAAGGTGGCGGTGGGGATTTTAGGTCAGAACCCCGGTCTAGGACCGTTGCTCTGATACCATGTGAAGAAGAGAGACAGAATGAGATATCTATTCCATAGGGTTAGGTCTCTTATATAGAGAGAACCCTGGAGAGTACAAGAGGAAAAATACATAAATACCCCTAAGGGGTTATGGAACCCGATAGGTTAAAGGTTACGGAACCCGAAGGGTTAAGGGTTATGGAACCCGAAAGGTTACAAATATAATTGCAATATAATAATTCTAACAATTATTATTTGGTTATAGTTTCCTTAATGCAAAGTAAAAGTTAGGATGTGTATAGTTTCATAGTAATTCTATCGCTTCTTTTTTCTAGTTAATTAATGACTCTATGTATATAATTATATAAAAATAATATATATCAAACATAATATTTTTATATTTAAAATAATTAAAATACATAAACAAATATTTCCTATTAGTCACCCAAATACTGTGTTCTTTATTTAGTGATCCTTCCGGCTGAACATTTGATGCAAATCGAATTTTGCAACGGGGAAGAATAATTTTTTTGATGGTGGTATTTATTTGGTAGAAGAAGTTGGAGGAATTGAGAAGTAGAAACTCGTCGGGAACACGAGGGGTTAGGGAGAAGAACGTGCAGATCACGCATGGGGAGAGGGAGAATGACAAGACATAGAGAATAATTCTCAAATTTTATAACATACTGAATCCCCTAAAACAATGTACCATCATCCCTTTATATAGGAGGGATGAGATTACAAAAAATAGAAATCAAATTCAAACTGATAACTAATTATCATAAATAGACTCTACCTAATTAACCGACTAACTACGTAATTTGAAATTCAAAATAAAGCTAATTGGGATCACATGCGATCTCTTTATTTAAATTAAAAAAATGCGACAACATAATTAATAAATGCAGCCCTACATTTTGATTCCACGCTGCATCAACTCTCCTCCGCTTTAAAAATTCGTCTCCCGACGAATTGTTGGATCTTCGAAGCTTGCCGATTTGATGTCAATTTTCTTGTTCGCCTCGTGGAAGAATAGATGTGGAGCGAACGGTGGAGCCCAGATGGCGTTGGTGTGGTGGCCGGAATCGTCCACTTCATGTTGGAAGAACATGTGCGGCGCAAATGGTGGCGTCTTCATGAACCTTGTCTTCCCATTGCGGTGATTGAAAAATTGATGAGGCATGAACAACATGGCTTTTGGGGGATCCATGGCAAAGCAATAGCACAATGAAAGGAGAGGAGGAGACGTGGCCAATGAATGAAGCCAAGGGATCTTTAAATAGGAGAAACCCATGGTCCTAGTCCTAATAGGATAAGGAAATCTCCCAACTTTCCTTCTTTCAGCACTTCTTTTAAAATATTTCCGCTCCAGGGGGCTGAAGTGTAATTTTTCTACCTCTTCATTTGAAATACTTCTCCTTAATTTACCACCAACTTCAACCTTTAAATAAAAGGTTTTTGTGGGAGTAAGTTTTTGCAAATTCCCCCAATCAAACCTTTATCCTCAATTTTAGGGGACTCGGCTCCTCTTGACAGGGCGCTTAGGGTTTCTTCTTCCTTTCCTGGGCAGGGGCGGCGAGCAGGCGGCATCTGGCGGGCTAATGGACGGCTGACGGCGGTGGCGGGGTTGCTGGGGGTTCGCCGAGGAATACGGAGGATGCGGAGGGGTTGGCGATTGGGTGCGGGAGGCTGTGACGGTGGGGTGGGAAGGAGAGGGTCGAAGGCTGCGGGCGCGCGAGGTGGCGCAGTAGGACGTCGGGAGTAATGATGGGGGGGAGGAGGGTTGCGGGTAGGGAAGAAGGATGGGAAGGCGGCAGCGCAGGGGTTGTCGTGCAGGAGGGCCGCGGCTTGTGGGGGAGCGGTGGGGAGGGAAGAGGGCCGAAGGTGGCGCAGAGGGGCGTTCGCGGCTGGGTGGCGCGGGAGTTGCGGCATGAAGGGGTACGAGTGCAGCGGGTGGTGGAGATGGTGCGGGGGTGGAGTCGGGAGAGGCCGGAGGCCCATTTTCTTCTGATTGCAGGTCTGACATGACCTGGACAGCAAACATATTGTCGAAGACGTCGATCTTTTCTCGGCCTTCTTCATCGTGGGGCTGACCAACGGCTTCCACGGTCGAAGATGGAGCAGGGGTTGATGTTTGCAGGTCGGAAAATACCTGATCAGCAAGTAGTTTGCCGTTTTTTCTTCGGGAACGGCCTGGACAGCAACCGAATCGTCCTTGATTGCGAGTTTTTCTTCGTCGATTTCAGTTTCAGTGATTGGTGTCGCTGAAGCCTTCGATTTGGCGGTGCGTAGGGCCTCGAAGTTAGCCATAAGAGCTCGAAACTCGGAGTGGAATGTGGTTTGCAAATCACGTAACATGCGCTCCGTCTCCTTGTTATAGGCGTCGATGGCAGAGATGGCTCGTCGTTTTTTTTCGGATGAACGATGGTCCCTTGATGCATGTCGGTGCGAGCGTCTGGACAGATCGTCAGATCGTGAGGACGATCTGTAGGCCATGCTCTGATACCAAATGATGCAAATCGAATTTTGCAACGGGGAAGAATAATTTTTTTGATGGTGGTATTTTATTTGGTAGAAGAAGTTGGAGGAATTGAGAAGAGAAACTCGTCGGGAACACGAGGGGTTAGGGAGGAAGAACATGCAGATCACACGTGGGGAGAGGGAGAAGGAGAGGAGATAGAGAATAATTCTCAGATTTTATAACATACTGAACCCCTAAAACAATGGACCATCATCCCTTTATATAGGAGGAACGAGATTACAAAAAATAGAAATCAAATTCAAACTGACAACTAATTATCCTAAATAGACTCTAACTAATTAACCGACTAACTACCTAATTTGAAATTCAAAATAAACCTAATTGGGATCACACACGATCTCTTTATTTAAATTTAAAAAACGCGACGACAAAAAAATGCGACGACATAATTAATAAATGCAGCCCTATATTTTAATTCCACGCTGCATCAACTGAGGGATGAGATTACAAAAAATAGAAATCAAATTCAAACTGACAACTAATTATCCTAAATAGACTCTAACTAATTAACCGACTAATTACCTAATTTGAAATTCAAAATAAAGCTAATCGGGATCACACACGATCTCTTTATTTAAATTAAAAAAACGCGACGACAAAAAAATGCGACGACATAATTAATAAATGCAGCCCTATATTTTGATTCCACGCTGCATCAACATTGAATGCTGTCTTTTGAAACACTAGGTGCCACCTTGCTGTTATCCCGACTCGTTGCCTCAAATTCTTCGTCATATGGAGCCAGCTCCAACATGAGCTTCTCCACCTCATAGCATGTGAGGATCACTACTCCAGAGCCCACAACGTTGGCGAGCCACGTGGTGTTAGTGCCATGCTTGTTGGTTGATATGTCTTTTGTAGGTTTGGAGCAGAAGGTGGTAGAGGATGGTGGGGTTCTTGTAAATTTAATATGGTTAAGGGTAATATGACTTTTTTTAATAATTTTTATTTGAGATATGTTTGACATAGTACTAGGGTCATGGTGTAATTACAAAGATTGGAAGGGTTGCCTTGTAATTGGCAAAGTTTATGGGGGCTGTGCAAAAATCCCTTGAATATAACATATTCAAACAAATAAGTTGCTTAAATTAATAACATACATAGTACTTGAAAGGGGAAATGAACGATATGGGCTATCATGCCTTGCATGTCTGGTGATATCTGTAACGATACCTGTGGGATGCTCAACAATATGCCCCAAGACAGGCAAAATGTCGGCAGCTGCTGCGCTATGCCATTGTAATTTTGGAAATATGATACTCTAGGTGTATCAGTAATGACCATGCTGGGGTATGACATGACATGGGGCTACACCTTCTGACATATAGCACCATGTGGCATAAACTGTGGGACTAAATGAGAAAGTAGTGTAGTTAGATCTTGGAGAGATGGAATTGCCCTTCTGAATACATTGTGCTATTTTCATCAATTCTAAAGCTATGATTCGTTTGTGGTTGGGTATAAAATTATTCAGCTAAGGAAATTTATGAAGAGTTGAAGAGGCAAGCCTAGTTTGTGGCTGTAAGCTAGATGCTGTAAATGATTGTCCACATCATTTTATTATGAGCCGTGATTGAGGACCGACATCCATCCTTTTATTATGAGTCGTGATCGGCATCCATCTGTCATCTTTTTATTAATGTTACATTTTTTTTGAAGTCAAAAGAGGGGGAAACGTGAGGGGGAAACGTGCTATGGTGTCCGTCCCATTAATGTTGCATGTTTTGAAGTCATTCTTTCATCTGTTTTGCTAACAAATAAGATTGGTTCATTGTGTAAATGGAAACCACAATAATTGGTTGGAATTTTAGACAGATGGAGTAATGTCTGATTGATAAGATTAGATTCTACAGATAGATGGTTGGGATCATATTGTGAACAATGATAAGGTGGGAGACGGTTGCAACATTTACCAATACACTAGTAAAAAAGCTATTTGATGCGCAAGGACATGGTGCAGGGGCATGGAGGGAAGATTGGTTTAGTTTGGAAGTTGAGGAGAACCCAATGCAGAAATGGCATATTTTAAAGCCATTTGAGACAAAAGGCATTTTAGCTGATTGCAAGATATAAAAGAGTTAAGGTAGAAACTGGTTGAATTAAGAGTTAGGTGTTATAGGAGGGTGGGGGAAATATCCTTAAGTTGGCTTGGTAAGAGAAATATTGTCGAGTTAGACATGCACCGACAAATATTTCTTAGCCACACATGTTCAGGTAACCCGCTAGCAGACCATGTTTAGTGACCTACCCACACAGCAGGTTGTGACCTGCCTATCACACCTGCTAACAGCATGTTAGCATTGCGTGACCTTTTAAACTTTACAGCATATCATCTGCATAGTATGTGGACCTGTTTACTGTAATCACTGATTTCTTGACTACTACCATAGCCAGATATTCAAATACTCTCCAAGAAGTTAATGACATGCCACGCTAGCATCCACACCAAGTTTGTGGATCTTGTTGCTTCTGGATCAGCATCTGCCTCATGTTTGTGTATGCAAAGTCTGCTTGAGTAGTTCAGAAATTATACGGGTTGTGTTAGATTTAAGTATTGTATTGTCATCAATTAGTCAAAATGACCTCTTAGTGATAGTTTGTCGTCGGACAATTAAAAAATATCATCATATTTCAAGGAAAACATGTAGCTGAAGATATATCTCGTTATCAGAAAAATCATGCACAATAAAAAGGCACAAACTCATCCTGCCATTCAACTTTTTCAAAAAATTCTTTCATTCTACAGGTCGAAGTGTTTATACATTCCGAGGTATTTTGGGTATATTGTTGGATGGCCGGCAGTCACCTTGATAGTTTGTTTCTTGGAAATGGCTTTGAGTGCTTCTGATTAATTCAACATAATAAGTCTGCTTGTAGCCTTTCATAGTGTTAATGCCACGAACTTTTGTCATTTCAACTTTCAAAATTGAGCGCAGATAACAGAATAAAGGGGAAAAACAATTTGTGCAGCATTGGATGTTATATGTTTATAGGTTGAGGTATTTACATATTTTGAGTTGTTTGGGCAGATTGTTGTTAGGTCGGCACTCCTGATGGTTGTCACTTGGAAGCAAGGTCTAAAGTATCGATTTCGTCACCATATCGGTGACTAGCCAAAATGAAATTTTGGTCGAAATTTGGGCCATTTTGGTTACTAATGCTTTTCTATCGGCAACCCTAAAGGCTGAAATTTTGGCCATTCACATGCCGAAACCGAAATTCGACTAATTTTCGATCGAATTTCGGCAAAATTTGACACTTCGTTGGAAGTGGCTTCAAAATTAATTTCAACTTGATTATTCGTCGTGTACTCTTTTCTACTTTACTGTCATGAACTTTTGTGGCTTCAAGTTCGATAGGGAGCGCAGTTAACAGAAAAAGAAAAGACTTGGTGAAGTATTGTTTATATTGTATTTCTATTGGTTAAAGTATTTATATATTTTGAGTTGTTTGGGTAGATTTTTGGACGAACAATGCTCCATCTGATAGTTTCTCTTGGAAATGGCTTCATTTGCTTCTGATTAGTTTCGACTTAATAATTCTGCTTCTAGCCTTTTGTAGTGTTAATGTCATGAGCTTTTTTGGTCTCCACTCAATTCCAAGTGTCGTTTACAGAAAAGGGAAAAACTTGGTGCATAATTGATTATATTGTTTGCATGTATGTTCCTTGTTATGTTTGAATTTGTTCTTAGTTTGTTTCCTGGTCTTAATGATATCTACAATCCCTCAAAAAATTTATTCAAGCTTTTGCAAAATGTAGGTGGAGTAAATTTCTGACATAAAAGGGTTTCATTTTAAGTTTTTCTTGATGAACATCTACCAAAGGTGGTCACGGACTACTAAGAAATAGTGTACTTTAAAAATCGTTCTTCAAATTGCATCCAGACCTTCCTCGTGTAGGAAGAGGGGCATGTTTGCAACTTCTTGTGTGCTCCTGTTTGCCTATGAAATTTCCGAACACAGTCCCTTTAATGGGATCAAACAAGGTGTAGTAATACCTGTGAATTTGGTCATGTTGTTGTAGATACTAAATAAACTTAATTTTTTTTTAGATAATAGAGCCATTGTTTGAAGGAGATACTCCATCTCTTAATGGAATGTGCTAAAAATATTTTCTAAAAAAAAGCTGCTTTTCTTGTACCTTTTTTAGTTTTTAGGGTATATCCTCACTCCAGTTTCTGTTGTACAGAGTTCTGTAACCTTATAGAGGTTTAATGTAAATATAGAACTATAAATACCTATATTGTGCATTATTTTGCAGACGGAAAGAAGCATGCTAAAACTGCCGTGGACCCAAAGTCGAAGTCCGTCGAACCTGCAATTTCCATTTCAAGACTAGATATCCGTGTAGGCCTTATTACAAATGTTCAGAAGCATCCTGATGCAGATTCTCTCTATGTTGAAGAGATCGATGTGGGTGAAGAATCAGCAAGAACAGTTGTTAGTGGTCTTGTTAAATACATTCCACTTGAGGGCATGCAGGTTGCTTGCTTTTTAACCTTTTCATTGATGTCATTATTGCTTCAGTTCTTTTCTTTATTATGCCAAATGGTTTTTTTGTTTTTAGAACCGGAAGGTTTGTGTTCTATGCAACTTGAAGCCAGCAACAATGCGTGGTATAAAATCTCAAGCTATGGTATTGGCTGCCTCCAGTGCTGATGGTAGTAAAGTATGGTTCTATCTTAAGCTCATAGACATTTTTTGCTAATACGAATAGCAGTGAATCTTTCGTTGCTGCTGTTTCTAGTTGGTTGCTATCAGTATGAGATAAAGGGCAAATTTCCCCATTAAGGAAACCCGATCCACTGAAATGGGAAATCCTATTGGATTTGGAAATCTCTGGTTCTCATCAATTTAATCATTATATATCCTATTTTATTTTGATCTATATATTTGTCGGCATCTAGATTTCACATAGATATCCCTTCAACTGTCCATGTTATCGTTTGTGCTCTAAATTCCAGGACTGCACTGGCCACAATTAATTAATATCAGCAATGATGATAAATCTGAACGTTTTGTTTTTACTCGTTATTTTGCTTGTGCATAAACACTGCAGGTCGAGTTGGTTGAGCCACCACCTGATGCTCGTGTTGGCGAGAGGATAACGTTCCCTGGATTTGAAGGAAACCCTGACGAGGTCCTGAATCCAAAGAAGAAAGTCTGGGAGACAGTGCAACCTGATCTAGCCACAGACAATGAACTCATAGCTCGCTACAAGGATGTGCCACTCACCACATCGGCTGGTGTTTGCAAGGTCTTGTCCATAGCATGTGGCACGATAAGGTAGTTCTTGGATTCATCAGTTAGCCCGCTAGACCGATCTCGTCCTCAAATGGTTTTGCTGTCTTAGTCGGATGGCTTTCAATTTTTTGGTACATCAATTTTCAGAATTTTAATTTTTTTAGTTCCATTCTCAATTTTAACATATAGACGTATATTTAAGTTCATCCAGGTTATGTTGGTATATTTACTTTGTAAATCAGAAGATCTCAACTGCCTAAAGTGTAATGGATTAGTAAACATGAAATTGAAGAAAGTGACCCCTTTTAAGCATTTTTTTACGTCGAAGCTTGAGTATGTGATATGGATGGTCATCCAGTTATAATCTTTAGAGAAAGAAACTAAAAACAGATAATTGTTTCCAGTGAGGCAATTTATGCATTATGTTTAGCTTGGTCCTTAGGGCAACCATCTGGAATGTGTTCCTATACTGCATTTAGATTAACTGTACTCCGGGCATTTGTTTGTTGTCGTGTGGCTGTATGCAGGTAGCATTTTAATTTATTGAAATAGATGTGTTTGATTGTGTAACACGCATGGAAAATATCTTGGGCATGAGTGGACAGGCATGTCTGTTCATCAGGAGTTCTAAATTGCTTTCACAGAATTGGTCTATTTTACGAGCCGCTAGTTAAAAGGATTAATTGTGAACTAAGAACAGTTAACAGATTAGTTTATTGCAGTAACTTATTAAACTTATCATTTGTGAAAAAAGTCAAACAAACAAGAAGTATAAACATTGGGTAGAAGAGAATTTCTAAAGAAATTGCAGACTGATTTACACGAATATTTTGAAACTAATATTTAAAATTTAAAAACACTGATTTGCACCTGTTGCTGGAGATGACGATTCCTGTATGGCTTGAAAAACCCCCAGATCAAATGACTTGTAGGCAGAGGTTCATATCTCTGCCAATTGACATACCTCTCTCTATACATGAGGCGATGTCCATTGTCATTACAATAGTGAACATGGACCTTGCAAGGTTGTCTCTTAGTTCACCCGTTGATGTACTTTGTCTAAAGGTTCTGATTATGAGTGTATTGGAGTCGGAGGTTGATATGATGGAGAAGCATTCCTACCTCGCGAGCTTGTATCTTCTTTAAGATTTTTATGAACCGGCCTAAAATCTTGAAGATAAGACTGCTGTTTCGTAATTGTAATATCGCACTTTTAAAGTATTTCGATCATAGAACCTGTACTTGTTGGATCCAATTTTTTTATGAGAACTAATTTTGATTTAGATTCATGGTAATCTGCATTTGAATACAAAAATATATGAATCGTTTGCTACTTTCATGGCATTTTCCGTATCAATCTAAAATGGGATCTAATACAGTTCAAATCATCAGCTTTTTGATTTAATTACATGAATGTGTTATATACCCAATGTGTTAAGACATTGTTTTCACACACTTAGTGTAAAGACAATGAGACTATTGATAAGGGGAGGTGAACCGCAAATCTTTCGAGTCATGTTGATGAAAGAAATACAGTGAACCTAAGTTCATGTTAATTGGTGTCTGTTTGCGCAAGTTATGATCAAAAGAAAATTTGACTGGCGATAGGTTTTTTACAGTTATACCCCTCTTAAATTATGCAATATCAATTATATCCGTATCAGTTGTGCCCCTACTATATTGAACATTTATCACTTGCGATCTTCCATTACTTGAGCAATCAATGGGGTGAACCAAATCATTGTTTATTCAAACTAATATCTGATTAAATATTTTTTTTGCCACATGGTTGCTGCAATGGTTCTTGAGGTTGAAGGTGCGGGTTAGAATGAAGAAGGAGAGAGATCAAAGAATATATTTGTACCTTAGGTTTTCTTTATAATTCCTTTGTGTCCAATAGTTAACGTCTATTTAACAAGTGCATGAAAGACAACTAACTCCAGAAACACATGATAACTGTGCAAGAAGATATATGTAAAACACATTAGCAAAAATGAATAGATATAACTGATATTGCATAATCTAAGAGGGCATAACTTAAAAATACCCTCTAATAACTAGAAGTAGATAAAAAGTCAGATTTTAATCCAAGCTTGCGATCATTTTAGAGAGGATCTATGAGAGCTTTCCGATTAAGATTATGTTGATATCATCGGACGATTGATGCAAAAGTTATGGAAGTTTGATGTTTGACTGGTTTTTGTTGATATAACATGACCGCTATAAATCCCTATAAAATATAAGAAATTCGTCCTAGTTCTTATAATTCACCAAAAATGCCCCTTTGCAAGTGTTCTTGTTTTGGCAAATGGGAGCTACACAAACATCAATTTTCATGTCTTGGAACAATTTGCAATAATTTAATGTTATTTATTTCTCATGATGAGATTGTGATTTAATTATAGATTAATTTCCTAGGATGTGTATAAGTATTATGATCAATAAACTTTTATTTTTTACATTTTTGGAAAAATTAACTACACATCAAATTTAAAAAATTTACATGATTATCTTTATTCAATTATATTAAGCAATATACCTAACAATTTTCATAAATAATTTAGCTTTATATATCTGTATACAATATTACATATCCTTGTTTATCTCTAAAATAAGCAATGGTATATTAGACTATCATCATTAAGTAAGTTCTAATAATCAAAAATAAATCTAAAAACAATGAAATGTTAAATTGGTAGCACTATAACATACAAGAAAAAATAATATATAATTATCAAAAATACTAAGTAAATAGCAGTACAATAGAACAAAATAAAAATTTATTTATCCATATTTATCCAATGATACCCATCAGAAATCATTAAGAATATAAAAAGAAATAACAAATTTAAAAGAAAATTGAAATTTTAACATAAAAAACTCGATTTTTTAACCAAAATAATAAAATATACTAAAACTAGATGATACATTTTTATTGAAATTATGTTTTAAAAGACCAACTTATATAAGTAAAAAAATCGTATAAAAAATATAAAATTCTACGAAAATCTTTATTTAAATTGACTTGGAAATCAAGTGGAAATCAAATACAATTTTAAAAAATAAAATATTCAAAGTATTCGAACATATTTTTGAAAAATATAAAGATGCAAAATTCTCGTTTGTATACGATGAACCTAAAAACTTTAAAAATACAATTTATACAAATTTAAAAACATAACTTAAAAAAGATATAAAAGTGCGTACATACATACTGAGTGTATCTAAGTATAAAGCATATTTAATTCAACATTATCATTTCCACTATACATAAAACTAAAGTTAAATAAAAAATACTAAAATTCTTGATTCATGGATTGGGTCACAAACAAACGTATCCCTTTTTAGATAAGAATACTAATATTGATGGATATGAAATTACATTATTATATTCTTAAAAAATGGATGCAGATATTAAAACTGATAATGATCATATCCGAATAATATTATAAATACTCTATGTATTAGTTTGGATATACGTGTATTGGATAGAATACACAAATATATAAACATAAGAAATGTGCTTATAATTATACCAAATACGATGAACGGATGTGCAAAATTATGTTATAGATGGTTAAAAATAAATCTACATTTATATTTATACATGAAAACGAAATAAATGCAGATACAATTGTTTGTGGATATCAAAGTGATATATTTCACTACAAGAAAACAATGTTTTTACCAGCATAAGGCTGCAACCACTAGTGGTGAGTTTGTGATCAGTATTACAAAATGCTATCACAATCCCATCACTAGCAGCCACATGTGTAAATATGTGAGAACCAAATTTGGACGGTCAATTTCGCACCTCATATGTGACCACCAATAGTCCCTCATTTGTGCTCGCACTTTTGAAATGTACAATGTGAATGCCATTGTGATGTAATACTAATTCATTAGCATATTAAATGTCTGCTATTTATCAGTTAGATTGGCCCGACATATAGAATGTATTTTAGGGTATTGCACAAAATCTCGTTCACACACATGTGCCCTTCCACACTAGGTCAAATCTGGCCTGCACAATGTGAAGCGTGTGCAACACATTTTAGGAATTGGTGTCCCATCGTGTGCTTGTTTATTTTTCATAATTGGAGGGGTCTTAGCTTTACAAACTAAGAAATGCCCCCCACGATACTGTGCAACTCTTGATATCTATTTTGTAGGTACATGGGTGGGTAGGATAGGTTAGGATATATACCAAATTGGCCCATCTCAAAACACAGTTATTGTTACATTCGAGTGGTGTCATTCGCTTGCATATTTCAACATCTTATAAAATTCTCAAGATAATTAAACAACCTAATAAACGCGACAAAAAAGATACAATAAATTACAACCAATCGATCATGGGTAAATATGTATGTGTATGTGTATGCGATATGTATGTAAATGTACGAGGTGTATATGCAAGTACAAATATAAGAGTGTATGGAGCAATGTGAGCAAGTTGGGTGGTTATTACAAGCATGAGATATACAGTAATGTAAGTATGCATTTTTGATGAGATGTATAGGCACGCATGTGGATATGTAAATGTATAGGTGCACGGATGGCTATGCAAGAGGTGTGTGGCTATGGTAGTAGAATATGGGTGTGAATCCTAGTAGGAATGTAAGTATGTATGTGGGTATCTATCATTTGTTATATATGGGTATGCATATGGGTAGAAGGCTATGTATGCGGGTTTCTATGGTAGAATGGGCATGTGTGCAAGTATGTGAAAAATATGGGTATGCATGTGGGTGTCTATGGTAGTAGGATCTGCGTATAAAAGTATGTGACAAATATGGGTATGCATGTATGTGTCTATAACAGTAGGATATGTGTATGAATGCTAGTAGGAATGTAAGTAGGAGTGTATAGCAGTGTATGGGCATGTATGCTGATGTTCGACTTATGCATATGTGTTCATAAGGGTGTATATAAGTATGCTTACATGTTTAAAAGTGTATAGAGGTATACAAATAATTGTGTAAGTAGGTGGGTATATATGTGGGTATCTATGCGGACATTTATGTAAGCATGTCGATTCATGTGTGTCTAATATAGGAGTGTATATGGTTAAGCGTGTGGAACATAGTTGGGCATCCATGTAAGTATGAATGTGAACTTATATGGTATGTATGGGAATCATTATAGGTACGTGGATATGCATGTTGGTATGTAATAGTGTATATAGGCATGTGGTGGGTCCGAATGGGTGAGTGTGTGTCTATACAAGCATGTGTATGCGGGTGTGTAAATATGGATATGTAAGAGTGAGGAGAATGTGTATGCACTATAGGCACATGTTAGGTGCACAAAGATTTTTTTACAAAAGTAGCGAATCGGGCAAACGAGTCAAATGCCCAGTTATTGTGTATTATCACAACACATATCATATGTAACCGTGTCTATACAAGTACATGTATATACTATTGTGTATATTTTGAAGTGCATATTAACTTTTCTTAGTTCAGGAGGCCCCGATCTAAGAGGATGTGGTGATTTTGATGTAAACATGATGTTGATATTCTCCAAATGTATTCATTGTTAGATTTTGACATCATAACCACAATCCTCTTCGATATATCAAATTCATCTTTTAAGGGTTAGTTAATGCATTTCTGAATGTATTAATAAATTTTAAAAGATTAATTTATGGGGTATATTGAAGAGGTGTGTGGTTGAGCGACTGGGATTTAACAAAGAATATGACTTGTATGCAAGGAATATCAATAATATGTTTACATCGAAATCATCAGGAGCAGAAGAAACTAAAAATAAAATAAAATATTCTTACCAATCTCTTCTTGGGGTTTTTTTACAAGTCGAGATTTAGTGTGTTGGAAATTGATATATTTGAGTGTGGGTTTCTATGTAGAATGCGTTGATCCATGGTAGAATGTGGATATGCAAGTGTTATTTTACGAATTTGTCCATGTCCAAGTTAAAAATCAATTTATAATATAGGGTTGGCGATGGAGGTTACACATGCTTGGATGTATGATCGTTTGGATGCTGATGGATCAGTGAGAGATTTATTTCTACATGGTGTTGAGGACTTCCTTAGGTTCTCCTATGCGTATGGAGTAGGGATTGTTGACCATTATGGGAATATAATTTGTCCCTGCAAGAAGTGTGATCTTATGAAAAAAGCTTCACGAAATGCAGTTGCAAAGCACTTGTGTCGAAAGGGATTTGTTGATGGATATGAGACATGGTTGCCACATGGAGAGAAGAGACAAGTGATCGATAGAGAGCCTTATAAAAGTCACGAGAATTTGGTTTCTCAAATGGTTAGAGATGTTGTTGGATCAGATTTTTAGTACAACATATGATGCAGAGAACATTGATATAGATAGTCAAATAATCAACAATTCGAGGAACTATTGCGTAAGGCCGAGGATCTGTTGTGGCCAAGTTGTTCTAGTTTTTTCCAGTTATCAGTTGTTTCTGAGCTATTATCGACGAAGAATCAGCACACCATGTTGAATAGTTGTTTTGATATCATGATTAAATTAATAAAGGAATGCTATTGGGGAATAATGAGCTTCTAGATAGTTTTTACAAGATAAAGACAATGATGAGTAAATTAGGTCTTGCGGAGGTGAAAACTGATGCTTATCCAAATCACCACATGATATACTATGGTGAAGACATGTGACTAGTTGTCATGTATGTAGTGAGTCAATATACAAGGCTGATTTGAAACCAAATGTCCCTCAAATAATCCTTTGCTACTTTCCCTTGACTCCTCGGTTACAACGACTCTACAACTGTAGGGAAACTACGAATGAGATGACATGGCACGACGATCATGTATTTAATGATGTTGTTAAGTATCCTTCTAATTCACAATGTTGGCGAACTTTGATGGATTCATCACCAAGATTCCATTCTAGGCTGAGAAGAGAAATGTGTAAATGGGTTGTCAACAGATGGGTTTAACCCACATGGACGTGGAAAGAATTATTCATGTTGACCCATCCTCGCTACACCATATAATCTACCACAATGGTTGTGTAACTGATGAATCTCACCTTCATCACCTTTATTCTTTCATTTTGACCTTTAAACCTTAGTTAAATGCATACATATAGCATTATCTTATATGAAATAACATCTATTATTTATAGTGTAAATATTGTATAAATACTCTTTTTAAAATCAGAATAAAAGAATAAAGAAAACAAAATAAAAAGAATAAAATACCATAGATATTTAATGACCCTTAACCCCGAGAACTAGACATCATGATGACTTGGTTGACAAGGAATAAAGTAAGGAGGGATAAGAGCCAATAGATCAATAAAACCCTAATTTTTAATTCCCCAATAATTCTATTTTGTGATCTATTTTATTATTTATTATTTACACTTCAAATCAATAAACTTTATACATGAAATTTTATATAAAAATATATAGAAAAATATGAAATTGAGTTCACATAAAATAATGCATAATTTGCTCTATACATTCAGAATAAAAATCCGAGATTCGAACTTCACAGACCCATATCTCCTCCATATTGTATCAAAATTGATCAATGTCACTTTAATTACATATAATTTTTAATTAGCTATTTAATGAAGATGGTCCCATTCAATTTGGAGTTAAGATGCAAATGTTAGGTTTGGGCCCCTTATTGTGCATGATACATGAATAAAATAATTAGCTTATTTATTCTTTGTATAATTCATTTTTATATTTTTAAAATTTTGTAAATATTATTTATAATATATGTACGTAATTAGAATAAAGCAAAATCATTTAAAATACAATAAAATAAATAAGTAAATTAACATATATAGATGAATTATATATACACATACCTATATAATAAATACATCTATTTATTTAAGTATACAAATTACTTCTAAAAAATACAATATTTATTTATATGTATTAAATTATAAATATATAAAATATGTAGATAGAATAAGAAAATAGAAAATAGAAAATAGAAAATAAAATAACCTATACATAGGTTAATATACCTATATTTATACATGTAAAATAAACATATAACAAATAACCTCAAAAATAAAAAAATACATTAAAATACTCATAAAAGAATAAATATTTTTTATATTTTGACTAAAAGTTAATAAAATAATTTATTATTTTAATTTGAATTAAATAGTTAATTTCTAGTCTATTTTGTCTTCTTCTGTCCTACATGGACCAATGGGGGCGCGACCAGAGTTGACCTCGGTCACCTACACTCTCTCCTCGAGGTTTGCGTCTGACAGGCCTAGGTTGCTAAATTCACTGATTTATCCCTAACATATCTTACATTTTTAAGGACCATATCCTTCATTGTTTTGTGCCTCGATCCTTGGTCTTTCACACTGGAGCACCTCCTCGATTGATTGATCGATGTTGCGATCAAGAACCATAGTCAAACCTCCTCTTGTACATATACATCTCCTTCAATCATTTTGAATTTTTGATCACCTTTAGCCCCTCAAAATCCCCGACTCCCGTGCCTTGTAGCTTCCTGGTGACAACAGGAGTCTCGCTGGACCAGTTGACGTGGAGGAAGAGGAGTGGAGGTTGAGATCCGGGCATCGCCGGCCACTAGCGGCGGAGTCCTCCGGCTCCTTCCTTTTTGAGGTAGAGCCATAGTCTAGCCCTTTATTTTTGTTCTTAGGACCTAGGTTAGAGTAGCTTAGATTTTATTTTTAGTTAATTTCTTATTTTATTAATTTCGTATTTATTTTGTAGGTTAGAGCTGAGCTTTGGTGACTATCCATGCCTCGATCGTTTTTTTGACTCATCTTTCGCACCCATTTCATTTCCCATCACTTATGTTCCATCCCTCGCACCTCTATCCAACTTGATCTTGTCCAGATCAAGAGATCAGACCTCCAACTCTGTTGCATCGTTGGAGGTCGCCTCCGTACCTTGCCCCACTCCATTTCACCCTGTTCGGACCCCGAGAACCCCTCTTTGTGTGTGTTGTGCTTTCCTGCAGGTTCTGGAGGCCCCAAGACCCTCCGCAGGTCGAGTTTTGTCACATGTCAAGGTACCTGGACACCCAAATCTTCTCCGACCTCGGGAGCTCGCCAGAGACCGTCTTGTCCTTGCCTGATCCCACCAGCCGACGCATAAGGCTTCCAGGAAGCTTTTGCACCCTAGAGAAGAGCCTGAGACCACCAAAGGAAGAAGCCATCATCGATCAAAGTTCGGTCATTGCTATGTTCTTCCCCATTCTTCCAGGGTGGTCCACGATCGTCCGATCAAGGGTGTGCTCCATATCATCCATCCACCATTGGATGTTTCGTCTCGCAGCCGAACGATCGATTGCCCATATCTAATTCAGTCCATCCAAAGTTAAAGCGTCGTCCACCGTCCAAGCATCGACACGTCTATAAGTGACCAGATCCAGACCTTCGACCAGCACCATTAGGGGAAATTTTGCATATCTAACCTTGCTTTTTTGTATTTTATTTTTAGTCCAATAAATATTATCTATAGTATAAAAACTTTTGATTATTTTGCAAGTAGACCCATGTACTAATCTTATTTGCACTTAGGTCCCTTGCCATGTTACCTCGTGTGTCTATACACGTGAGGTGGTGGGCTTTTCGCAAGGGACCCCCTGATATTCTGAGTTATTGTTTAGTCCAGTAAAGTTGTATTTAAGTTCAAAACTTTATGGATATTTTACATGTATGCATGCCTTTTTTAAATTGCACTTATAACCCTACCAGTATTGTATGAATTAAATATTTTTGGGGATATTGTGCGAAGACCCCCAGATTTCATATTTTTATTTCTGATAATATGTTTATTTATTTATGTTGTATTTATATTTTCCTTATTTTGTGCACTAAAAATATCATCTTACCTTAAAAATTATCGGAGTTTTAGTTTAAGTGTCAGCTATATTATCAAATCACATTTTTTACATGGAAAACAAAAATATTTTTCTATTTAAAAAATAAAAAACATTGCATTTATTCCTTATTTGCATTAAAAACCCATAAAAATGTAGGAAAAATGTTTTGAAAAAAATCCGAAAAATAGGATTTATTTCTTAATTTATTTTACATCTGAGGACTAAAAATTACTAAAAAAATCAAAAGAAATACCAAAAATTGCAAATCCTCTCTAAACTAAAAAATATAAAAAATCATTAAAAAATCTAAAAATGTATTTTCTATTTCTGAATTTTATTTGTAGCATATATTATATATTAAAATTAGTTTTGGCTGTTTCTGAGTTATTTAGCTTTTTTTAAATTCTCGAACAGTACGGCTAGATATTATTACTCATTTTTTACTATTTTTATTCAATTAAAAATAAAAAAGATACAAAAAATCAGATACAAATACAAAAATAGTGTAAAATATAAAAAAATAAAAAGCATTTATTTTATATATTTTGAGTATTTATAGGCATATTTATATATATACTAACCTATATTATATATTTATACATATATTTACTTATTTTATAATTAATATTATTATATTTAATAAAATATCAAAATAGTTTTAATACCCTTAAAAAATAAAAAGACTGTACCTAGGGTATATTTTTTTTCTATTTTATATATAATTTATTATATTATCTATATATAATTATATATGGGAGCACTTGAATTGAGGTGACACCTTTCCTTGATTATGGAAAGGTGTCATCTTAAGCAGTTGGATGATGAGTGTACGAATGATATTGGAAGCCACTAGGTGGTTTTCGTGTCAACTACCATTCCTAATATTGTATTGGATTAAATTACTTCTAATTTGGTAAATTACACATCATTGATCATTCTATATTTGGGTATATATCGAGTGATTTAAGAATTTTCCAAAAATATCTGATGAAATAAATGTTCACGTTTTGAAATAACCGTTAATAATTTTCAAACGATGAGATATTTTACAATTTCATGTTATAAATTACAAACGTGTAACCATTGGTATTCTAAGAAAACAAATCTGACAAAAAATGTATTTTTGTGTAGATATGTTTCCTAAAATATAGGGTGCTTTGATCATGTGATAATAAATTGATGTACACGTGGAAAAAATTCCTAAAATGATGGGATTTTTGTTACAACTACATTTCCTAATATACAAAGATTTTTTTAGTCGTGTTTCCGATAATATAGGATGCTTTGATCATGTGCTAATCAATTTAATATAAATGTGGTGAACATTCCTTTTGTAAAATGCACTTGATTTATTTTGAAAACAATTATCCAACATTCTGTGGAAGCAATGTTTGTAAAATATAACATTTTTTTGTAAATTTCGTACTCTTTTTCTAAAGTGCATTTGATTTATTTTGAAAATTTTGTTAGTCTCTTTTAAGAATATTATGTTAGAGCAATGTTTGTAAGTTATGATACATTTTTTTGTAAAATTTATTTCTTTTTTGTAAAATTCATGTGATTTTTATAAAATAGATTGCTTATTATTAATGTATAAATTGTTATATATGTCCATCCAATATGTTTCCCAATGTCGTGGGTCAATCAAAAATCGTCATTCATTGTAATTTTTTTTGTATATTTTGTAAAATCCACTCTCTCTCTCATTGTAAAATTTATATGTTGATCTGCAAAATAAAAAGCCAATCAGTATTATTCAATTGGACGTATGGAAATAAGGACAATGTCAAACAATTGTATAATAACTGAGTTAAATATAAAACATATTTTACAATTGTAAAATATGTTAATGAGATAATATAGCTATGTACTGCGAGTCTATTTTGGAAAAGTGTTGGTCATGGGTTTGAATGAACGTAAAACTTTGTGAAATGAATGTAAAATAAAGTAAATGAAAGTGAAATATGTAGTATTTGTTTAATGTGGATATCACATAAACGTAAAACTTTGTGAAAGAATGTAACATTGATAGTCAGATTTGATCCAAAAATGCATATATCAGGAAAAATTATAGAAGAAATGAAAGATTAAAAGTAGCATAACATATTTTCTGAATGCAATACATATCTAGATATCAAATCATAAATGAATCATAAGAATGCATTCATTCTGATCATGATATATGCATTCCTTCATTAATATCTAAATACAAATGTATTATACAACATATAAATGAATGATAAAAATGAATCAGATCAATTAAAACGAATCAGAACTGAATGGGAGTGATTTTTTAATAAAAAACGTGATA
This sequence comes from Ottelia alismoides, assembly GCA_037367405.1. NCBI lineage: Eukaryota > Viridiplantae > Streptophyta > Magnoliopsida > Alismatales > Hydrocharitaceae > Ottelia > Ottelia alismoides. The sequence continues at coordinate 740,289 of JAZKJV010006839.1, forward strand.
GAAACAAAAAAATATGAATGATTTCGTAAATAAATGATATGTACCTCTATAATATCAAGATCAAGCAAGGATGTTAAACTTGTCATCAATGATTGGACAAAGAAATGGAAACATCTCTTGAAAATCATCAGAGGAATGGAGACATATATTTTGAGAAAAGAATAACCACGATAGTGAGCGTTGTTATTTTTAGCATGATCATTTTTGGTAATTAAGTTAATATACTATTATACAACGTGGAATCCGAGATTCAAATTGAAAGAGAAATTCCGATCAGATAATTATACAATGTAGTTTTTAAATATAGAATTACAACGTTATCTCAAATGGTGGTTTTGGAGAAATATAGTGGTTTTAATGACTAGATGACGATCAAATGGCTGTTGTGTGGTGTCGCACGATGAATGAGGAAAGGTACCACCTCAATTCAAGTTTTTTCTAGTTATATATATATATCCTCTATTTATTAAAAAGAATTATAAAAAATAAAAAAATTGTAAAAAAACAAACCAAAAATATAAATTAAAATTACCAAAAAATAATTGATTAAAACCCCACCAAAACAAAATATCCATTTAAAAACACTAAAATATATTGATTGTCCTTTTACCAATTTTTATGATCTATTCCCTTGCTTCATGTGTTCGACCTCTACCCATACTTACACATATACACATTATTTGTGTAGTTATAATAAATTTTAACTCCACATTTTTGGCTTTTCTTTGCTTGATATATGTGTGGGTTAATTATTGTTGGATTTGGATTTTGTGAGGTCGCCTCAGAGACAATGTAGGTCTCGCCTTGTGTATATCACACTAGACCCTGCAAAATCTCCGTTGACGGTAACAAGCATCCATATATGTTTCTATCTCTTATAGTTCCCGATCCTACCCACCTGAGTAATTGTCTGGACGTTTATCTTTGACCGTTCGTGGATTAGTTGAAAGAATTATAGAAAAAACATGAAGGAAACCTATGATACAGTTACCCATCAAAAGTTTGAGATGAGGGTTGGACTTTTATGGACCATTAATGATTTCTCGACCTACAATATGTTATCTGGATGGATGACACATGGTTTGAGAAGTTATCCTTATTATATGAAAAGATGATGCCATTTCAACTTGAGTACGAGAGGAAGCCATGCTTCTTTGATTGCCATAGACGATGCTTACCCATTAGCACCCATACAGAAGACATAAAATGGCATTCCAAAGTAACAAATTTGAAATGATGGCTCCACTATCAAGATTGTCAGGAACAGAAATACAAGATAGACTATTACAGTTGAAGACGTGTAGTAGAGATTTTCTTTACGGTCTTGGCACTAATCATAACTGGACAAAGATGAGTATTTTCTGGAAGTTGTCATATCTATCTAAACATCTTGTTAGGCACCATCTTGATGTGATGCATATAGAGAAAAATGTGTTTGACAACGTGTTCCATATGATTATGGGTATCACAGGTAGGACCAATGATACAAAAAAATTCTTGAAGAGATTTAATGAACATTTGTGCACGTTCGGACCTTGCTTTAGAGGAAAAAACGAATGGCTCGGTCTACATATGATACACTACAAAATCATCTCCTTAATAATTTCATTTTAATTGTGTACCACATGAGACAATTTTGGATCCATGCAGAACCACATTGAATGTGTGGAGTAAATATACCAAGGTTGAACACAGGAACATGAGCCTCCAAGTCGATCAATGAGAAATTAATGATTAAGTTGAATGATTAAATTCATTGATCTAGATCTCCTGAACGCAAACACAATGCACATCACAAAACAACACAAATAAAGATGCACGAAATAATAAAGCAAACATAAAATGCATGAAATTAGAAAGGTGCAAAGAACAAGATTCATGAAGAAAACACATTTTTATTGATTTTTAAACACTTAAAAGTTGATCACGATGTAATACAATGCAATGTTTTATTTCTATACAGAGTAAATGCATACGATGTACACTGAAATGTAATGCATGGAATGATTATCATGCAATTTTGGTTTTTAGCAATAAAGTGATGCAAGATGATATGCAATGATATAGAGGGATGCATGCAAGAAATGTGCCCAAAAAATAGTTCAATTATCGAGTCATAAAAAGTGAGTCAAATTCAATATCAATTGATGTACAATGATAATTAATGGCATTTAAATGAGGAATGAATGACAAGAATCAGGTAAAATTTAGCATATAAAATTTTGTGTCAAATCATAGAAATAATAATGACATCATACTTAAAATTAGCAAAACAATGAAATTGAAATCAACCAATTTGGAGATCGTATGCCCAAGTTATGAACAAAAGAATGTAAGAGCATAATTGAATTAAAAACATGAAGATAAAAGTGATAAAATTTGCATATAGTTCCTTTAAAGGGGCATAAATGCAGTAAATAAAAACCGACCGAGCTCCTCTGTAGATTTCTTAGGCGCGCACGTGAGGCATGCGTGCCTAGAAGGGCCTTTTTGAATTTTTTTTAAATAATACATGGCATAGATGCAAAATGCCAACCCGCACACATGTTGCACGCGCACGAGCTGGCTCCAGAGGCGGCGAGGGTCGGTGCATGTGCCTTGGGCCATGTGTCTGCCTGAGGTACCGCAGAGGTGGCTCGGTTCCACCAAGCCTTGTGGCTTGGGCAAGGCTTACGTGGCCATATCTAGGTCGCTGGATGGTCATCGAGGAGGCGCCATCTAACTGTATCTGCTCGTCCAAGTTGATGTGCTCCGCCGCGAAGATGGCGACGATAATGGGACTCCGGTAAGAGGCCATCTGTTACGTCGTGCTTTTCCGCAACATCCGAAGATTGCCAAAGCTTTCTGGGCTTTGCACGAAGAAGCTGGTGATGATAGGTGGAGCTGGCAGTGGCTAGCAAGTGCTGGCGGTGTGACCTCGTCGGAGGAAAAGCTCTAGAACGGAGCTCCTCCTAGGCGTCTGACCATTGACGATGTACCTGCATGGGGTTAGTGGTGGTGATAGCCGAAGCATGATGAGTGGAACGACATGCGAGTGGAGTGAAGAAAGTGGCGCCCAAAGTGGGTCCTCCTCCACCTCCGACAACGGAGAAGGCTTGGAGGTGATGAAGGTCTTAGAGGAAGGAGGTGGTGATCGAAGTTGTTGGCGAAGATGGGTGAAGTGCAGCGAAGTTGGAGAGTAGGAGAGTTGATCGAGAGGAGATGATTGTATGGCTAGAAAAATATGAGAAAATTAAAAAGAAAAAAGAAATAAGGAACCATACCTGGTCGGAGGAAGTAATTGACGGAGGCAACGGCCTGGGTAGAGCTCCGGAGGAACTCGAGGTCTTCGCTCTACCTACTTGGCCGGAGAAGGGGGCTCAAACAGTGGCAGAACCACCATGACATGGTCAGCCGACCATGGGTCACACATGGGTTATGTCGGTCATCTTTGCCCCATGATCCATCCTTCATCTATCATAGGGAGGCGAAGAGTGGCAGGGTCATGACCCATGTAATGGTGGACATGGTGATAGGTGGCCAGAGGAGGAGGATTTTATAGGTGATGCTTCCGACCATAGCAGAGGTGGAGGGTGACTTTGTAACAGATGATTAATGGTCTTAGGGTGTAGATTAAGAGGGAGTGATGACTGGGCGAAGATGGCAATGGTAGTGCTACATGGGGGCATCACAAGATCGTGGGGAGGCGTTAAGGTCGAGATGTTAAAAATGGAAGGGGTGAGGTTGATGGTGAGGCGAGATTTGCGGAGGGGTGTTATCGGAGGTGGGAGATGATGTGTTGGTCATTGGATCAAGCGATCCAACGACCAAGAAGCGGGAATGGGTGAATGGGTGCGATCAGATCTAGTGATCTTATCCAAGGGTTGTGGAAGCGACGCGAGTTGAAGGTTGAGATGAAGCTGATCGATGGATCTAATGGTGGGTAAGAGAGAGGCTACATGGAGGGCTCCAAGCTGTAGGATTTGAAGTGATCCTACGACTAGGATGAAGGAGGGCATGGGTGGTATGGTTGCGCGGATGAGGAGTTGATCCAATGGTTGTGAGAGAGGCGGAGAAGAGCGACTGAGATGAAGCAGGTAGAGATCAGACAACAGAGAGCAGAGGCGGGTGGCGCAAGGAGGGGTTGCGTGGCGGCTCCAGAGAGCACCACATGGCCCAATCAAGTTATTTCAAAAATATGAAAATGAGGAGAAAATAAAAAAGAAATAAAAGGGAGAAGAATCAGGAAAAAGTCAAGTATATGAAAGTTGTAGATCTCGAGAAGATCTACAAGTTTCATATTGGACAAAAAGTCCAAAGAGATTAAACAAACAAAGCAAACATTTTGAGAGTATTTTTAATGAATCAAACCACCCCATTTTAATGGTTTTGTATTTTTTGTCTTTTCAATTTCAATTAAAGCCCAATATGAATATCTACAATATTTAATCTAATTTTTTGGAGTTTCTAATAAGAAATGAAATAAGAAAAATAAAGGAAATAAAAGGCATTAATATTTGTACAATAATTAGGACTATTTATAGGAAGAGGGTCGATTGCTAATTAGAGAGAATTATTGGTGATTTTGGTTATTTATTCAATCTCAGAGGATAATTAAGGAGTATATTGATAATAAATCATAGATTCATCAACATGTTGTGGGAAAAATACACATTAAGAAAGGAACAAGTGAAAGACGTATATGCATGTGCATCGGAGCTACAATTCCCAGATGGTTATGTTTCGAATATTTCTAAACTAGTTGATACAAAGAAGAATGGTTTCAAGCATATAAAAAGCCATGGTTGTCACGTCTTCATGGAGCAGTTGTTGCTAATAGACTTTAAGGGTATGCTTCCTGAGCTAATTTACGATCTATTAACAAAGCTCAGTAATTTCTTCAAATGCATTTGCTCTTTGAAGATCACGGTGTCTGATATGAAAACCCTGGAACAAAATGTATCAATCCTTCTATGCAATCTTAAGAAGATTTTTCCTCGCACTTTCTTTGATTCAATGGATCCCCTTTCCATATGAAGCTAAAATTGGAGGACGGCTCAAATAGCACTGGATGTACCTGTTCGAGAGCTATATTAAGCAATCACACTTTTTGTGTTCATTTTTGTGATTATTCATGTGATTATCTAACTAATGGAAATATATAGGTGTATGTTCTTTCTAAAGTGAAGGATGCAGAACAAAAATAAGGCTGAATGTTTAATTAGCGCAAAATACATAATGGAGAAAGTTGTGAACTTTTGTACGAGATAATTGTCAGACGATGTGGAGACCACTCATAATCGTGTACCCCGCAACGATGTTTTGACTAATAGCATCGATGTAGAACTTTCTCTTTTTACTCTTGTGGGGAGCCATTTGAACAAAGGGAAGTCATGTATGATGGATCGTCAGGAGAAAGATGCAGCGTAGATATATGTACTAGACAATGCAGATGAAGTTTCACCATTTCCTGAGTAAGTCCTAAATTCCTAGATTTATCCATTATTTATCATATTTTAATATATCATTTCCAAATGTAGAGAATATAGGGGCTGGGTTTTAAAGTGCATGTCAAATCATTAGACCTGATTGACAAGAACTCCAAGCTTTTACTAGACTTTGACTTGGGTCCTAATTACATGATTATAACTTATGATGATTTCTATCTCAATGGGTCCAGGTTCCACTAGACTGAAGGGAATAGAGGATTGTTTACATATAACTCAGGTGCCATGGTATTATGTTCTTGTTATGGAAAAGATAGCTTGAGATATTATGGGATCTTGCGAGAGGTGATTGAGTTAGAGTACAACACGCCAGCACCAAACCACCTCTACTTGTTTTCATGTGTCTAGTTTGATCCCCAACAAGGTGTTGAACTATACCCAACCCATGATATACTTGAGATGATTGCGGGGAAATACATAAAGAGGTTTGAACCATTTGCACTGATGTCTCAGATTGATCAATCCACAAAACATTTCATGTTTGGTTAAGTAAATACAACCATTTACAAATTTAATTTTCATTAAATTATTTATTATGCAATGGATGTTTTCATGTTAATGTAAAAATGTTTATGCAGTGATGAAATAGAGATAACAAGAGGCGGCTTTTCATCCAGGAGGAGTGGCTTAGGTATACATGATGGTTCTTGAGATGACGATAGACTGCATCCTCCTCACCATGATTGCACTCCTAATGTCATGAATCTCCATTTCATCGTCTTTATTCTTTCCTTTTATCCTTAAATACTTATTTAAATACATGTATATAGCAGTAATTTGTGAACAATAACAATCAATAATTCACATAAAATATTGTGTAGAATATTGTACAAAATATTGATTTAACTCTAAAAATAAAAGAATAAAGGAAGAAAAGAAAATGAATGAAGTGTCAAAGATACTGAGTGGCCCTAGACCTTGAGTCCCAGTCATCATGATGACTTGGTCGACAAGGAATAAAGTAGGGGGAGATAGGATAGAAAAAATGTACAGAAAACACTTAAAAACCCTAATTTGATTTGATAATAATAGGCCTTTTGGGACCTATTTTATGTTCTTATTTTTAGACCTCGAATCAATAAATTTTAAACATTAATATTGTACATAAAAATACAAAGAAAATTAAAAAATTTATTTCATTCAAAAATAATGCATAGTGTGCCCGGGACACACAAAATAAAAAGGCACAAAGAAAACTTCCCAAACATGTATCTTCTCCATACAGATCCAAAATTCACCAAACTCGCTTTATTATTCATAAAATTAAATTATCTATTTAATAAAGGTGGTTTCATTAAATTTAGAGTTAAGATATAAAAGTTGGCTTTTAAGCCCTCATTGTGCATTATACCAGTATAAAATATTCATTATATTTATTCTTTATAATTTTAAGTTTCTTATATTTTATATACTTGCAAATATTATTCAAAATACATGTAAATAATAAAAACTATCGAAAATCCATTAAAATAAATAGTGTATCTCAATATATAGATGAATCATACCTATAAAGTACCTATATAATAAATAGACCTAATTATTCAAGTACATACATAATCTCAGAAAAATACATTAAAATATCTAAATATGTATTTAAATAAGTTGAAAATATATAAAATGCATCTATATAATAATAAAATATAAAATACAAATTAAAAATAAAATAGATTGAATACAAGTAGTATACCTATGTATATACATGTAAATAGTAACATGTAATAAATTAGCTTGTAAAAATAAATAAAAATATCCATAAAATACTACATAAAATAAGAATCATTTTTTATGTTTTTATTTTTGATTAATAAAATCACATGCTATTTATTTTTAATTTACTTTGGTATTTTGTACATTCTTTTTCCCGATTGGTCTACGTGGACAATCAGGACTCTTTGACAGCGATCTTCAGCTCTGACTTTTGTCAGAACTCATGACCCCTTCTTCTTCTCCACATCTGCACTCCACCTCCACGTCCCCATCTTCCTCGAGCGGCTCATCTTCCTGCAGCCCTACCTTCCCTCACCTTCGCCCATGCTCCACCGACTCCCTTCCCCCCTCACACAAACTCTCCACCTTTTTGATCGAAACCCCCGTCTATAAAATCTGACCCCGACTTCCTTCTCCATTTTGATCCCAAATCTTGCCTCGTAACCCCTATAGGATCTAATCCTCATTGATCCCTAGTTATAGTAGATGATCTAAGGTCCTTGACGGTGAGGAAAAGAGGTTGAATTTGGTGATCCAAGTGCTGTCGGAGTAGCTCCAACAATGCCTCATCTGCTCCAAGCTTCAGAGCATGTTCTAGCTGCTAGGTATGGTTAGTTTCATTGCATTTTATTCCCTTGCTTTAATTTAGTCTTTAATTTGATCAACTAACATGTAGTTTAGAGTATTTTTAGGAATCAAATCCACGAGAGCCTTAAGCTCCGACACCAAATTCACTGTGCTCTAACACTGTGTCGACCCCCATTCGCCCCCATTTCCATCCTCAGCACGTTCTCCATCTTTCCCCCTTGTTTTACCCTAGATCCTGCACGGATTGAGCGTTATAGAGCTCCCTCCTCCGCCTTCATCAAAGCTCCTTCGCTTCACTACCCCCTTGTCCTATTAGCTTCAAGAGAGGGTCAGTCTCGACCCTCTCGTTGTCCCCGACATTTTTGTGCAGGTCCACGATCGAGCCAACCACTTGGAGAGGACATCCAAGCCCAAAACAAAATCTCCAAGTGATCGATGCTCCAGGATCTCTCCGATGGACCCTTGCCATTTTTGAAGACACCTGCAAATGTGGAATCAACCCAGGAGCGTAGACCTGGCGGTGAAGCATTTGGTGACCAGAAAAAGGAGAACAAGATAATCAAAGATCGCCTGAGTTGTGTTCTTGGAGTGTTCTTCTAAGAACCTCCAGAATTGTTAGATCAAGACTTCGACCCAGATCTAATCTAGACTGTTGAAGCCTAAGGAACCATCGTGTTCAGGAGTCATCCATCACGCCATATGGAGCCTCCTCTGCCTTCTGATCCATGCCACTTATAAAACAATCCTAAATATTAATTTTAGTTCAAACTTTTATGTAAAAATTGCATGGACCCCCTGACTTTTATTGTAAATCACATCTAGGTCATGTGCCAAGTCTGCTCACGTGGTCCTCCACGTGAATTGGCTAATTTACATCGAACCCCTCATGGGATTATTTATTTCATTTTAATATATAAAAGTTGTAATCAAGTTCAAAACTTTATGTGTTTTTGCACTGAGAACCTCACATTTTATAATTACAACAAAAATACCCTGCTAAAAGCTTATAAGTTATTTGTAACTTTTATTTTTCATTAAATATCTCTTGTGCATAAACAGTTGTGGAAAACTATAGGATCCGATTTAAATGATGCTCATTCATGCCATGATTTTCATTTGTCATTTCATTGCATTTCTTATTCATTAAAAATCATTTAAGAGCTATTTATTCCCTGTTTAGATGTAAAAATACAGAAAATGTAAAAATTGGAGTATATTTATTACTATATAATATAATTCTAGACCAAAAATCACAAATAAAGGAATAAAAGAAAACTTTAAAAATAAAAGTACCCTTTTAACCCTAAAAAATTAGCAAAAACTTTATAAAAAAATAGTTTTTTTGTATATTTTCCTTTATATAATATAGTATATATTAAAAATAGCTTTAACAAAATTTGGACTTATTTTCTACTTTTTATATCTCAAAACAATTTAACCAATTTATTAACTCCCTACTTTGGAGTATTTCAGAATTCAAAATACCTAAAAATTAGCAACAATTACCACAAAAATCATAAAAACAGAGGTAAATATAAAAAAGATAAAAACATTTTATTTTGTAATTTTTGAGTATGTATAGATATATTTATAAATATAAAACAATGTATAGTCTATGTATATATATTATTACATACATAATTATTGTGTTAATATTATTATTATAAATACCTATAAATATATTTAATGCCTTTAAAATATAAAAAGGACTGTACTTGCATATATTTACAATAATTTATATATTTATTAGGTATATATTATATATTACTTATATTATACGTATTATTATATGTAGTTATATATACTTGTTATATATTATAAAAAGAAAAGGAAATTGAAAATCAGAAAAAATGTAAATACTAAAAATCCATATAACTAAATATAATTAAAAACCTGCAAAAATTTAAAAAAATGGAAAAAGTACAAAAATAATTGTTATTTATTTTTGTAGACAATAATTCTTTGACTATCTGTGTATTTGCTCTTTGTGGTTCGACACTCTACACTTATTCAATATACTAATATTTTGTAGAGTTAAAATAAAAATAAATTTTGACTCATATTTTCATAGATTTATCTTAGATTGTGGGTTGATTGTTTGCTTGATTTGATTGTTCACGATCTGAGTATCGTGAGAGTGGTCGACATAGGAATTGTTGGATCTGACTTGTCAGACATCGCATACCCTCCAAGATCGGGGCTTAGGATCCTTTGAGCAGTCTGTCAACAAAATGTCACCATGTCGAGGAGGCAACGTAGGATAGGATTCATTGTGTATAGCCATTTGCATCCTTTTCTATCTTTTATTTCTTTCTATAAATAATTGTTTATCTGCTTCTAACAATCTTCTTTGCACTTGAGCTGCGAAGAGATGGCTCTTCTTCTTTTGAGTCAATTGGAGAGAGCAAGAAAGAAAAATAGAGAGGAGCAGAGTTTTTAGTGTAGATTTTCTTTTATTTTTATGAGAGAGAGACAATTATTTTTATTACTAATTTGTAATAATACTTGGACATTTTTGGACACTTCACGCTCTAAAGTCCATTGCCTGGGTGATTGTTCACTTGGGGGCCTTGTCGGTATTTCTGCTTTTTCTCACATTCTCTATTTTTATTCTCCCTATTTTCCCTTTGTTTTTTTCCCGCGATTTTAGTTTTCCTCCCTTCATTTATTTATTGGTTTATTGAGATCTTAGATTTTTAAGAATTGCTTGGCCGAGTAAATTAGGTCCAAATGCTTAATATCTACATGCTCTTATGGATGTACATTTGGACTTAGCTCAAACTAATCTGGTTCTTCACGATTAATAGTAGCTCCTACTTAGGGAGATTTCATTGACTTGCATTGCATGTAGTGTAAATTTAAAAAAAAAGAAAATTGCAACCCCGCATGGAGAGAGTTGGGGAGCACTGTAAGTCCTCTTACTTTACGTGCATCATTAGATTTTAAGGTGAGATTTCCACCTTAGTGTCAACTTGCACAGTTTTTCCATATCCTCTCCTAGTTTTGTATCACTTAGGAAATTAAAGAAAATACAAAGAGCCGTTAGGAAGATTATCTAAAAATGCTCAAAGATGTGAAAATCCAAAAATTAAACCAAGAAGATTGTTTAATAAATTTTGACCTTAATTAAATTTTGTAACGAAGCATCATTGTTTGGGGTTCATAAAGCCCACATTATTTTTAGGTACTATCCAGATTGAGTGAGAGCACGACCTATAAGGATTAGAGACCAAAAAGAAACCTGAATACTACCATGTTATTGAATGGATTCATGAAGTATTCACGCATCTATCATATGTAGGCGAGTAGGGCCTTATCGACGATAGTCTTCTCGCCTTGTGTAGAACATCCAACCTGGACCGAAGTATTGAGCTTAGACTATGCCCTCACGGGTGTGTCTGTCTCATCATCTTGCCTCCAAGTACCTCACTTGTGGGGGAAGCATTGGTTTCACCTATTAGATTTCTCCTCTATTCTTTGGCTTAGTGGCTCCAGACCCAATATGAGGGATTCTCTTGAAAAAGTTTAGGCTACATGTTACAAAGGAAGTGGAAAGTACGGGATACTTTTTTGTAGTACTTGTTCCACTATAGGGTTAGCCTCTAAGGACATGTTTAAAGATTACCTGAAGATAACAATAAAATTGAAAAGATAAAAATAGATGAACTCTCACATCTTCACATCGTGTTGGGTGATGAACATCAAAATCTGCCTCTTTTATAATTGATAATTGTCGTAGTATAGGAGGCAAATTCAGTTCAGTAAAAATCACAATCTTTGAATGTTGTGGAATATTTTAAATTGGCAAGTCTACCGAGTTCGAACACGGGGACACAAGCTTCTTTAATACAGTTGTCAAATTGTGTTTTATATGTGTTTACTTTCTCAATTCTAGGCATTCATGCACACACAATAAAATGCAGATTACATAATGCAATTATATGATGCATGTATTTTTGGTTGATTTTTTCAATGTAGTTATAAGATTATGCATGCATGGACATAATGTATGGATGAATGCAAGGAGAAAAACATGCAAATGATAGTATATAAGTATGCCCTAAAAAGATCACATAAATGAGCATCATATTATGATTTAATTTCATAGTCAACTTGAGTGTCAAAATCAAGAGCAAGCAACTATCAATGGCAGAGCCTTATAAAGCAAAGGACATTATATATCATTAAAAATGCATCACATTTAAATTAGTGTCAGATGAAAAAATTAACTATTGAGATAGATTATGAAATAAGGAACAAAATGATACTAAAATCATGTAATTTGGACCTACGATGCTCAAGTTATGGAAGAAACAATGGAAGAGCATAAATGTAATAAAAATGCAAGGAAATAAAGGATAAATAATTACAAATAGGTTCTTGGAGGGACCTATTGTAATTTATAAAAACCAGCAGGGGTCCTCTGTAAATTTCCCAATGTGCGCAGGGACCTCTTTGCAATTTTATAAAGTCACAAGGTCCTCCTTGTAATTTACCCAGGCAAGTACATGAGGCACGCGCCTGGGGACCAAAATGTAATTTCAGAATCTTGTAGGGCCTTTGGTGCAAATTACCCAATGCTACACGTGGCGGGCACGTACAAGGGCTAGGTTCGGGAAACGGCCTAGGGGCCAAGTGGCGCTTCATGGTCGCTTGGTTTACGGCTCGGTGGACCCGAGCCCGGAGGCTAGGAGTGAGGCTCGGCCGCGCCACGTGGTATCATAAGGGACATCCGATCGTGAGGATCGGACAGTAGATGGACTTCGTGCTACGGTGCAGGCCGCCAGAGGAGCCTGGGCTCCGACGAGCCATCCTTTCCTCCACCGGATACCAACAGTGGCGTGGAAGGTGCAGGTTTCTCCGCGATGGGTTGGCGAAGGTCGAGCTGAAGTTGTGGAGGAGCTTAGGTATCTGAAGCAGTGTAGTGATGCTCCCTCGTTAGAGATGGTGGAGGAGAACGAGCCCGAGGTGCAAGGTCCGGCCAATGAAGGTACCTGCAAAATGTTAGCAGGAAGGGGGTAGCTGAAGCGGTGCGAGCAGAATGGAGGGCTGCGGAGGCAGAGAAGGTGACGCCCTGGATGGGTCCTCCTCCACCATGGGCGGAGGAGAAAGCCTGGAGTGGATAGAGGTTCTGATAGGAGAAATGGTGGTAGGGACCTTCCACAAAGGAGAGGGATGACTGGAGGAGTTGACAGTGCGTTCCAATCGAAGCAAAGTGGGAGGTGTAGTGTGAGAAAAATTCAAGAAAATAACATAAAGAGATGACGGAGCTTTACTTGATTGGAGATGGAATTGGGCGGAGGAGGTTGGCTTGGGCTGAGATCCAGAAGAAGCTCAGGTCGTCGCACGACTCGCTCAGCCAAAGGCGAGGTGCTCGACGGACGCCAGAGGCACCGCGACACGGCAGAGCTGCCGTGGGTCGACACCGGGGCGATAGGCCATCGTAGACAATCCACCTGCCTTCGTCTGTCATAGGGAGGCGAAGGATGGCTAGGCATACACCCTAGTAATGGTGGACGATGGTGAACGGTGGCGGGGGTGAGGGTTTTATAGGGGATGGTCTGACCATTTCGTGGTGGCGAGGGCTATTTGAACGGCTGACTTGATGGCTGGGAGTGAAGGAGGGGAACGTTGGAGGTTATGCAAAGGAGACGGATCGAAGGGATGCGCGAGAGGGCCATTATGTCAAGGAGAGAGGTCGGAGATGCCTTCCAAAATAGGAAGGGGGCAGAGGATGACGTAGGCGTAATGCCTGGAGTGGGGGATGATGGGAGGTAAGGGACGAAGTCTGGACCATCGGATCATGTGATCCGACGGTCCAGATTTAGGCACGAACGGACGCCTTAGATCAGATCTTATGATTTGATCTAATGATGAGGGTAAAGGCGGAGATGGGCGGCTAGGATGGGATCTGAGGGCTTATCCTACGGTGGGGGGTGGACAGGTGACGTGGTGAGATGAGGGTCGTAGGATAATAAGGGGATCGGGTGACTGTGATGAGGCGCGAGGGGGCGGTCGGGATATCATTAAGGACTAGATCGAGCATCTGAGGTGGAGCGAATGATGAACAGTGGAGATAGAAGCGGAGAAAGCTTGATCCAAGGGCCAGAATTGAAGTCGGGTGGCGAGAGAGGAAGGGCCATGTGGGCGGCCCAGAAGGCGCCACGTGGCCGCACCAGAAAAATAAATAAATGCGAAAATAAATATAAATTTAAAAGAATTAGTTAGAGGTAAAATTAGGAAAAAGTCAAAACATGAAATTTGTAGATCTCGATGGGATCTACAAGTTTCATGTTGGACAAAAAGTCAAAAGAGGTCATTTGTAGAAAGTGTATTCTGGAGGTATTTTTAAAGGGTTAAAAACACCTTTCAGTTTTGAGGTTTTGTTGTATTTTTATTTCTTTTATATAGTTCTAATATAGACAATTACTTAATATAATTTTTAAGGGTTTTTAATGAGAATTTAAAATAAAGAAAATAATTGCAATAAATATAGGTTAATTACACAGTTTATGTACCACATAATACAAGATAAAATAAACAAATTGTCAGTGATTTTATTGGATTATTTAAGCAAGGAGTTTAATATGTCAATTTTAACATGATGAATACGAGATTCATCATACTCCTATACTTAAACTATTCTCATCCTTGATCATCTAAAGAATGGAGGAGTCTGATTAATTCCTGATAGTGCATGTGAATGTTTCAAGGCTCAATTCTTTCGAAGATCCTCAATTTAGGTGAACCTAAAACTATGAGCTCAACCATGCTCTAGTCAGAAGGAATCCAACTTCTCTAATTATCAAAATCTCTTTTTGTACATAAAATATAAGGATATGAAATTTAGTGTAATGCATTCATGAGAGTCGAGTCGAGGCATCACCCAAAGTTCCAGTTCATGAGACTCTCCTCTAGACCTTATCCTCAACACTACGGAATAAGTCTATTCTTTCTTCAGTCAACTGTCTCATTAGTTCATCAGACTTGAAATGTAGATGGATGTTCAGATGATGGAGGGCATAGGATTGTGTCAATTTTTCTCTCCCTCACATTGGAACAAGGGGTCTCTCAAGTGCCTTATTACTCAACACTTGTATTTTTTGTTTGTTGATCAATGTGCCCGTCAAGATAATTTGGAGTCATCTGCACTTGTTTTTCTGGGAGTACACATGGGTGTATCTCTTTTGAGTATCTAAGATACCTTCGACACCCAGACTTGTATCACCATACGATGCAGAGCCCTTTTATGGTGCTAGCCCGACTCCTTGGTCCTAATAAGCATTTGATCCAAGTGGACACTTTGAAAATGTTTTGAAGCGCTCGCCATAGATGGAATCTCATTTGTAATTTAACTTTTGGAAGATAAAGCTTTTCTTTGAACATATATTTCCTTTTCTTTTTGGCTAGCTCCACTATTTTTACGAAAAGTTAGTGCACACTGATCAACAATTATTTAAGTTTCATCATACCCCGACACATAGGGAAGTATCAAATGATAGTATATGAACTTGTTCACATATTGGCTAGGGTTTTGCTGACACTCAGGTTTCTTGAAGCCTTCATTAACTTTATCCCATCCTCGAGCATCATTAGATCGGGTCTAAACTCAAATCTCTAGTCCTAGTTCCTCAGGTGATAACTCATTTCATCAATCATGTAGTTGTGTATGTATTGTGTTGATCATATTCTTTTAGAAGGTAGAGATGAAGAGTGCAATATAGCGCTCAAATCTTTGAAACTAGGGAAGTGTGGATAATTAAGTTCAAAACCCTAATGACTAAGGTTGGTTAACTCAGACTCTCAAGATCACAGAAATCAAGTGTCCTCAAACTCCTTAAGACTTGAGTGAATGTGAATGTATCAGGAATACACCAACTCCTTGGTTAGTGAATTTTTGTGATTTTTATCTTCTTTTGCAAATTTTTATGGAGTTTAATTTTTTAAAAACTTTCTATTCTTTTGAAATACAATGACTGGCTCAGGCTCATATGAATGGTTGCATCCACTCTCAGCTAGTATGTGTGTAAGTACAGACCGTTAGACGGATCCTTATTACTTGAGGACAGAGCCATATACAGTGTCCTCTAAACCACCCACTCTGCTAAGGGAGATCGAAGTTCCCTCACTGAGAGTAGCTACTCATTTTAAGCCTAGTAATCAGAGTCTCGATCAAAGAAAGATTTCTAATTTTTAATATTTTTATGGATTTTTTGAAAAAGGTTAATTTTACAAAAATAATTTTTTTACAAAACGTTAATTTCCCTCAATTTTTAAAAATATTTTTACAAGATTGTTTTACAAAACTCAGTTTACATGTTTACTTAAACCAAGCCCAAAAAGAATTTTCAATTTTTTTAAAAAAACACGAGCTATAGCTAAAGTATATATACAGTAATATAAGGTATACCCCATATACTTAACTTTTGTCATGTCCTCATAGCACAAATGATATGAAGCCAAGGCTCGGATTAAATATAGAGTGACATAGCATAATTGAGGAGGAGGACCCCCTATACTTAGGTCAAAAATGACCTAAGTATAAGAAGACAGAGCGGGGAGGAATGATGGGTCGGGTCCCCCTATACTTAGGTTGAAAATAGCCTAAGTAGAGGGTCTAGAATTTAGGCGAGGGGGCGAGGTTGTTAGAGTTAGACGAGAATTTATATAGAGATACATGGAGAGGGGAGGGGTGAGTTTTTACAGTTGATTATTAAGAAGCGGGAGGGGGAGTTTGCATTTTTGCAGATTCAGATGTAGGAGAGGGGAGGTGAGTGGATGTACAGACATGGATGCGTTCGCGTGCGTGTGTGTGGGGGTAGATCACTAAGTGATCTATTTTTTGTTTTCTCTCTCTCTCTCTCTCTCTCTCTCTCTCTCTCTCTTTTACAAACGAGCCATCGAGCGAGGACTACTAAAAGTGTGCATGATACGTTTTTTTACAACATGAAACTGCATGAGGAGATGACTAAAATTCCTTAAATTCTTCCTCTTTTCTTTTGCGGCCTTCTCAGCAGGAGCTCTCAACTCCACGCCTCCATGGAGATCAAGCGTCCTCGATCTTCACGGGCCTTGCCACAAAAGATAAATGTTAGAAAAATATCAAGAAAAATTATCAACCAAAAATGATGCGAAAATGCATGATGAGAAGACCTGCAGATTTTGAAAATATTCAACATAAAAATATATCAAAATCTGACAAATAAATAAAGGTGAGCCGTGTCCCTGGCAACAGCGCCATTTGATGAACGTCAAAGTCCGCCTCTTTTATAATTGATAATTATCGTAGTATAGGAGGCAAAATCGGTTCAACAAAAAACCATAATCTTTGAATGTTGTGGAAAATTTTAACTTGGCAAGTCTACTAAGGTCGAACACAAGGACATGAGCTTATTTAATATATTTGTCAAATTTTATTTTATGTGTGTTTATTTTCTCAATTCTAGGCCTTCATGCACACACAATAAAATGCAGTTTACATAATGCAATTATATGATGCATGTATTTTTGGTTGAATTTTTCAATGTAGTTATAAGATTATGCATGCATGGACATAATGTATGGATGAATGCAAGGGAGGAAACATGCAAAAGATAGTATACAAGTATGCCCTAAAAAGATCACATAAATGAGCATCATATTATGATTTAATTTCATAGTCAAATTGAGCGTCAAAATTAAGAGCAAGCAACTATTAATGGCAGAGCCTTATAAAGAAAAGGATACTATATATCATAAAAAATGCATCCCATTTAAATTAGTTTCTGATGAGAAAATTAACTATGCCATGAGATAGATGATGAAATAAGGAACAAAATGACACTGAAATCATGTAATTTAGACCTATGATGCTCAAGTTATGGAAGAAAACATGCAGGGGCATAAATGTAATAAAAATGCAAGGAAATAAATGATAAATAATCACAAATGGTCCCTGGCGGACCTATTTGCAATTTGCAAAAACCAACGGGGCTCCTCTATAAATTTCCCAATACACGTAGGGACCTCTTTGCAATTTTATAAAGTCATAAGGTCCTCCCTGTAATTTACCCAGGCACGCACGTGAGGTACATGCTTGAGGACAAAAATGTAATTTTAGAATCCTGTAGGGTCTTCGGTGTAAATTACCGAGCCCTACACGTGCTGGGACGTGCAAGGGCTACGTTCGGGAGACGGTCGGGCTTCGGAATACATGGCACTTCATGGTCGCTTGGTTTACGGCTTGGTGGACCCGAACCTGGAGGCTAGGAGTGAGGCTCGGTAGCGCCACCTGGTATCACAAGGGTCGTTCGATCGTGAGGATCAGACGGTAGCTGGACTTCGTGCTATGTTACAGGCCGCCGGAGGAGCCTAGGCTCCGGCGAGCCCTCACTTCCTCCACCGGCTACCAACATTGGCATGGAAGGTGCAGGTTTCTCCACGATGGGTCGGCAAAGGTTGGGCTGAAGTTGCGAAGGAGCTTAAGTGTCTGAAGCGGTGTAGCGATGCTCCCTCGTCGGAGATGGTGGAGGAGAATGGGCCCGAGGTGCAAGGTCCAGCCAATAAAGGTACCTGCAAAATGTTAGCAGGGAGGGGGGGTAGCCGAAGTGGTGCGAGCGGAATGGAGGGCTACGAAGGCAGAGAAGGTGACGCCATGGATGGGTCCTCCTCCGTCGTGGGCGAAGGAGAAAGCCTGGAGTGGATAGAGGTTCTGACGGAGAGAAATGGTGGCAGTGACCTCCAACGAAGTAGAGGATGACTGGCGGAGGTGACGGTGTGTTCGAATCGAAGCGAAGTAGAAGACGTAGTGTGAGAAAAATTCAAGAAAATAAGATTAAGAGATGACTGAGCTTTACCTGATCGGAGATGGAATTAGGCATAGGAGGTTGTCTTGGGCTGAGCTCCGGAAGAAGCTCAGGTCGTCGCACGACTCGCTCAGCCAAAGGCAAGGTGCTCGGTGGACGCCAGAGGCACCGCGACACAGTGGAGCCGCCGCGGGTCGACACCAGGGCGATAGGCCATCGTAGACAATCCACCCACCTCCGTCTGTCACGGGGTGGCAGAGGATGGTGATGAGCGAATCCGACGGACTAAGGTAAAGGAATCACTAAGGTCGTTGCGACCTCAGTCGCTCGGGACTCAGAGCTCAACAAGAAACAAAAATCGGACCACCAAATAAAGATAGAAACACGAAGAAAAACAAATAGCAGTCCTAGCTATGGGATTTACCTGGTATAGCACCCATGGTCGGACTCAGGGAGCGTGGATTGGCCTTGCGGCCTACGAAGTAGTCTAAAAAAGAAGAAAATATAAACAAATATTTTTTGGTGGATTTTTAATATTTTTATATTTTTTTGGATTTTTAAATAAGAAGGAAAATAATAAAACAATAAAAACAAGCAACTTCAAGCAATTATTTAATGACTCAAAAATGGTCCAAAAATTCAAATAAAAATATTTTTATATTTTATGGATTTTTTACTGTTTTTAGTGAATTTTTGAGAATTTTATGATTTTTATGGAATTTTCTAAAAATCAAAGAAGGCAAAAATAAGAGAAAACTGTCCAGCCAGGCTTCAAAGACCACTTAAAAATATCAAATGGTCTTTTTAAGGACTAGAGGTATTTTTCACGTAAAGTAGAAATAAAAAAAAATCAGAAAAAGAGTTTACTAATTTTTGGGTTTTCTAAGATTTTTTAGAATTTTTATGAGTTTTTCAAGGTTTTTTAATTTTTATGGTTTTTATCAATCCAAAAATAGCCAAAAATGGCCAGAAAATCAAACAAACAAAAACACACAAAACTTGATTTTTTGGTAATTTTTAAAATGATGTTAATAATTTATTGGGATTTTATAAACTGAACAAGTAGAAAAATAAGGGTTTATGAATTTTTAAAAATACTAAAAGGGCTAAAAAATGTACCCAAAAATTGGTGAAAATTTTACACAGTGGCAGGAGCCACATGTCCAATTTTCACTCAATTTGGATTAATTTTGATATTTTATTAAAATAAAAAACAAACAAACAATGCATAGGGACCTAGTTGCAATGAAAATATAGTCCAGGGGCCAAAGAGTAACAAAATCATAAACTGGGGGGTCGTCGTGCAATTTCTCCAAGTCCCCACGCGCAAAGCACGTGTACTGGGCACGGAGGGACCTATATGCAATAATAAATACTTCCAAGGACTTATTAGCAATAGGTGCTAAAAGTCCAAGGAGGAAATTGCAAAATGTCCAAGAAATTCGGCACATGTCCAATAAAAGCACGTACAGGGGTGTGGATGCAAATATTAAAAACTAAATTTCATTCCATAACTCCTTAAAACAACAACCCATACATTGCAAATTCACCAAGAAAATCACGTGACGATGCATGTGTTCCACGTAGACAGGGGTATAAATGCAAATAAACTAAGCACGAGGTCCTAAGTGCAAATGTTCCAGAATAAAAACAACTGAAAGAACTATTTACAAGACTAGAACGTAAATGACAAAGCAAGAGGGGCCTAAGAGTAAATTACCCCTATTTATTATCCGAGGGCTGAGGGGAGGCCACGTGGCTGATCGGGCGGTGTAGAATCGATGGCGCCACTTCGATGATCCTTGGCTCTGATCCAACGGATGGAGTGGCTCCTCAAATGGGTGGCTGAGATCACATCTGGAGCTGGAGGTCGATCGGACGGCTCTGGAGACTCCTGGAAGAACACAGCTCTGGCGAACTTCGTCGGAGCACCACGTCTGCGCTAGGCCTCCTCTGCTGCTGCTAAGGTGCGGAATAGCTCCGCCTTGACGCTCCGCAGCTGACGAGCTCCTCCGATGATGCCGGGAAGCTCCGAGGAGCTCCGGCGACGAAGGCGGAGCTGGGGCTCCTGTGCCTAAACGTGAAGACCCCCAGATGGGTCTCTTCAGATCTGAAAAGCAGCACAGCAAGCTCCTGGGTCGAGGGCAAAATGCCTCGACCCGGTTAGGGGTGGTGTGGTGGTCGGATGAGGCGAGATGGTCGATCTCCGGCGAAGCGTCGGCGGTGAAGATCGAAGTCCCTGCTCCGGGGCGAGTCAGGGAGTGTGAGTGGGTGCAGAAGGTGCGGAGAAGTCTCGTGGGTGTGAGGGTCGAGTCCGATGATCGAGAGGGTAACTGAGATGGTCGGAATCGGCGAATGACAATGAACGGAGGAATTGGGCGAAAATGGAAATTGGCAAAAACTAAGAGGAATTAGGCTTACCAGATGGTTGGATTCGACTGTGGATGAGCTCCTAGAGCGCTGGTCTTCGCCTCGAGGGTCGTCGAGGGCCCGAGGCTTGGGCGCAGCTCTGGGCGGCGCACGGCGGCGAGAAGCTACCGGATCAGTGGCAGAGCGGTCCTCTCCTCTCTTCGACACTTGCCTTGCTCAGCTGTCACTCTGGGGAGTCTAGTGGAGGTCACAGGAAGAAGGGGCAGTGCCAAAGATAGAGTGAATCGTGCGGCGGAGCTGACCTATATACAGGTGAAGATCCAGCAAAGAATCGATCGGGTGAAGCATGGTGATGCACGGATCCCTAGGGAAAGGATCGGGCGTGTATCTCGGATATGTCCTGGAAGATCGGAGCCCGGGGTTTAGGTGGGGGGTAATCGGATCATCGCTAGAAAATGGGTGAAATCGGGTCATAAGCGAGATCCGCTGGAAAATGTGGTCCAGGGGGGAAGTTGACCGGAGGTCAACATTCCCCGTGGACCAATCAGGTGCAGCCACGTAATAATTATTTGGTAATTCATTTTAAAATAGAAAATGGCTTATTTTCAAAAAAGTTAAACATAAAAAATGTTTATTTATTTTTAAACTATTTTTAGTGATTTTTATTTATTTTTTTGAAATAAAAATAAGGTATTTACAAATAGTATTATTATATATAGGTATATACAATATACATTTTTAATTTTTGATTTTTAATTATTTATTTTTGTACATTTTATTCCAATTTTATATTTTATTTATTTATATAATAAAATTTGGAATAATTTGGTCTTTTTATTTTATTTTTATTATTTATTTACAAGGGCTAAATAAATACTTATATACCTTTATATACATGGTATATATGCAATGTTGGAAATTGATTTTATTTTTATTTCTTTTTATTTTATTTTTATTTTTATGGTTTTTATTTTATTTATTTACACTATGAAATATAGATTATTTACATATTTTTTATGCATATTTATTTATTTATTTATTAGGAGAAATAAATAGATAAGTGGTTCTATGTACATGGTGAATATAGACAATGAAGGATGATATTTATTTCTTTTTATTTTTCTTATTTTTATTTTAATTTAATATTTACAAATATTTACATATAAATACATACCCATTTTGTTTGAATAAGAGGAAAATAATTTTTATTTTATTTACAGGTCTATGTACAAGTGTGAGCTTCCTTATCTCTCTCTACTTGGGTTTTTATGTAGTCAGGCCCATGCTGAGCCCTCCCTTGGGATTAGGTCTCTCAATATTTATTCTAAATATCTCCCTCTTTTTCTTTTATTTCTTTATTCTTTTATTTATGCACAAAAACATGCTAATTATTCATTTTTACACAATGCATGCTATTTGACAATTATTGATATTTACAGGAATATACATGTGTTTTGCATGGGTTTTGTAGCTAAAATAAAAAATAAAGAGTGATGAATGGGTATTCATCACCCCCCTATACTTAACTTTGCTAGTCCCTTAGCAAACACTTATTTGAAAAAGAAGTGAAAAAAAGAGAAAGAAAAAGAAAAAAAGGGGAGAAAATGCATGGATTAATGTTGAATATTAAACTTGCCTTCCTTAAATTGAAATATGGAGCTCGATCAGATCTTTGGATTATTAATGTGTCGGAACCTTATTTGGACTTAAGTTTAAAACTCAACAGCCTCTAAGATCCACTAATCTATAATCAAGACTCCTCAACAATCCAGATCAGAACAAGTCTACATACACAAACTCTGAAGACTATGAATCTTTCCTTATACAGTGTATGTGAGGTATAGCTCTCCACCTCAGAAGTAGTAACTTGACAACCCTCCCCAACAAGGTAACTCTATGACCCTAATCTGGCCACTCTTTCCTCGAGGAGCGGGGTATTCCCTTCTAAGTTCAAGTTCAACCGGCTCAAGAAGAGGGGGGAAGAAGAGAATGGACCATGGCCAATGTAGCCAAGTGTCCTTGGGAGCTCAACCAGTGTAGCTAAGTCTCCCTGCTGCAAACTATATAAGATGGAACCATGAGTCTCAAGCTTTGCTTATTGCACTATATACATACTCCGGTGGGATTATCATTTTCTATCAGACCCACCACCTTTTTTGGAGTTATTTTCTTTTTGCATTTTTTTCAAGTGCATCTATACAACATATTTACAAGGTGCAACATATGTACATAAGGAGTTTTTCCTCTTGAGCCAGTAGACTATCCCTCTTTTGAAGCATTATTGCAACTCACAACTCCTGTCGTTAGACCTCATGGCAACCAGACCAAGTTGAGACGCACTTCCTTCACTAAAAGAAGAAGAGAGGTTCCGCCTAGAAGTACTACCATCATATGCTACCCCAAGTCAAGGAATACTGCCTCCTCACCACCTCATCCGTAGAGAGCTCGGTGTAAAGTGCGGGTCCAAGTCAAGCCATTGTCTATATGAGTCATGTGTGTGTCGTTAAGTGCTCTACTTAGGCTCATTGGGATGGCATGTGATCATAGCCTAGTGGACTCAAAGAATTAAGTCACCATGGACCTGAAAAGCCTAAACCCTAAGGCCTATAAGGTTCCTCTTAGAATTAGGTGGATTAAGATCTTAATCAAGCTCCATTTCCCAATTTAATTCTAGGCTAGTTTAAATGTCAACTATAATCCAGGAAAAACTATACAAGTATATACAAGTATGCTATTTACACAATATTTACACACGTGCAAAAAGTTTTGAAAAATGTTTTGAAATCATGGATATGTGCATGAATGCAAGTTTGGCAAAATATTTACACAAATTTGCACGAGGTTTTTGCAAACTTTTTATTTTCAAAACATTTTCGAAAAATTTTGTACTATATACATAGTTTTGATATGCACATATTTACACACTATTTACACAAAAAGTTTTTGAAAACATTTTACAAACATAATTTGTACAATAGCTATGTATGTGCAAATAAAAGAATGTTTATTTACAGGGAAAATTTTTACTTTTTATGGATTTTTGGGTTTTTAGCCATTTTTATTTATTAACACACTCACACAAAGTACGAGTTATGGCTAAAGTATATATGAAATATATACACATCCCCCTATATTTAGCTCGAATGATGTCCTCAGAGTCAAGAGCGATGAAGAAGAAATAACTCGTACTTAGTATAGGGAAGTGAAAAGGAAGGCTATAAACAAAGACGAATGAAAGAATAGAAAATCAAGAGAGTCTCGGCATTTCCCCCTATACTTAGGATCAAATAATCCTAAGTATAGCAGGCTGTACACAAAGGGAAAACCGAGTGAAGAATGTACAGGGTCTACACCCCCTATACTTAGGGTAAAATATCCCTAAGTATAGGCAGCAAAAACAGGGGTAAAAATGAATCAAAAGAATACCCGAGAGTCCTACATCCCCCCTATACTTAGGGTAAAGTACACCCTAAGTATAGCATAATTAAAAGATGAGAAAAGGGATGTGGGACTAAAGAATGGAATGATATGGACAACTGGATCTATACAGGTCGGAAGAACAGTAATAATCAGGCGTGAGATGCAACAGATGTGAGTCAAGAGACCACATCTCATGCAAAGTGAATAGGGGCAACATCAACGACCCGCGGCTCATGATCAAGATATGGCTTGAGCCGCTGGCTGTTCACTCGAAAGGTACTCTCAGAAGACAACTCAGATATGTCAATACTCCCATTGTCGTGTACCTTTCTCACCAAATACGGTCCCTTCCATTGCTCTGTAGCTTCCCTGGAAATAGACGAAGCCTAGCATCAAACAGCCATACTCTCTATCCAGGCTCAAAATGTTTGTGGCTGATATGAGAATCATGCCACTCCTTCACTCTCTCCTTGTACTGAAGGCTGTTTGAGAAGGCGGTATCACGAAGCTCCTCCAAGGCTGCTAACTCTACCCTCCTCTGATCTCCTACACTATCGGCATCCAAAAGTATATCAGTGATTGCCCAAAGTGACATGTGTCTCAACTCAACAGGTAAATGGCACGGCTTACCATAAACGAGGCGAAAGGGAGATGTGCCAAAGGTGTCTTGAAAGACGTCCGATATGCCCACAAGACCGAGTCCAAAAGCTGTGACCAATCCTTTCGCTCAGGGCAGACGACTTTCTGCAATATAGTCTTGATCTCCATGTTCGACACCTCGGCAAGACCATTCGTCTGAGGATGGTATGGAGTGGCAACTCGATGGTCTATGCCGAACTCGCTAGCAAGGGCCTTCACCTGGTCGTTGACGAAATGAGACCCCCTGTCAGATCAACACTCGAGGTACCCCGAACCGTGAAATGATATGCTTCCTTAAAAATCTGCAAACAGTCCTAGCATCTGTGGTTCAGGCGGGGATGGCTACAACCCAACGACTCACATAATCCACGGAAAACAGAATGTACTCAAATCACTGACTCTTAGGGAATGGACCCATGAAATCGATGCCCCATGAATCAAAAACCTCAAAGAAGTGAATGGGCTGCATCGGCATCATATCACGCTGTCCACAAGTGCCCATCCTCTGACAGTCAGTACACCTCTTCACGAACTCATCAGAGTCCTTGAAGAGGGTAGGCCACCATAGGCCGGATTGGAGCACTTTCTGTGTCGTTCTCCTCTCAGACTGATGTCCTCCTGCCTCAAGCTTGTGGCAGTAAGTGAGGACGCTATGGTGCTCCTCCTGAGGAATGCACCTACGCCAGACGCTATCCCCTCCTTTATGGTAAAGGATGGGATCCTCCCAGTGGTAGGACTTGGCCTTCGCGAGGAAGGTCTCAAGTCTCTGCTTGGGCCAATCTTATGGAACTTTCTTAGCAACAAGAAAGTTCACAATATCGGCATACCACGGGAGAGAGGCGATAGCAAGGATTGCCTCATCTGGGAAGGTCTCACAAATAGGCTCAGTCTGCTCAGAATACTCAAGAGAGATGATCCGCCACCACATTCTTAACTTCAGGCTTATCCTTAATCTCTATGTCAAACTCCTGAAGTGGAAGGATCCATTTGGTCAATCTGGCTTTGGCATCCTTCTTTGCCATGAGGTACCTGATGGCGGTATGATCAGTGTATATGGTCACTCTAAATCCAATAATGTATGATCTGAACTTATCCAGGGCAAAAACTACGGCTAGCATCTCCTTCTCCGTGACTGTGTAGTTCCGCTGTGCGGCATCCAATGTACGGCTAGCGTAGTGAATGGCAAATGGGACTCCATCCCTCCTCTGTCCCAGCACGGCCCCTATGGCAAAATCGGAGGCATCCGTCGTGATCTCGAATGGGAGAGACCAATCAGGCGGCTGGAGAACAGGAGCCTCAACAACACATCTCTTGAGAGTCTCGAACGACGAAAGACACTTGTCATTGACAAGGAACTCGGTGTCTTTCGTCAGCAGGTCAGTCAATGGTCGGGCAATCCTACTGAAATCCTGAATGAAGTGCCGGTAGAAACCGACATGCCCTAGGAAAGACCGTAATTGCCGCAAGTTGGACAGTGGTGCGAGTTTTCTAATGACATCTACCTTGGTCGGATCAACCTCCATGCCCCTTGTTGGAGATGATATGGCCAAGCACCGTCCCTTGAGTCACCATGAAGTGACTCTTCTCCCAAGATAGCACAAGGTGAACCTCAATGCATCGCTGAAGGACTCGGTCTAGGCAGTCAAGACAGGAGTCGAATCCGTTGCCGTAGATCGAGAAATCATCCATGAAGACCACCAAGCACTCCCCCACCATGTTTGAAAAGATAGACAGCATGCATCTCTGAAAAGTCACAGGGGCGTTGCATAGCCCAAATGGCATGCGTCTGAAGGCGTATGTGCCGAAGGGACATGTGAAGGTAGTCTTGTCCTGGTCCTCGGGAGCGATGGCCATCTGGTTGTAGCCGAAGTACCCATCCAGAAAATAGTAATGGCTCTTCCCCGTCAATCTCTCAATGATCTGATCTATAAAGGGCAGGGGGAAATGATTCTTCTTGGTGGCGTGGTTGAGTCATCTGTAATCCACGCAGACCCCCCAAGAAGTGGGTACCCGGGTAGCAATCTCCTCTCCAGACTCGCTGACAACTGTAGTGATGCCCGTCTTCTTGGGAACCACATGCAATGGACTGACCCACTTGGAGTCGGAGTTGGGGTAGATAAAATCGGCGCTCCACCATTTCAAAATCTCCTTCATGACAACCTCTCTCAGATTCGGGTTCAGCTGCCGCTGGAACTCACGCGACGGCTTCGCCTCCTCCTCAAGATAGATATGGTGGGAGCACAGGGCCGGACTTATACCCTGGAGATCGGCTACGCTCCATCCTATTGCCTTGCAGTTCTTTTCAAGAACCCCCATCAGACGGGATTCCTGCTCTCCAGTCAAATCGGTGGAGATAATGACTGGGTACATCTCATGCTCACCCGCAAGGAACCTATACTTCAGCGATGCAGGAAGTGGCTTCAGCTCTGGACGACTGGGTGATGGTGGATATGGCCTCTGAAAACTCTGAGTGAACGCTGCCAAATCCGCATGGGAGAACTGAAACTCTCGCTCACACTCTGAATCTGGAGAAGGCTGCTCTGCTGGACTGTCTCTGCTCTGCTCGGCATCTACCTCCTCCCTAGATGCAGGCTCAGTGGAAGTCAGATCTGGTATGTAATCATCAAACTCTGCCCAATCAAAATCTGACTCTGAGGGATCTGTATCATCCATGGTGGCCTCAATACCACCATCATCGCAAAACAAATCTGTCTCGTGGTCAAGAATCGGCTCTGCCGACTGAACAGTATCCTGGACCAAGAATGCGCTCTCCAAGCTCTCCTCTGATGGCGTGTATGCATCAGCGGACTCTAAAGGTAAGAGGATGGCCTGTGCAACTGGATCTGCCCATACTGCCTCATCATCTGTAATCACGAAGTCGCAGTCTTGGTGGATGTCTGGCCCGGCATCTGTCATCTTCTCTGTATCGGAAGTAGTCTCTGAGCATGTTGCATCTCTAGCTCTGATGTCCTCGACCGTCTCTATTTGTACACTTTCGCCCTCGATGTGAAAGTATACCTTCCCGCTATCATGGTCGGTCACTGCCTTGGCTGTGGCCAAGAACGGGCGACCTAGAATGATGGGGGTATCAGTCACTGACTCAGGGATCTCCATGTCCAACACTACGAAGTCCACGGGGAATTGCAGGCCCTGAATCGTGACGACAACGTCTCTCAGCAACCCCTTCGGCCTCTTGACAGATCGATCAGCAAACTGAAGGAATGTCATGCTCTGTCGTAGAGTGCCCAACTCGAATCGGTTGAGAAGGGCTGCCGGAAGTAGGTTGATCGATGAACCACTGTCTAATAGAGTGCGGTCGAACCTCTACTCTCTGATATGGCATCTGACATATGGGGCTCCTGAATCTGGCCTCTTGGCCAGCAGACGGTTCTGGATCGTGAAACAAGTGGCTCTGATCAGCACATGGATCTCGGACTGGTGGTTCCTCCTCTTCCTCCTAACTGTGGTCCTATCTCTGAGTGGACGCTGGAGTAGAGGGATGTGCTACAAAGCCTCCTGAAGAGTCAGCTGAATGTGGAAACGGTCGATCATCTACTGGCTGAACTCTTCCTGCTGCCTCTTTTTTGATTTTCTATTTTCTTCCCCTTTCCCATGTGAAGAGCTCTAGGGAAGGGGATCACAGGGTCCTTCTCAGATGAAGGACTAGGAGAGGGTCTAGACTGCTCGACGGCAGAGTCCACACATACATCAAGCACCACAGGTGGACCGGAAGAAAACAAACCCTTTCCTTTATTGCCAGAAGTGTTCTGAGATACATCAACAGAAGGAAAAACTACACGACTCTCAGAAGTGAAAATAGTGGCATCAACGCCACCCTCAGCATGTCTTGCGGCATCAGCACCGTGCTCTGGCTCGGCAACATCGGTGGCGTCAGTACCACCTCCTCCATCTGGTGAAACGACGGCATCAGTACTGCCTATGGGATCAGCATTCATGGTGGCATCAGTACCACCGTCATCATCTCTAGAGGCATCAACACCGCTCTCCTCCTCGCCTGGCGCTCTGGAAGTGTCCTCGGGGTGTCGCTCAGACGAGGCGCCGCCTGCTGGCATCTTACCGCTCCTAAGTGTGACAAAATCAGTATCAAACAAATATGCAGACATATCTCCAAATGTATCACTAGGAGTGGCATACTCTGTGCAATCTACCTGCTCAGACTTCCTCTTGAGGTTGTTCGGATTGGGTGGATCTGGGCAGGGATGGCGGCCTTCTCTCTCATTATCTCTCGTATCTCCTGGCGGAACTCGTCCATCTCCCATCTAAAGGTAGCCTGCTGATCGGTAAGGAGGCGGGCTATGTCATCCAAAGCGGGGTTCTCATAGGATGGCCCATGAGAACCTGACGGGTGGCCTCGCTGGTAGTGGGGCTGCTGTGGCTGGTGTTGCGGGTGAGAGGGGTATGACTGGGGATGATACTGCGGCTGAGGCTGATCACGCCTCCAAGACTGTCCCTGTTGATAGGGACGAGGACCATACTGCTGTGACTGTTGCTGTTGCTGCTGGTACACTGGGGGCTGCTACTGCTGGTGATCTCTTTGATGGATGTACTGGCCACCCTGTCCTGACGGCTGTTGCTGGGAGCTGGAACCTCCAGTCGACCAACAGAATCCGGGATGGTCTCGTCGGATACCGGGCTAGGGTCGGTCGTACCAAATCCCGTTGACATCCATCAAGGGCTCTGACTCGTAAGGGGCTGGCGGGAGTACTGTCAGAGGTTGATCTGGTCGGTATACCACCATCTGCGTGTCTGGAGATAGTGGTGACTGGTATGTGGGTTGCGGCTGCCGGTACGGCTCCGCCTGTACAAGGTGAACCTGTCTAGGCTGCTGGTGGCTGGAGCGCTGGGACGAGCTGCTGCTGCTACTCGGATCGTCTCGTGCCTGAAGACGGGGCTGGGAAGCCGTCTGTGCCTCCTGGAGACACATGAGTCGTGTCTTCAGGTCACTCAGTCTGTGCCATCTGCTCCATCTGCGTGATGCCCTGGCACTGCTTCTTCTCTATGATCTCCATCCGATCCAGCTTCTCGTTGATGATGCCCATGTCAGCGGCCGTGGACTCGGCCTGTGCTTCTGCCACTGACGAAGTGGATGGACCTGCGTCAACCCGTGCTATCCTCTGGTACTGCACGGTCTGTGGCTGGGGTCGTCCCTGTGTGTAGAGTCGGGTATGGGACATCACCATATGGTTCTCGGCCATCTCCTTGTAGATGGCCCAGACCTGATCATGGTCCTTGGCGAAATAGGACCCGCCACAAGAAGCATTCATCAGGCCTTGTAGCTCTGGTGTCAGCCCGCTGAAGAAGTTCTGAACTAAGTTCGGCTTCGAGATGTCATGGTGCGGGCATCTGTCTGTCAACTCTCTGAACCTCTCCCATGCCTCGTGAAATTGCTCATTGGGGAGCATGGAGAAGTTACTGATCAGGGCCCTCGCGGCATTCGTCCGCTCGAGTGGGTAGTACTTGTTCAAGTACTCGGTGCGGAGCTACTCCCAGGTGTAGACAAACTTCCCCAGATGCTTCAGCCAGGTGGCTGCTCTGTCTGCTAGTGAGAAGGGGAAGGCAATCATGCGGATGGTATCCTGATCCACCTGTCTGTCATGGACTATGCCGTAGGTCATCAAGAACTCCTGAAGGTGGAGATGGGGCTCCTCTGCAGCGAGCCCATGGAACCGGGGGAGAAGCTGCAAAGTGTTCGGGGGGAACTTGAAGTCCCCCACGATGGCTGGAAGAACGACCCAATGATGCGTCAAAGTCGATCCGGGGTTGTGTAACTCCCGCATCGATCTCGGTTGGTCTGGTACTGCCGCGGCTGCAGCGGCTGCTGCTGCGGCTGCTGCGACGGCTGCCGCATCATCGGGTATCCTTGGCCTGTCTCCTGGGCCGCGCTGGGCTCGGTCGGTTCTCATCTGCTCCATCTCATGCCTCATCTCTATCATGAATGCTCCCTGATCCCTCAACTGCTGCTGCACTGTCTCCAAGGAGACGATCAAGGTGGAGTTGATCGCACCCTGGTCCAAGATGAAAGTCTGCTCGGGTTGGGGACCTCTGGTGTGATCCTCACTGCTGCTGGCCATGGTCTCTGCAAAATCAAAGGACCCAAACTCAGTTGCCGATAAATCATCCGATAGTAGTCTCTCATCTGGCACTGGTATCTCTGAACAGGTAGAAGGGTGGTCGAGGGGGAACAGGGCGGAGTCGAACTCGGGTTCGGAGAGCGGGTCTCGGCTCTTGCGAACCAACCTAGATGAGCGGGCAGAAGTGCTGGGTAGCAGTGCAGCCAGAGGCTGCCTAAGGGACCTTCTGCCCATCATCTTGATCTGGCGAGTCGAGCGGATGGGATCTGGAAACAACAATGATCACAAGCAAACCCATGATTCACCTACGCAACACGAGCTGAAGACCGTAAAGGTTCGGTCAATTATCTTGTCAGTTTTTATTAGGTGATCAAGTCAAGATAGCAGAGCGATTAACGTGACCTGTTGGGAATCCGGTTTCCCCAGGAGACTGGCCCGATCCCGAACTAGATCTTTCCCAGCCAGTACAAGCTGCGGACCGTTTACCGGCTACCCGATCGGCTCGCTCTGTTAAGGATATCGTGGCCCACTTTACCGGAGACCGGAGCGATCCTCACTGGAGAACGACTAGCTCAAGAGCAGTAGTCTGAAGAAGGTCCAGATGTGGCTCTATCCTAGGGTGCGGGTCACTCTCTCGCACAAGCAAATCAGACAAGGAGGGGGTTGCTCTCCCCAAGACAAATATTTTTCGGTGTGGTGTCTTTTAGGGTCAGATATAGTTAGCAGTCTCAAATTTTATTGTTTTTCTTTTTAGGTATTTTTCAATAATCAAACAAATTGCCTAACGAATTTTTCGATTCTCCTGGTTATTAAGTCCAAAAATCAGGGGGAGAAGTCGAAAAAGCTGATGCATGTGAAAATCAATGATGCACGCAGAGTAAGAAATGCGTACCTGACTCCAGCAGTTTACATGCAAAATGATCCACGCAGAATTTAAAGATTGAAATAAAACTACCTAAATGATGCAGGCGGAAATCCGAGCCCTAAGCAAGCAAGTCTACTCGAAAGAACGGCTAGTCGACCACCAACCTTCAATCCAAGAGTCCGGTCTAGGCTCACCCCTCCTCCTCTTGACAAATCGAGTTCAGGAGCAGCGCTTGGCAGGGCGGGCTCGCGGCGTGTAGGCTCGAAGGTAGTGGATCGACTATTTTTTTATTTTTATTATTGGTCCAATTAATCGATCTATAGGTACAGGCAAAGTTATTAATGTGTGTGGCCCTCTTTATTTACGTCACAATCAAGCAAAAATCCTAAGGCTAGGGGCTGAAAACCGTGAGAATCAGAAAGGCAGGTAATAAACGGTAAAGAAAACCGCGAAAACCGCGAAAAAGCCGAGGGGTCCCCTGAGCACACCGGTGCTCGGCGAAACAGACCCCAAGAGTCTCAAAAGTCTGGCTGAGTGTCCTGTCCCTGTATTATTACAACAATAGTTCAAATAATGCTGGAAATAAAATCTAAGCTAATCCTATCTACACCCGCACTCGGTTGCCTCCTCGCGCTCTCCTGCGGCTCCATGCAGAAGGGAGCCGCCTCCGATTGCCGCGGTTGCGCCGGCTCTTCGAAAGTAGTCGCCTCGGTCCTCGGGCCCTCGCAAGAAAACAACAAAGTGTCAAGCCAGATAGAAACAAAGTAGATAAAGCAAATAAAAGAAAACATGGTATATACGCAAAAATAGAAATAAAAATAAACAAGCAAAAACAATCAAAAAGAAAAGAAAAGAAAAGAAAAGAAAATGAAATGAAATGAAAAACAAAGACAAACAAAAAGCCGCGAAAAGCCGCGGACGAAGCAAAAGCCGCGGAAAGCCGCGAAAAAGAAAACAAAATAAAATGAAAATAAAATTGACTGCTAAGCCGTGCTCCCCGGCAACGGCGCCATTCTGATGAGCGAATCCAACAGACTAAGGTAAAGGAATCACTAAGGTCGTCACGACCTCAGTCGCTTGGGACTCAGAGCTCAACAAGAAACAAAAATCGGACCACCAAATAAATATAGAAACACGAAGAAAAACAAATAGCAGTCCTAGCTATGGGATTGACCCGGTATAGCACCCAGGGTCAGACTCAGGGAGTACGGATTGGCCTTGCGGCCTACGAAGTAGTCTAAAAAAGAAGAAAATATAAACAAATGCTTTTGGTGGATTTTAATATTTTCATAATTTTTTTGGATTTTTAAATAAGAAGGAAATTAATAAAACAATAAAAACAAGCAACTTCAAGCAATTATTTAATGACTCAAAAATGGTCCAAAAATTCAAATAATAATATTTTTATGTTTTACGGATTTTTAATGTTTTTGATGAATTTTTGAGAATTGTATGATTTTTATGGAATTTTTTAAAAATCAAAGAAGGCAAAAATAAGAGAAAAATGTCCAGCCAGGCTTCAAAGACCACTTAAAAATATCAAATGGTCTTTTCAAGGCCTGGAGGTATTTTTCATGTAAAGTAGAAATAAAAAGGAAAAATCAGAAAAGGAGTTTATTAATTTTTGGATTTTCTATGATTTTATAGATATTTTATGAATTTTTCAAGGTTTTTTAATTTTTATGGTTTTTATCAATCAAAAAATAGCAAAAAATGGCCAGAAAATCAAACAAAAACACACAAAACATAATTTTTTTGGTAATTTTTAAAATGATGTTAATATTTTTTTTGGGATTTTATAAACTGAACAGGCAGAAAAATAAGGGTTTTTGAATTTTTAAAAATACTAAAAGGGCTCAAAAATATGCCCAAAAATTGGTGAAAATTTTACACAGTGGCAGGAGCCACGTATCCAATTTTCACTCAATTTGGATTAGTTTTGATACTTTATTTAAAATCAAAAACAAACAAACAGTGCACAGGGACCTAGTTGCAATGAAAATATAGTCCAAGGGCCAAAGAGTAACAAAATCAGAAACTGGGGGGGGGGGTCCTCGTGCAATTTCTCCAAGCCCCACGTGCAAAGCACGTGTGCTGGGCACGGAGGGACCTATATGCAATAATAAATACTTCCTAGGACTTATTAGCAACAGGTGCTAAAAGTCCAAGGAGGAAATTGCAAAATGTCCAAGAAATTCAGCACATGTCCAATAAAAGCACGCATAGGGGTATGGATGCAAATATTAAAAACTAAATTTCATTCCATAACTCCTTAAAACAACAGCCCATACATTGCAAATTCACCAAGAAAATCACGTGACGATGCACGTGTTCCACGTAGACAGGGGTATAAATGCAAATAAACTAAGCACGAGGTCCTAAGTGCAAATGTTCCAGAATAAAAACAACTGAAAGAACTATTTACAGGACTAGAACTTAAATGACAAAGCAAGAGGGGCCTAAGAGTAAATTACCCCTATTTATTATCCGAGGGCTGAGGGGAGGCCACGTGGCTGATCGGGCGATGTAGAATCGCTGGCGCCCCTTCGATGAGCCCTGGCTCTGATCCAACGGATGGAGTGGCTCCTCAAATGGGTGGCTGAGATCACATCTGGAGCTGGAGGTCGATCGGACAGCTCTGGAGACTCCTGGAAGAACACGGCTCTGACGAACTTAGCCGGAGCACCACGGCTGCACTAGGCCTCCTCTGTTGCTGCTAAGGTGTGGAATAGCTCCGCCTTGATGCTCTGCAGCTGACGAGCTCCTCCGATGACGTCGGGAAGCTCCGAGGAGCTCCGACAACGAAGGCGGAGCTGGGGCTCCTGTGCCTGAACGTGAAGACCCCCAGATGGGTTTCTTCGAACCAGAAAAGCAGCACAGTAAGCTCCTGGGTCGAGGGCAAAATGCCTCGACCCGATTAGGGGTGGTGTGGTGGTCGGATGAGGCGAGATGGTCGATCTCCGGCGAAGCGTCGGCGGTGAAGATCGAAGTCCCTGCTCCGGGGCGAGTCAGGGGGTGTGAGTGGGTGCAGAAGGTGCAGAGAAGTCACGTGGGTGTGAGGGTCGAGTCCGATGATCGAGAGGGTAACTGAGATGGTCGGAATCGGCGAACGACGGCGAACGGAGGAATTGTGCGAAAATGGAAATTGGCGAAAACTAAGAGGAATTAGGCTTACCAGATGGTTGGATTCGACTGTGGATGAGCTCCTAGAGCTCTGGTCTTCGCCTCGAGGGTCGTCGAGGGCCCGAAGGCTCGGGCGCAGCTTTGGGCGGCGCACGGTGGCGAGAAGCTACCGGATCAGTGGCGGAGCGGTCCTCTCCTCTCTTCGACACTTGCCTCGCTCAGCTGTCACTCTGGGGAGTCTAGTGGAGGTCACAGGAAGAAGGGGCGGCGCCAAAGATAGAGTGAATCATGCGGCGGAGCTGACCTATATACAGGTGAAGATCCGGCAAAGAATCGATCGGGTGAAGCATGGTGATGCACGGATCCCTAGGGAAAGGATCGGGCGTGTTTTTATCTCGGATATGTCCTGGAAGATCGGAGCCAGGGGTTTAGGTGGGGGGTAATCGGATCATCGCTAGAAAAATGGGCGAAATCGGGTCATACGTGAGATCCGCTGGAAAAGGTGGTCCAGGGGGGAAGTTGACCGGAGGTCAACATTCCCCGTGGACCAATCAGGTGCAGCCACATAATAATTATTTGGGAATTCATTTTAAAATAGCAAATGGCTTATTTTCGAAAAAGTTAAAACATAAAAAATGTTTATTTATTTTCAAACTATTTTTTAGTGATTTTTATTTATTTTTTTGAAATAAAAATAAGGTATTTACAAAATAGTATTATTATATATATGTATATACAGTATACATTTTTTATTTTTGATTTTTAATTATTTATTTTTGTACATTTTATTCCAATTTTATATTTTATTTATTAATATAATAAAATTTGGAATAATTTGGTCTTTTTATTTTATTTTTAATATTTATTTACAAGGGCTAAATAAATACTTATATACATTTATATACATGGTATATATGTAACGTTGGAAATTGATTTTATTTTTATTTCTTTTTATTTTATTTTTATTTTTATGGTATTTATTTTATTTATTTACACTATGAAATATACATATTTTTTATGGATTTTTATTTATTTATTTATTGAGAGAAATAAATAGATAAGTGGTTCTATGTACATGGTGAATATAGACAATGAGGGATGAATTTTATTTCTTTTTATTTTTCTTATTTTTATTTTAATTTAATATTTACAAATATTTACATATAAATACATACCCATTTTATTTGAATAAGAGGAAAATAATTTTTATTTTATTTACAGGTCTATGTACAAGTTTGAGCTTCCTTATCTCTCTCTACTTGGGTTTTTATGCGGTCAGGCCCATGCTGAGCCCTCCCTTGGGATTAGGTCGCT
This sequence comes from Ottelia alismoides, assembly GCA_037367405.1. Lineage (NCBI taxonomy): Eukaryota > Viridiplantae > Streptophyta > Magnoliopsida > Alismatales > Hydrocharitaceae > Ottelia > Ottelia alismoides. Next base: position 776,677 of record JAZKJV010006839.1, read on the forward strand.
CAATATTTATTCTAAATATATCCCTCTTTTTCTTTTATTTATTTATTCTTTTATTTATGCACAAAAACATGCTAATTATTCATTTTTACATAATGCATGCTATTTGACAATTATTGATATTTACAGGAATATACATGTGTTTTGCATGGGTTTTGTAGCTAAAATAAAAGAATAAAGAGTGATGAATGGGTATTCATCAGATGGCAAGGCATACACCCTAGGATTAATAGACGATGGTGAATGCTGGCTAGGGGTGTAATCGAACCGAACCTGAGCGAACCAACCCAGGTTCGGTTCGGTTCGATTAGCATGCTTTAGGGTTCGGGTTCGGTTCGATTCGATAAAATAAAAATTGTGTTCAGATTCGATCCGGCTCGGTTAAGGTTCGTAAAGGTTCGATTTCAAAGGTTGCTTTGCATCATTTCTGACAAGCATATCAAACATTTCCCGTCCTTTGAAACCTGGCTTCTTCAAAAAATCATTGGATTTTGGAGGTAGAGCACACAAATCTTGGGTGGGTTGTTTCACATAAGATTGATAAATTTTATGAAGCGCTTCTTTAACCATTTGCAAATTATAATCAACCTCATGCTCCAGATACAATAAAGGAAATGTGAATTCAACAAATCGCATTTTATTTCGTGGATCTAAGATTGTAGCAATTGCCAACAACAAATTGCAATCACCCCAATACTTGCTCATTTTTTCCCACATTGCAGAAGCCATATATTTCATGAAAGTATCTTCCGATTGAAGTTGAGAATGCAATAAACATTTCACTCTACACATTTCAGGAAAGAATAAGTTAGCTGTTGGGTATGCTGCTCCAGAAAAAAATTTAGTGACATCATTAAACACCTCCAAGAACTTGCATTTTTTTCAACCTTGACCCATTCAGCAAAAGTTGGGAGCCACTTGTAATTTGCATCTCGTAGAGCATATTGGCTAAATGCCAACTTAAAGGTCAATGCATGGTCCAACATTAAATATGTGAAATTCCATCTCGTTGGACAATCAATGCGCAAACCCTTACTTGTAGGAATATCAAGTTGCCTTGCAATCTCTCCAAATTAAACAAGCGAGAAGTTGATTTCTTCAAATATTTAACACTTTCTCTAATAGAGAAAATCGTATTTTCAATATTCTTAAGACCATCATGTACCATAAGATTTAATATGTGTGCGGTGCATTTGACATGGAAGATCTTTCCCTTCAAATCTAACTTGTTTCGTGACTCAAAAATGGCCTTTAAGAACTCAGCCACAATGGTATTGTTGAATGCATTATCCAAAGTGATTGTCTGAATTTTATCTTGAATTCCCCACTCCTGGATGCATCTAGCAATTGCATCACCAATCACAACCCCTGTATGAGGTGGTTCTAAATCACAGAAGCTAATAATACACCTCCGTAATTTCCACTTAGGATCAACGAAGTGAGCAGTCAAACACATATAACCAAATGTTTGATTGGATGTCCAACAATCATATGTAAGTGAAATGCGATCCACAACCTTGAAACTTATCTTTAATTTTTCTTTCTCGGCATCATACACCTTGAGGCATTCATTTTTTATCGTGTTCCAAGACATTTTCTCATATCTGAGATTCAATATTTTTGTAAACACATTAAATCCAGGATGCTCAACCATCTTAAATAGGTACTCATGCATGAGTATCATTCTTGCAAGTGCATCTCTCACCTTCTTTGGATCATATGGTGTCGCCACAGAAAATCCAGATATTTCATTCTTCTCCTCAGTGGATGAATTAAAAGAAAGAGTGGATTGCTTGTTTTTCTTATCACATCTTTTATAATGTGGGCACACATTTCCAAATGCCTCTTCATGTGACTAGTGTCCCAAACCTCTCCACAACATTTACATTTGGTTTTAATCGTTACTTGTTTCTCTTCACCTTCCTTTCCGTTATTCTTATTAGATTTGATAGTAATATCTTCAAAAATGACCACATAAAGGATGTTTTTCTTCTCACTCTTTTTCCAATTTCTTCTACAATTTCTTCAGTTTCACTTGCTTCCATCGCATCATCTCTTATTTCAACGATTTCATTGTTATTCTGACCATCATCTATCTCATTCCTCTCTAATATTATTTGCTCAATGGACTGTTGGGAGGGTGGCATAGAAGCCATTCCTAAAAAATATTAGATAATACAAATAAGATATTATTATAGTGTTAAAATATTAAATCACAAATGGCAGTGCTCCCCTTACTTAAGAAAGTAAATCAAAGATAGATCTCCCCTTAGGATAGTAAAAATGATTGGGATCAATGAATTCAGAATCAAGTAATCACAAATGAAATAAACAAGCATATAGGAGCACATTTCCATCTTGATGTAACGATCAATCTATGTACCAAAACTATGGAGCAAACTATGTACCAAACAAGCATATAGGAGCAACAAGAAAAAAAATAAAAAAAATAAAAATAGATTAGCAGAAAACTACGTACCAAGCAGGAAAGTATGATGAAAGTGACACATATAAAGCCTTTCTGAGGACATTCAGTACTCTTTCAAATAAGGTTGTCATATCCCAGAAAACAACTAACCATTAAAAACCAAAAAGAAAGATAGACTTCACCTTCTTATAAAATAATGGGAGCATTCACACTAAAAATGATAGGTATTAGCATCAACGAAAAAAATTGAAGTTGATAAGAAACTTCAGTACAAAAACCAGTTATATATAGAAAGAAATATCAATATACAATCAGTTCCTGAATGGCCTGCTACAGGTAAAAAGGCAACCGAACTCCAAGACAATCCTATGCAAGGCATGGTAGACATACATGTTTGAGGAAGAGAGGCGAGTCCCCGCTGCTAGGGGGGATGCGTGATGCATTGCTGTTGCTGGGGAGGAGGGGGTCGGTCGTTCACCGCCAACCATCGTTGATGTGTGTGTGGGGGGAGTCTTGACCGATCGGCCGACGCTGCTAGGGAGGAGGGGAGGTTGGCTGGTTCACGGTCGTTGTTGTAGAGGAGGAGAGGCGTGCATGTTGGTCTCCGCTGCTACAGAGGAGAGGAGGTTGGTCAGCCGTACGACGCTGCGATGGAGGGGGGAGGAGATGGAGAGTGGGTGAGGCCCATGAGGGTGAAGGAACAAGAGAGGGGAGGGGGCGACAGTGAGTCAGTGACTGTGTCGTGGTATGGGTGGAGATTAGGGTTTCACATATTAGGGAATATATTTGGAATTGGGAAAATTTCACTTTCTATCCAGTATATATCCATAAATTTGAAAAAAAAAATAACCCCTTGATTTTTGAAGAATCAAACATAAGATATGGTATAAATACCGTGGGATTTGTTACTTTGGTATAAGCTCCGAATTCTTAGACAATATTATATATATGTGTGTACATTTATACATAAATACATATACATATATATATATATCGAACTTTTAACAGACCGAACCTGAACGAACCTATGATTTTAAGGTTCGATTCATTTATTTAATCGAGCCTAAATTTGTGTTCAGGTTCGGTTCATTTATTTTCGAACCGAATCTGAATCGAACTTTTAGCGAGTCGAATCTGAGCGAACATCGAACCTGAGAATCTTTTGACAGCCCTAATGGTGGTGTGGGCGGAGGCTTTATAGGGGGTGGTCCGATCGTTTCGTGGAGGCGAGGGTTATTTGAACAGCTAACTTGATGGCTGGGAGTGAAGGAGGGGAACGTTGGAGGTTACGCAAAGGAGACGGATCGAAGGGATGTACGAGGGGGCATTAGGTCAAGGAGTGAGGGTTGGAGATGCCTTCCAAAATAGGAAAGGGGTGGAGGATGACGCAGACGTAATGCTTGAAGCGGGGGCTAACGGGAGGTAGGGGACGAAGTATGGACCGTTGGATCATGTGATCCGACGGTCCAGATTTGGAACGGGCAGACGCCTTAGATCAGATCTTATGATCTCATCTAACAACGAGGGTAAAGGCAAAGACGGACGGCTAGGATGGGATCTAAGGGCTTATCCTACGGTGGGGGTGGACAAGTGATGTGGTGAGATGAGGGTCGTAGGATAATAAGGGGGTCGGATGGCAGTGAGTGAGGCGCGAGGGGGCGGCTGGGATCTCATCTGGGATTAGATACAGCAGCTGAGGTGGAGCGAATGATGAACGGTAGAGATGGAGGCGGAGAAAGCTTGATCCAAGGGCCAGAATTGAAAGTCGAGTGACGAGACATGAAGCGGCCACATGGATAGCCCAGAAGGCGCGACGTGGCCGCTCCAGAAAAATCAGTAAATGTGAAAAAAAAGTTAAATTTAAAAGAATTAGTTAGAGGCAAAATTAGAAAAAAGTCAAAACATGAAAGTTGTAGATCTCAATAGGATCTACAAGTTTCATGTTGGACAAAAAGTTAAAAGAGGTCATTTGTACAAAAGTGTATTTTAGAGGTATTTTTAAAGGGTTAAAAACACCGATTTTTAGTTTTGAATTTTTTTTGTATTTTTTATTTTTTTAAAGACCAGTTCTAATATAGACAATTACTTAACCTAATTTTAAGGGTTTTTAATGAGAATTAAAAACAAAAAAAATAATTACAATAAATATAGGTTAATTACACAGTTTATGTACCATATAATACAAGATAAAATGAACAAATTATCAGTGATTTTTATTGGATTATTTAAGAAAGGAGTTTATGTCGATTTCAACATGATGAATACGAGATTCATTATTTGGTTGGTAAATCCATATTTGTATTATGTTTGTTTGAATTAGATTTCAATCAAAAATCTAGTCATGCATGCTTGCACCATTTTTCATTTTATCTGCTTTTTTCTTCTTATCCGGCTCATTACGAGGCTTCCGCTATTTTCATCTTCATCTATTGTTCATCATCGTATTCAAATCTTCATCTACTCCACTTCTATCCAAGATGTCGACTCATGGATGATTTAGTCGGGACTCCGCCGACAACCACATCAGCTCCATGAACTCAACATCTTCAATAATTTGATGCGATTCTCAAGAACCCGATTTGGATCTTGTGAATCGATCTCCAAACTCCTTGACTTCTTCCTTTATTCAAATAAACAGAGATCACTCTTGTCCCACCATTCACCCTTTGTGGATAGAGATCGATTTCAATCAATATCAAATGCTTCATTCACACACATCTGGAATTGACCTTAACTCCAGATCATCCATTCCACCAGGTGCGAAAGATTTTCAGTCTGAACAGGATGCATCTTTCTGTGCAGAACCAACACTGGACCCCATGCATATAAATTCCTCTGAGGTTGAATCAGAGATGACTCCTCAGGAGAAGGGAAAGGGATCAAACCAGCCAGATCAAGGACACCCTATCAGAACACTATGAATGCACAACTGTTCGCATCCATCCAGTCCATTCAGTAGCAGCTGACAGATCAGGTTCTTGCCCAAGTCGCTTTCTAATAAATGTTGAATGATCTTAGGAGAGTGAGGGAAAGAATATGGGAGGAGGAAGAGGGAAATGATGAAGAAGAAGATGGGCACCGTGGATGACTCATTGATGAACCCAGGAGAGAGGATCCCAAGCCCACTCTTAAAGAAACATACAATCCGTGTGCATGCCAGATGACAGAGTGGATACAGATCCTTATAGTCCACAAACATTTGGAATTGAAGCCGCAGTTTCTGGCTCTTCTTCCCTCCTTCCACGGGAATACAAATGAAGAGACCTACATCCACCTTCTAAAGTTTTCTCGCATCTATTGCGCCACTCGCTACCCTAACATTCCGTTGGGTATAGTCAAGATGACTACATTCTCCTTCTGCCTTCATGATAATGCTTTATACTGGATCAATCATCTGGGGAAGGTCGTGATGACTCGAGAGGAACTGAAGTCTAAGTTCCTCTAAAAATATTATCCTTAGGGTCATCTTAAACAGATGCGAGCTAGAATCTGCAACTTCTCCCAAGGATCACATGAGTCTATCCATGAAGCCTGGAAGAGATTCAGATATTACAGGAGAAATACCCCCACCATGACATTCTGCAGACTAGCCTGATCCAACACTTCTTCAAGGGCCTCACTCTAGAGAGACAGAGTCTAGTGAATCTCGCTTGTGGTGGCTCACATTTCAACGGGGATTAAGACATCATCTGGTAAATTTTCGAAGAAATGGTCGAAGGAGAGGCTGCCTTGTCTTTGTCCCGTGCCTAACAGTGTCAGTTGTAGCTCTGCCACAAGCCCGTCAATATGGCGACATCCAGTGAAGTGGACATAAATGAGAACTCCAAACTCAGCATTATCAGGAGCCACCTGTCCAAAGTAGATATTATTGAAAAGTGATCACATGACTGGAAGAAATTGTCCGTGATTGAATAGAGGACCCAACACCTGGACAAGCTGGATCAGATTTCAAAGCAGGTGGAGCTGCTAGTAAGAACCATCAACGTCATGAAGTCTACAAGTTTGGTAGACGCTACACTTCCACTGAGAAGAAAGAACCATCATCTCCACATTAGCCTCAGCCGAGTGCAGGTTAGCCTCAGGTCCAGCACGCATACTACGTGCAAACACCTGACCAGTCACCACTGTCGTCGTCTCAGCAGATTGTCCTGTACCAGCCAGAATCCAGCCCCCATCATATGAAGATCCATTTTTCCCACCACCACACCAGATACAAGAGTCTAACGATGCCTAGAACAACGGTGCCTAATTGGCACATCCAAGAAGACAATAGCATGGCAAATCTTTGACTATTCGACCGTATCACCAGCCTTCTGGTGGGAGGTTTGTCCATGGACCACACCAGCCTCTACAGCACCAGCCCCCACCATACCAGAACAACTGGAGTAAGAATCAACATTACCAGCATCCTGCGTACCGACAATACCAGTCATACCACAATTATGCGGCTACTTCATAGTACCAACTTCTTCCTCCTCCACAATTTCATCAGCATTCCATGTACAATTCCCAATGTGGCTAGCACGTTGAACCATCCGAGGCAGCTCATGTGAACCCAGCCTTGGAATGCTTGTCCCAACTTGTCAAAGGTCTAACAGAGATGTCTCAGAAGCACAAGGACCTCACTACCGCCAAAACTCCTATTCCCATGCAGGTTGAGGGAAACCCCAATAATTTTAAGCCCGAAGAGTAGGTAGTTTGTGATGTATCTACCGATCCAACCGAGTCAGGTATTTCAGATTATATGTTTTCTAATGTTGTGAATCTTAATAGTGGTAGAGTATTGCAGCCATCAACCACTGCCAAGGGGAAAAATAAAGCCTCTTCTGGAGAGTCATCTTCTGCATCAGTCGGTCCAACTGTAGAGCCGGGTGAGGAAGAAGATGATGGAGGAGCAGCATCAGTACCAACCACTCACCCACCACCACCACCTTCAAGAGAAAAATTACAAAAAAACAGCAAAATGAAAGATTCCAAAAATAAATGAAAAGTTGAATTCTATAAGGATCAAACTAGGAGTTGCTCGTACTAGCCTCACTTCTAGCCTAGTCTGATGAAGGCAAAGCTTGTGTGAATATTTTTTTATCATATTTTAAATGGCAGCCCATCTTTTGGCCAACCATCTATAAATAATTATATAACTAAGAACATTTAATTTTCTTCTGTAAGTATTCCATTTCATGAAGATATGAAAAATCAAAAATTAGAAATTTGAAACATGCATTGTCTGACCTTGGTGTTGTTGAGATTATTGAAAATCTTGTTTTAAAAATGGCATTGATGATGGTCATGGAATACATGCTAGCTGTGAAGAAAGGATTGAAAGAAGCATGTACATCGAAGCGTCAGAGCCGCAAAAACATACGTAGAAGAGGAGAGGAGAACGTATTAACTATGACCACAGTTAATGCAATCAGTGACCTCCCTAAGAAAAAGAAAGACAAGGAAGCACCCAACACCAGATGCTAGATTTTTGACCAAGTTTTTGAGTACACTCTGCTTGAAATCTCATGCCATCCTCACTACTGCTAGAATTTAGGCTTGGATCGCTCAAATCCACAAGAATGATCATACAATTTGCAGACCGATCCGTTAAGCAGTCTAGAGTTCTATTGGAGGACGTTATGGTGATTGTGCTTACCATGCGATACCTCACATATTTTGTTGTCCTAGATATGGACCCTCATGCACCATTACTCAGACTCCCATTATTTTCAGACGACCGTTCCTTCGCACAGTCAAGGCAGTTGTTGACTACGGGTCTAGGAAGATCACCTTCTACTCCAACACTAATAAAGTCGTCATGGACATGGTTAGCGAGCCGAAAGCCACATTCGGTGAAGGGAGAGAAGAACCAATAGATGATTGTGATATTGTTGATGTCAATGATCGGCATCTTTCTTTGAATGACATTGTCACACAAGAAATCCTCTCTTCTGAGGAGGACCTGGATAGCATAGTCAATCCATGCTTCCTTGCTGACTGCGAGTCAGAAATGAGTCATTGATCAGCTTATTTGAAGAATATTCATGCCATACCGAACATGTAGGAGTCATTGTAGTTATGTTGGTACATTTATTTTAGAGACAATAGTGAAAGAGGTGAGTAACGCCTTATTGTAAATAGCATAGCACCCATCTACTAGCACAGTCTAAAGTGACTGCAGAGCAAGCTCAACAATTACCAGAACTCAAACCACTCTTAATAGGATTGAAGTACACTTTCCTTGCAGGCGAAGAACACATATATCCGATCATTATAAGAAGTAGGCTGACCCCGTATCAATAATCTTGACTTTTCATGGTTCTAGAAAAGATCTGTAAGTCACTTGGTTGGAAAGTCTCGGATCTCCGCGGGATTAATCCAGCTTTGTGTTCACACTATGCATACCTTGAAGATGATTGCAAGCCGTCCCGAGAATTATAGAGAATATTAAACCCTGATCTTCGAGACATTGTAATGAAGGAAATCACGAAGTGATGTAAAGCAGTGTTCATTTATCCCATCTCCAACTTTAAATGGGTGAGCCCCCTACATGTAGTACCCAAGAACTCATGGCTCACTGTGGTGAATAATGACCAAGGAGAGGAGATCTCTACATGGATACTGACATCCTGGTGCGTGTGTGTTGGCTACCGCCGCCTGAACTCGGCGATAAAGGATCATTCCCCTCTACCATTTATTGATCAAGTTCTTGAGCGACTTGCAGGGAAATAATACTTCTACTTCTTAGATGGGTACTCCGGGTACAACTAAGTGGCAATCAGCCTAGAAGACCAAGAGAAGACAATGTTTACTTGCCAGTTCGGCACATATAGATTTTGAAGAATGCCCTTTGGACTCTACAACATCCCATCTACTTTCCAAATATGCATGCTTGTAATCTTTATTGGCATGGTTATAAGTTTTCTCGAAGTTTTCATGGATGATTTCTCCATCTACGGTGTCAGTTTTGATTCATGTCTTATGCACCTAGACAGACTACTGTAGAAATGATGTGAAGTTAATCTTGTTCTATCATGGGAAAAGAGACATTGCATGGTCACAAAAGAATTGTACTGGGCCATGTCGTCTCCAAGCATGGCATGGAGGTCAACTCGACGAAGATGGATGTAATTTCTAAACTCAAGCCACCTCGGAATGTGAAGAATATTAAGTCATTCTTAAGGCTTGTCGGCTTCAGTCGTCGATTCATCAAGGACTTCAGCAAGCTCGCCAGACCTCTAACAAAGCTTCTTTGCAAGAAGACCGAGTTCATTGTAGAACAGTAGGTTCTCTAATCATTCTATCACTTGAAAGAACTGGTTACTCAGGCTCCCATCCTACATCCATCGAATTGGTCTCTACCATTTGAGATCGTGATGGATTCATCCGATCTCATAGTTGGGGTTCTATTAGGATAAAGAAGAGATAAGATGCCCCATGTCATTCACTACGCTAGCAAGACTCTTGATAAAGCATGGAGAAATTAAACAATTACAGAGAGAGAGTTGCTGGCAATAGTATTCGCTTTAGAGAAGTTTAGATCCTACCTTCTTGGATCTAAAGTTATTATTTTCACTGACCACTCTACTATCTAGTATCTACAACAAAAGAAGGATGCCAAATCACGTCTACTCAGATGGATCCTTCTCCTCTAAGAAATTGACTTGGAAATCAGAAAAAAACATGGAGTTCAGAATGTGGTAGCAGATCATCTGTCTAGAATAGAAATGCCAAGATACCCAAATGAGTGGTACACCGATCACAGAGACCTTCCCTGATGAATCCATCCTTAGCATTGGATCTCTCCCTTGGTATGTCGATATTATTAACTACTTTATCTCTGGGGAGGTTCCACAAGATTGGACGAAAAATAAAAAATAGGTTCTTGTTCAACATTCATTTTTACCAATGGAAGGATCCATACTTGTTCTGGGAAGGAGCAGATTCTATATAGCATCGTTTTATTCCTTCGGAGGAGTACACAAGTGTCCTCGAGCACTGTCATAAGCTCGAATCTGGTGGACATCATTTTAGAAGCAGAACAACATCAAAGATACTATAGTATGGCCTTTGGTGGCCCACACTATCGAAGGATGCAAATGAATATGTGAAAGCATGTACCGAATGTCAAAAAATGGGGAATCCCCTTGGTGTTAAAGACAACATACCTCTCAATTCATCCAAATATCTGATGTGTTCGATGCATGGGACATCGATTTCATGGGTATGTTTCCTAACAGTCGGGACTTTGAATACATCTTACTTAGCATCGATTATTTGAGTCGATGGGTTGAAACTATCCCTACTCGAGCTGCTGATAGCAGAACAATTAGCAAAATTTTGAAAGATACGTACTTGAGACGCTACGTCAGCACCAGCTTGATGCTAAATTCTCGAAGTGTGACTTTTGGCTAGAAAAAGTAACATCATTTCGCGGTTCGGGATACTGAAGATACTGGTATCAGACGGGGGTAGCCACTTCATCAATAAATAGGTCAAGAAATTAATGAAGGAGTACATCACCAATCATCGAGTCGCATCTCCTTGTCATCCTCAGTCAAATGGCATGGCAGAATTATCCCACCATGAAATCAAGACCATCTTGTAGAAACTTGTAAGGCGAGACTGCAAGAACTGGTCACAACTCCTGGACTCAGTCTTATTTCCTTGACTCTGAATCTCAGATGTCTGGTCAAAGGAAAAGTGGTTGTACTCTGGAAGAGAGGCATCCTGAATAGGAGATGGTTCAAACAATGAATTGTCAATTGTAATCGGGAATCATGTTTCTCTTTCAAATTCTGTTACGCTCATGTCTGTCCCTGAATTCGCTCGCTCCATTGTAAGCACATAATAATAATTCGGTTCTGTGAATGATTCATATCTTAAATACTTAACCAAGGAAGAAGCGGGTAGTTGAATGAAGGTGAAGTGTATGAGGGTGGAGAGAATGACGGCTGAGGATGAATCACCTCAAAGAGAGGGTTCTTTTGAAATGAGAATGAATACGGTCTAGATACGATCGTGTAAGCACAACCCATGAGTATAGGTATGAATACCAACATTCTGACATCTTCAAAAATAAAGGTGGAGAGTGATTCACGAACCTCGATAAGTATATGTAAGTGTAATGAACTTTAAATGCACACAATACAATACACAGTGCAAACTCCAAATTCACTAACTTAACACCATGAAGGCCATGAAAAGTTCGACTGATTATCTTTTCAATTTTAAATTGGTGATAAAACAATCTTATAATCTGTTATACACAAGTATATCACCCGGACGCCCAAATGTGGCTCTAGTACCCCTCAATCAAAGGAGTGATCTACCTGGGTTGCTGGGTTATATCACACCCTTGAAGGAGATAGTAGACAGACGCATCCAAAAAGTTGACTATGGTTGAAGGCGAGAGATTGCAGCTCACAAACCCACAGGAGTCGGATCTGGAGACTTAGGATGCAGGTCCAGGGTTTTATGCTCTAACCTTACAGCTACGTCCTTATCCACTACCAATCTGGAGGTATGTACTTGTGCACAATGATGAGGTTGCTCTCCCACAGGCAATTTTGAATTTTATCTGACTTTAAATTAATCAATATTGTTTAGCAGTCTCAATTTTATCAAGTGATCACTTTCTTTGAGGTGCAGAACCGAGCATGTCTACCATTCAATAACAATTTCCTTTTAATCCTAAGTGAGAAAATACAGAGGAAGAAGTCAGAAAAGCCAATGAAATTAGATAAATCAATGGTGCGTGCTCAAGTAGAAATACTTATAGTGAACCTCACAATCTTTATGCAGATGCTAAACAAACTTGACATTTAATCTATATGAATGCACCAAAAAATCTCTCCTATACAGATAATTCTATTAATGAGTGAAGAACAAATTAATTTTGACTAAGTAGAACGTCTAGTGAATCTATTTAAATGTGAAGTGTAAATCTATGACTACGAGCACAATAATTGAACCCTAGTAGCTCTAATAGTTGTTGTGCAGTCCTAGATCTACGTCAATCACCAAGAATAATATGGCCCAATAGGCCAAGTGTCCAGTGTCCAGGTACAAACACAAGTCTTCAAATAAAGATTGTTGGGAATAGAAAATTATTACAAATTAATTACAAAAATAAAACATTCTCTCTTCAAATAAAAAAAACTTCGTGCCTTTTCAGCGGGCTCGATCCACAAAATCGCTTGCCTCTGGTTGCTCTGAGTTGCTTCAGCCTCCTAAATCATTGTGAATTCATCAGATGCCTCGCACAAAAGAGAAAATTAAATGTTAGAGATATTCTCAAATATATATAAAAGAAATAAATTGGGAAAAATAAACATAAAAATAAACACAAGAAAACCTGAGGTCAGCCTACCCGAGAATGGAAAACCTGAAATTTATATTATCTAAAAATTAATCTTAAACCGTACACCTCCTCGTACTACAAAAAAGGCACAATTGGTGTGCGCATGGTGGCTAATGTCAGGCGAGAACATGTGCTCGCCCGACATGTGCTCGGGGATAGCCCTGTCTCAAGAGCATGAGGGCGAGCACCTACGTACGTCAAGTGCTCGCCCGCCATCTGGGCATGCACATGTGGGATCGCCCGGACAAAAAAAGGGAGAGTGGTCTGAGTGCCCTTGGCGAGCGCATGTGCTCGTCCAACCTGGAGAGCAAAAAGTTATTATGCATGTGAAGATAGAGAACTATGAAATTTTTACTCATTTTAAGGAGAATACTTACATGTACGTCATGAAATCTTCTCGAAGCTTCATCACCTGCTCCACCATCATCACCATCTAGGACTCCATCTATCGCGATGATTGTGATGACTATGGTGGTTGTGTATACGATGACTGACAATAAGCAGAATATGATTGATGATGCTCCTCCACATAGTATGAAGGAAGACCATCAAGCGTCTGCTTCCGATTCACCACAACATCCCTCTCCTCCAACACCTATTAAAATTATTATTGTGTAATATGTAGATATATTTAAATTTCGAATAAAATAAATTAATAATTTTCTATACTTGTTTCTAAATAGCTTTATCAAATTGTGCTTGATCCCTATCAGGAGTCCCACCCCATTTTGCACAGATAGTGGCAAATAACGATCCTGAAATACAAGTTGAAAAATTTTATAAGAATTACATATAATATATCTTTCAAATTGATTAAAAATATAAAGACTAACCAACAATTCTCCTGCTTTAGAAGTGGACTATTGGGAGCTCTCTCTTTCTCACTAATGTGGGACCTGGACCACCACTCCTGAAATGAGGGTTCTCTTTTCAACCTAACCGCTTGAAAAATAAAGATAAATAATAATAGCAGAATAAAATTATAATAAATCAGTGTTTAAAATATAATTTTTAAAAGAAATTACCAATTTTGTTGTAATCTAATTGTGGCTTTTAGAGCCACTGATCGATCTAATCTTCTGTTTTTGGAGGTTTTCCCTTCCCACTGTCGACCTCTTCTAAACTCAAAATCTATAATGAATGCATCACAAAAACTACCCACCTGCAAAAATATTAAATGAATATAACTTTTTTTTAAAATACATTTTAAACTATGATGATAAGACAATACATTTCCTTCGTGCACTATGACGGTGGGAACCTCTTCATCTCCTCAAAATTCATTTCTTCGCATCATGTTTTTGCATGTGAGTCTCTCCTTGCCTTAAAAATGTATCACTCATCCTCTTATTCACTAAACAAATAAATGCTCAATGGTAAGCCTCCTTCCCCATGCTAGGAACAGAACGGTGCCGACTTTGAAAATTTTTGAAAAAAAATTAAATAATTGAGTTGCAACAATTATCAAATGACTGGAATAAATTTTCTTTGTATTCTTAACATGATAATCTCAAAGATTTTCTCCTGCTCGATAGCAGGAATGCGACACCGTTGAAATTTTGTGCTAGTCAAATATGACTTGATAATGTTGGTTATTTCCTTTGCAACCATGTTGATATTCAAAAAATCCCTATAGATTTTTGTAATTTTTTTATAGAATATATATGTGTGTGTGTTTGTGAAAGTTTAAATGAGAAAATGTAAAAAAATTACCTCCCATCCGCAGTAAACTTCAACAAAGGGAAGGACTCCAACGTCTGCACACCTCCACTAGGTAAAGGCACGTAGGTACTCGGATGTATAGAAGAAGGAGAATCAGAATCCATCTATGTATGTGCAGGTACCGAGACAGGACATGCATTGGGAGCCTTGAGAAAGATGTCTCTCCATAAAAGGGAAGAAGAGATAACCTAGACATTAATAGTAGGATATGACCCGTCGAGTCTCTTCAGAAAGTGAATCTAAATCAAAATGCGGGGTAGGCTGCCTACTTAAAGAATGCGAGTCTGAGGAGGTTGGATAAGCAGATCGCTGAGATCTAAGAGAGCCACCATGTCCAAAACATGTCATGATTGTAATGGCAATGTAATAGTTATTTATACACTTGTTAATGGAATTTTTTAACTTGTACACCACTTTACCATAACTTGCAGTTAATCTTCGTCATTTAATTTAGACGAATCAATATATGTTTCATTGGTTGCGGAGTTGTCTGAATCATCATTTTTAACTTCTACATCATCTAGTAGGTCAGCAAATATGACCTCATTATTCGTGAATCATATTGATTCGATGATAGGGACTTCATCTGCTACATTTATTCGCTCATAACTAGGAGTGAAAGCTTCATCTACAATATGTTTTGTAGGAGTATCTTATTTAGAAATATAAATTCATAAATTTATCTTGAGATACTAAAGTTTCAATGTTCTTTTTCTTGTTTGAAACTTGATGAAGATAACAAACTTGGTCCACTTGAGAAGCAAGAATGAATGGCTCAAATTTGTGTATAAATTTTCTCCGTATATCATCTACGATGTTATTCCTTCTAGCAATCACTACCCCTTCATTTGGATCGTACCCTTCACACAAAAAAGAATTACTTTGTTTAAGCCAAGAATATTGTATTCTACTTCTAATATCTTCTTTAAGATTTCATAATGATCCAAATGATCTTCCTAGTAACAAGGTCGAGAGACCATCACTCCGTAATTTTGAGTTGTTAAGTTTCTTCTAGAAGTTATGGTATAAACAATAACCATTACTCTAACAACAATTGTATGATCGGATCTTATAAATTGAACCTTCAAAAAGTATTTTAATACTTGTGTATTGTAATCGTTACCGTCCAACTTTTTTGTTTGATTCTTAAACCACTCTGAAAATTATTTCTTATATCTGCTTACAACTTCATCGTTTCTATATGTAGGATTTTCTTTAATAATTTTCCTTATAAATTCCCTAAAATGAGTAAACAAACCATTAAAAGATAAGGAGAATGAAATTTTCATTTGTTTTAAAAAAATAATAAAGATACGTACTCAACATATGGTGTTATTTCTTCACAATTATCTAGTACGTAAAACTCAACAGCATCTTTCTCTTGTTTCGACAGTAAACGCTCTCTAGCGTTTTTAATTAGTTGCGCTGATTGGTGAAAGACATTGATATGAGGTTCTTCATCAGAGCAAATTGTCTCATTCCTCCTTAATATGTTATGGATAGTATCCACATCTTCAGAGAAATACCTCACACAGAATGTTGCTACTTCCTCGTAAATATATTGAGAACTGATAGATCCTTCGACTCTACTTTATTTCGGACCTTTCTTTTCAAGAAGAACGTGAACATGCGTAAAATAGAATGCATTTTTAATCATAAAGCATTAGAATCAAAGTAAACATTTATCTTAAAATAATATCTTTCAAATGGATACATCCACCGATATTTTACGGTCCCACCAACTTTTTACCTCATATATAAGATGAATCATCAGATGCTCCATCGAATAAAAAAAAATCGAAGGAAACATCTTCTCCAAATTACACATAAAAACAATAATATTTTTCTCAAGATATTCCATCTCCTTCCTGTTAACGCGTGATGAACATAGAATATGGAAAATTTTGTTGACATCGGATAGCACATCGACGAAATTTTTGGGCAATAGTCCCCTGAACATTATTGGTAGCAGTTTTTCCATGAGTACATGACAGTCATGACTCTTCATTCCTTTAAATAAAAACTTCTTTAAATCGACCAAATTTGATAAATTCGATGCATATCCATCTCTAAATTTCAATTTATTTGTCCATTTGCATACATATTCACTTGATTTTTTTCCCAATATCTACTTCTCTTTAGGAATTTCGACCCTTCCATTATCAAGATCCCTAATATATAAATCTGACGGATTGCATATGATCCTTAAATCACGATGAGGATTAACTATATCTTTTGTACGACCATCTACATTCAAAACCCTATAAAAGATGTTATCAAAGATATTTTTCTCGATATGCATGACATCTAAGTTGTCGTATAAATAATTTACTCCAATATAGTAATTTACAAAATATACTCTTCTTAATCCAATTATGACTATAGAGGTTATGTTTTATCTCCATTGCCCGTGACTGAGTTACCAAATTCCAGTAAAGTTGATAATATCATAACACTAATTTTAATTGTCAGAGGATATGCAAGTTCTGTAGTATTCCTCTTAGATGCTTGCTTTTGTCTCCGATACGGATGATCGATTAAGAGAAAACACATGTGACAATAAAAAAACAAGGTTTCTGACTGTGTTGAAGCTGAAAAGTCTTCGTACTTTCCATACAACATGGACAACTTTTTCGTTCATGCCTACTCCATCCAGATAACATTCCATAAGCTAGAAAGTCATTTATAGTCCAGAATAGAGCCACTTTCATATTAACGTTTGACTTTTATTTGCATCATATGTATCCACTCCATCAAACCAGAGCATCTTCAACTCATCTATGAGTGGACGTAAATACACATCGATGTATTTTTTCGGATGCATTGGTCTTGGCACCAACAATGATAGGAAAATGAATTATCTCTTGTTATATAATTATGGAGTAGATTGTATGGTGTTGTCGTTACTGGTCAACAAGAGTAATCATTACTTCTTCCATGAGGATTAAATCCATCTGTACATAAACCTATAACGTAATTCTTTTTTCCTATGAAAATGAAGGAAATGTTGACATTAATTCCTTCCAATAAACATACTCTGATGGGTGCTCCATGTATTCTTTACGACTATGCTCAGAATGTCATAAAATATTTTCTTTGTTTCCTTACAATAATACAATTATTTTAATCTCTGAGTTAACGGAAAATAACGTAAAACTTTCCTTGATATTTTTATTCCACTCTTACTTGACTCCTGAAATCTTGGCTTATCACATTCATGGCAACATGTCAAATAATCACGTTCTCTGTAATATAAAAGATGATGATTTATAAAGAGTATATCTTAATTTCAGCTAAAACCCATCTTCCACATTATTTTTTCGTTTTATAATAATTTCCAGGTAATTCAACATCTTCGGGTAATATTTTCTTGATAATTGTAAGCATGGCATCAAAATTGCGACCTGTCATATTATACCCCATCTTTATCGAAAGAAGTTTGGAACTGCTAAAAGTTTTGAATATGTCTTACAACCCAACCACAAGGGTTCTTCTGTCTTTTTCAACAACTCAAAAAAAATTTTTGTCTCAAGATGTGGTTCCTCTCTATTTAGACCATCAGTGTTAAAATCTGGACCTACAATGTCCATAACCATATCTACAAATGGATTGATAGCGTCCGCATCATCTGACTCATTAATCGTGTCATCAAAGACCTTACCGTGTCTCCACTAAATTTGATATCCTTCCATGAAATCATTTTTTTTATAAAAATGAAACTGAATTTCATTATTGGATCTGTTCTTCATTAAACGACACTTTTGACACAAACACAATATAGTCCCATTGGAATCCACCACATGCGAGCCCTGGGCATAAGCAAATTTCACAAATTCTTGAACACCTTTTTGAAATGTAACAATTCATAACAATATAGTCCTATGTACTACACACTTGTACATCAACTCTCTACTAGCCATCGACTTCACCTGAATGTAACAATTCATAAGGTCAAATAAGAGGAGATATTTCAACATCGGCTTAAGTTAAGAGACCAGGTGATGAATCTCGTATTCATCATGCTAAAATTGGTCATTTAGGCTCTGTTCTCCATCATTCACTTGCATTTAATCATTAATAGAGCATTATTAGCATTCATACATGTGTTAATAATATTTGCATTTCATCATGCATAAATTGCATTAAAAATCCCAAGTGTAAATTAGCCCAAAAAGCCGCTAACACCTCACATTTGTAAATAATTTATCCTAATTCCGATTGACCCCAAACTACCTCCATTGTGTAGATATTACTAACCTTATTAAATAAAAAATACAAAAAAATTACTAACTCCAATAAGTGTCAAATAATCCCAAAGTTTAATTTCACATCTGACGGACTAAAATGAGCATATCTCCCACACACAGTGTCCGATTTTGGTCTACTCACTTTTAAAGTACTCCATTTTCAAATACCTTCAAAACAAGACCAATTTCGTAAAATTCGGAGCTCATGTATGAAAGTTGGGTTTTGGGCCTCTTTTGCGCATTTTGACTTTTTGCTATTTTTGACCTCAGTTTTTACATTCTTAATTAATCCTATTAATTTTAGTTCTTTTTCATTTATGTTCTTTGATGAAAGTTTTATTAAGCGACACAAAAATCCAAATCCAAGTTGAAACTGAAATCAAAGAAACTGACTGAGTCCAAGTGTCCGTTGTCGGTCTGTCCAAATATTGTGCGTTTCTTACTTCTATTTTATTTTCCCATTTTCTTATTTATTAAAAATCCAAAAAAATTAGATTAGTGTGTAATTAATTTTCTTGTATTTTATCGTATTTTTTCTATAATTTTTATCCTCTCTAAAACCACCAAAATAATACAAAACCCCAAAAATCAGGTTTTCTATACACATGAAATACCACCAAAAATACCACTTCACACAGGTGACTTCTTTTGCTCCTGAGTCCTTCATGAAATTGTAGATCTCGTCCAGACGAACAACTTTCATGAAGGAATATTTTCAATCCGATGTCTCCTTCTATTTCTTTTCTATTTTTTCTTTATCCTTTAATTTTGAAATTTTTTTGGGGTGCCACGTGGCAACCCCTGGGCGTGCCACGTGGCACCACACTCTCTCTCCTAGTCACACCCAGGTCACGTGCCAGGCACGTGACCCTCCTTCGTCTTCCCCATCCAGTCGTTTTCCCCCTTCCCCGCAGTCGTTCCTCCGCCATGTGCAGGCTCGGCCATCACACACCCACCATCAATCCTCCCTCGCTAGTTGTTCTACCCCGTAACGCCCCTCGCACCTCCTCCTATAAAATCACACCTACTGCAGCCTTCCACGACCATCCGCCATCTCCAAGGAGTGAAGAAGAAGTCTACCAAATAGGGGTGGTGACAGCACCCCCATCTTCTCATCGGTGACACCTCACCTCCAGGCGTGATCCAAGGAGCTTCCCTTGCACCTTGTCGCTGCTCCCGTCATGCGGGCAGCCGAGCTGCTCTCACCCTGCGCCGGAGAGAGTTGAGTCGACAACGGGAGCCACCTCCCAGCAACCCTTGCAGGTACCCAGTTCATCCTCCAATCACAGCTCATCTACCACCTCCCACCTCGCAAAGGTCGGAGATTAGATCATGTACCCAACATCAAACAGGGAACCCCGCCACCCCCCCCCCCCACTTTTTGGGCTAACCTTGCAGGTTCACCGGCTACACCGTCGTTGCGCATTTCGTCGGACACCTCCGTCGAGCCTCAGCCCCCGCGTTTCGAGAACCGCCTCGCAATTCGCCGCCAAGGCTTCCGCACCTATCGCCTCGACCTGCCACTCGTCGACCTCCTCCGCCTCAGCAACGCGCCGCCCCTCGCGTCGTGTGTCGGCCGAGGTGCGACATCGCCGCCGACTGCCGATCCGCGCCTCTGCCTCGCTTCGCCGACGACGGTGTGCCACGACACGCTGCTCCTCCTCCGTAGGCGTGCAGGTGCCCGCAGCTCCGCCACACCGTCCGCGTTCCCATCCACCGTAGGATCGGGCTCTCTGCCCTTGATCCTACGGTCCATATACAGCCACGTGTCTCTCCCGAGCCTCGGCCCCTGCCTCGAGGTTCGGGGCGCCCGAACCACCATCCGGCCGCCACATAGGCTCGGGCATCCGAGCCTGAGCTCCGCTACCCGACCCTCCGCCTTGTCACCCGAGCCACAGCTTCTCCATCCGAGCCTGAGCCTCGTCACCCAAGCCTCCTGGCGCACGTGCTACGCACGTGCGCGCCAAGAAAATTGCATTGAAGCCCCCGCAAGTTTCTGAAATTACATATGTACCCCCGCCAGTGGGTAAATTATAAAGGGACTCCTCCAACTTTTACAAATTACAGATAAGTCCTCCTAAGGACCTCTTTGCAAGAAAACTTTATTTTATTTACATTTTAGTCCCTGGAATTTCATTTTAGCATATCTTTTTCGTACGAACTCCGTTTTGAGTATATAATATGTCATTTTGAAGCTATTTCCATGCTATATCACTTGGCATAATTTGTGGATATATTTGAGGCTGTTTATTGATATTTATTATTTAGGATATCTGTTGGCATATGCAGGCTTATTTTGACATATCTGTGCCACATTTTCCTTGGAAAATTTGACGATTTATTTTGCAGGGATTTGTTGGAATTGAACTAATATTTGAGGACTTAATATTTGCAAGGGGTTAGATCAAGAATCAATATATTTGACTCTCTATTTGGTGGATCGCCGATTAACTTGGAGAAGGCAATTTACATTGAATTTTTAACAGGAATATACATTGATTAATCTCTTTGCCTGTAACTTGGAGTTGATAGATCTCTCTGGATGTTAATATCTTTCGATCTGTGATTACCTGCTTGAAAAATTAATTGATAAATATCATGAGAATTGAATTTTATAATTCATAGATCCTGGGCATAATAGTCTCTGTTTATTTCCTTTGCATCTCCATCATTGCATTGTATATTTTCTTAACGTATAAATAATCAACATTAATTAATTATTTAATTTGATTTAATACCACGCAACTAAAAATCATCGTTCCCTAAGTTCGGCCTTGGTAGACGTGCCAAGTAAAAAAATTATTCCATAACATTCAAAGATTGTGGTTTTTGACGAACTGAATTTGCCTCCTATACTATGATTATTATTCATTTTTAAAAAGGCAAATTTGGCGTTCATCAAATGGCGTTGTTGCCGGGGAACGGTGAATTTTTAGGGTTTTAAATCAGTTTTTATAATTATTTTTGTGAAATTAATTTTTGCATCATTTTTTTCCTTTTGCATTTTTCCCTTTTGCATTTTTTTCTTCTGATACTAACCGCACTCTCTTTCTTCGCAGACTACTCGGAGATAATTTTGGATATAAATCAAGGACCTGCGAAGAAGACTAATTTTTATTTTAATTTTGTGAGAGAGAGTTAGCATAGATTTAATTTTCCGCATTATTCTTAGGGTCCCTCTCTTTGAACCCTTGTAATAATTCAGACTGAACATTTCTATGGTATGTCGGGTGTGTTTCAACCCCTTCTGTGTGGTTGGGACCCGGCTTGAGTGGCGTAGGACTTAGGCACATATACGATTCTCTCTCTATCATTGATTGTGCTTGTAATTCTTAGGCCACACTTTCACTAATTAAACGCACTGTAGATCGTTTAACATTAGCCAAAAAATTAAATCAATTCTTCCCACTAATATAACTATCTATTTAGGGCGTTTTTCATCTGTGCATATCATTTAGTGTAAATTTTAATTCCTTGTCTTGCATCCCGCATGAAGAACGTGAGGATTCACTGTAAGTCTTTCTCTTAAGCATGCATCATTGATTTACGTTTGCATTGGCTTTTTCGATTCTCTTTTCTCAAGTTTTAAAACTTAGGATTTAAAGGAATTGAGACTGCTTCTAGGCGTGAATTTCTGTGCTCACATAAACTATAGTGATAACCTTAACTTAAAACTGGGACTGCTAATCAAGGCGACTGTAAATAAACTGACCTAAAATTAACTTGTGTTTGGTGGAGAGAAACCCACTCATTGTTTGTAAGGACAAGATCGCACACCTTAGGACAGAGCCAAAAACCGAAATACTTCATTCAAAGCGCTTACTCGCTCTTTCCCCGTAGCGAATCAAAGAATCTTCCCTGACTTACCTTTGCACTTCCCCGGTATGAGACTTCTCTACTTTCCCCGGGTGCGAACCGGATAGAAAGAAAGAAAAGTGATGAAAACAGACCGACCCCCTCTAGCCTTCCGGGGGCTCGCATCCAAAACTCACGATCTTTCTTTTAGCTTATATATATCTAGTTTTTCGGTATTTTCTGAAACCTATGGTCAAAGAGATCTAGCTACTACCATACCGCCTTACTCGCCTCGGCTTTTCCCTGATTACTGATTTTAAAAATTATTAGCTACTTTTCAGTGAGGGTCTCGGGTAGTCGTTTACGGTCCAACTTCCCTTAGCAGAGTAGGTGGTTTAGAGGACACTGCGGGAGGCTCCGTCCTCAAGTAACATGGGTAGACGTTTAAACAGTCCGTACTTACACCTATACTGGCTGAAAGTAGGTGCAACTAGTTGTATGAACTCGGGATAGTCTTTGTGAAATATTTCGGCACCTAACAACTCCGCTTAATTTTCAAGATTGTTTTGTCACTAAATTAAAATTGAAAAGATAAGTGGCCGAACCCTAACGTGCCTTCACCAGTGTTGAGTGGGTGAATATGAAAGTTTGACTTGTGTTTGCTTTGTGTCTGCTTCCTCGTGAAGACTCTCTCAATCCTTCTTGTCTTAGAATCTTCATCTTTTCACTCCTCCGCTAAGGAATCTCTTATCCTTAGCAAAAACCTCATTTGATTCCGACACTTAACTCTTAACTCTTCCTTTCTGAAGGTGAATCATAATGCCTCCAAAGACGAACCCTGCTGACAATAAGAACGATAATGAATCCATTCGGGCACTCTTGGCTTGGATAACAGCTGCCGAACAAACCAATGAACTACTTAGGACTCAGTTAGCAATAATGCAACAAGGCGAGGCTGCTATGGAAGACGTGTATCTACCAGAAATTAATGAAGACTATAATTGGTTGAGACCAGTACCCCCTGAGGATGCGTTCGAACACAAACCACATTTCCTTGCACTGTTGCCGAAGTTCGGAGGCAATAATCATGAAGAACCGTATGTCTTCCTCCATGACTTCGAGTTAGTCTGTGCTAATCTCTGCCACCCTAAGATTAGCCGGGACTACATAATGTTGAGAGTTGTCCCCTTCACCTTGACTGATAAGGCGGCTTACTGGCTGAAAAATTTAGGGGAAATAGTCACTACATGGGCCACCTTCAAGACTTTGTTCTTAAAGAAATTCTACCCATTATGTAGAATCAATCAAATGAGGATCAAGCTCACAAGCTTTACCCAATACCCGAGTGAACCATTCCATGAGACCTGGGAAAGATTCACAGACTTAATCCAGAAATGCCCAGGGCAAGGGATAAGTAAAATGATGCTGGTCCAAAGTCTTGTCAGCGGGCTGAACCCTAAGACTCAAGGGTTGGTAAGTGCATCTTGTGGAGGAAGCTACATGGGACGCCACGAGGACGCCATCTACAAGGTGTTCGAGAAATTGGCTGAATCCAACCGCGCACAAACCACCAGTCGGGCTTACATAGCCGGCTCCAAAAAGATGGTAAATAATCTGACAACCGATCAAAGTGCTGATATGGGAATAATAGTTGATAAGCTGACTATGGTCGAGCAGATTTATAAGAAGGTGGACGAACTCCATAAGTCATCTGATATGGAGAAATTGGCTAAATTGCCTAAGCAAATGGAGGAATTGGCTGACGGGGTATCTAAGATACCAGCCCTGACTTCACCCCCCGCACCCATATACCAAATTCACTACATTCAAGGTCAAGGGGTAGGGCAACAGAGCCACTGGGATGAAGACCAAGTCATGTCCCATCAAACTGAAGAAACCTCTGCTCAAACTATTTACGAGGAACCTCCACAAGTCATGGAGATAAACGAAGTTTGGTATAACCAGGAATCGGTCAACCGCTCAGACCAAAACTCTACTCTGAACCCTCGTCCACCGCAAACCAGACCCACTTACCAGCCTCAACCACAGCAACGTCAACAGCAACCTCAGCCACAGCAGAACCAACACCAAGGCCAACAGGGCCAATATCAGCGACCTCAGGCCAGGCAGGGCCAAGGGTCATCCTCTTCTTCTATATCTCCAGAACTCCATCGAGTGCTGGATGAGCTTCATGACATGAGAGTCGACATAAATCGACTTTCTCGTTGGAGAGATGAGGTGACTGCACCCCAGACAGTGATTCTAGCCCAAGTCCAGGCTAGCCCAAATAGCCTTGGACACAATCAGGTATTAATCTCTGACTATTCTGTACCTGAACTTGAGCTCTCATCAAATAATAACGCTTATCATATCTCTCTTAGGAACGGAAGGACCGTAATCATGCCTGATCGAGCGAGGGAACCCGGTGACATAGCCCCAGTGTCCATCAATTCACACAACCCTGGGGAAATTGACAAAGGAAGACAGGAGGAGGATGAGGAAGTCCCACCCACACCACCCGGAGAAAATGAAGCGTCAGAGTCTGAGTCTGACGAGGACACACCACAAAGTCATTTGCATCACCTTGCCACCAATTTCCCTACTTTTAGTCAAAGTCTTGTAAATAATTTCTCATTCAATAAAAGTGATGTTTTTGATCACAACAAGTCCATCCCTTTCCCCCGAGCTCTTACGGCAGGAAAGAAGAAAAACATAAAAAACCAAAAAAAAATGATGAAGAGATGGCCCGCGTCTGCAAGGAAAATATTAAGGTCACTCTGTCCCTAGACGAGATGATAGAAAGAGACTCGGCTTTTCGAAAATACCTTAAGGTGAGATGCACACCAACAAGGGCCAGCAAACAAACTCCTAGCCAAACAAAGAAACACATACTCTCAGTTGCCACATCTCGTCTTATAAAAAATGAGCTGCCAAGGAAGAAAAGAGACATGGGTGCTCACTTTGTCACTAGCCACATCAAAAAAATCAAATTTGCAAGAACATTGTTAGACAATGGATCATCCATCAATCTCATGCCCACAACCCTATATGAGCATCTAATTCTAGGTCCTCTTAAGCAATCTGCAGTCGTACTTCAATTCGCAGACACATCAACTAAGCGACCTAGGGGCGAGATTCGAAACGTTGTCATCAACATAGAGGGACAAAACTACCCAGTAGATTTCACAATACTTGACATGGATGTCCCTAAAAATTGGCAAGATTCCCAGATGATATTAGGGCGACCCTTCCTTAGGACCGCAGGAGCTATATTTGACTACACATCCGGGAGAATCCAGTTTGGAAAAGTTGAACTTAAAATGCGGCAAACTAGGTTCCAAAGACCTGACAATGAGTCGAGCACCGAGTCTGAAAAATCAGAAATTGAGATTGAATTTACAAAAGCAACAGTTGGGCCCTGGAGACAAAACCCAACCGCTATGATAGAATCAACCTCATCTGGAGAGGAAATTGTTGATGATTTAGTCTGCCAGCTCATTCATGCATCTACCTATACTCTAGGAGACTCATAGGCCCCTCTGAACCTGTCAGTCCATTCCCCTTATGGACAATCCTTGAGTAAGGTACACAGATCGGACGCGATGCTTGCCACACCACATTCCATCATTAGTGATCCGATCCTAGAAATAACCACAATGGTGGCCAATATGGATGCACTGCAAGCATCCACATCACAACAAGAAGCATCACTGAGGGGACCAGATTCGAGCAACATCATTTACCTTCCTAAACTCAAACCATTGCCCCCTACACTAAAGTATGCCTTCCTTGCAGGAGAAAAGGGACAGTTTCCGGTCATTATCAGTTCACATCTGACCGAAGAGCAGGAAATCCGTCTGCTTAATGTTTTGGAGAAAAATCGCAAGGTTATAGGCTGGAGATTGTCTGATCTCCCAGGGATAAACCCAGCCCTGTGCTCACACCATATTTACTTGGAAGATAATGCTAAACCATCCCGTGAATGCCAACGTAGATTGAATCCAAACTTATGCGAAGTGGTTAAGACTGAGTTCGAAAAATGGTGTACAGCTGGGTTCATATATCCCATCTCCGACTCCAAATGGGTGTCACCTTTGCATGTAGTCCTGAAAAAGTCGGGACTTCAGATTATCACCAATGAGGAGGGAGAAGAGATCACGATACAGGTACCTACATCGTGGCGTGTATGTGTGGATTACAGGCGCCTGAATGTCGCAACGAAGAAGGATCACTTTCCACCGCCTTTTATTGATCAAATCCTGGAGAGATTGGCAGGGAGAGAATACTTATGTTTCTTAGACGGGTACTCGGGCTACAATCAGGTGGCCATCGCCCTCGAGGACCAGGAAAAGACTACTTTTACATGTCCTTTCGGCACATACGCATTCAAGCGAATGCCTTTTGGGCTTTGCAATGCCCCCGGCACCTTTCAGCTATGCATGATTGCGATTTTTGCGGACATGGTTGGGGATTTCCTGGAGGTCTTCATGGATGACTTCTCGGTCCATGGTGATTCATTCGATGATTGTCTTGCATACCTGGATCGAGTCCTCCAAAAGTGTAGGGAAGTGAATCTGGTGCTCTCTTGGGAGAAAAGCCATTTCATGGTAAAAGAGGGCATTGTATTGGGGCATGTCATCTCCAAGAAGGGAATGGAGGTTGACCCTGCCAAAGTTTATGTGATCAAGAAGCTCGAGCCACCTACAAATGTGAAATAAGTACGGTCTTTTCTAGGACATGTCGGATTTTACAGGAGATTTATTAAGGATTTTTCAAAAATTGCCCGACCGCTAACTGACCTCCTAGGGAAAGACACCGAGTTCCTATTAGATCATAAGTGTCTTGAAGCCTTCGAACTACTCAAAAGGAGGATCATTGAGACTCCCGTCCTACAAGCCCCCGACTGGTCTCTTCCCTTCGAGATCATGACAGACGCATCAAATTTTGTTGTAGGGTTGTATTAAGACAACGAAAAGATGGAATCCCGTATGCTATTCAGTACGCAAGCAAAGTTTTAGACCCTGCTCAGAAAAGTTACACTGTGACCAAAAAGGAAATGCTTGCTGTGGTTTTTGCCTTGGAAAAATTTCGATCTATACTTCTAGGATCTAAGGTGATAGTTTACACAGACCACTCTACCATTCGATACTTAATGGCCAAAAAGGACACAAAAGCACGACTTCTGAGATGGATTCTACTGCTTCAAGAATTTGATTTGGAGATTAAAGACAAACCTGGTGTTAAAAATATCATGGCTGATCATTTATCACGGATCGAACATAACAAAATTCCGGAATCTGAATCCATCCGTGAAACCTTCCCAGACGAGTCAATTTCTGCTATTGACTCACTCCCATGGTATGCAGACACGGTGAATTATCTTGTCACCAAGGAAGTTCCTCAAGGTTGGCCCAGAAACAAAATCGATCGACTCATATCCGAAGCGAGACACTATCATTGGGAAGATCTGTTCCTTTTCTTTGAAGGACCGGATTGCATATGGAGAAGATGTATTCCTCAAGAGGAATACCAAAGTATCCTCAATCTATGCCACACCTTGGAGGCGGGAGGACATCATTCTGGGAAGAGGATCGCTGAGAAGATATTGCAATGTGGATTTTACTGGCCGGCCTTGTTTAAAGATGCTTACAATTTTGTCAGGTTGTGCCCTATCTGTCAAAGAATGGGAGGAACCATTGGTTCCAAAGATGCCATGCCTATGCTACCTATGATCATCTGTGATGTATTCGATGCATGGAGCATTGACTTTATGGGCTCATTCCCTAATAGTCAAGGATTTGAATTTATTCTTCTCGCAGTTGATTATTTATCTAGATGGGTGGAGGTTATCCCTACTCGAGCAGCAGATAGCAAAACTGTTTGCAAGTTTTTAAAAGATAACATTATTTTGAGGTTTGGAATTCCAAAAGTTTTAATATCTGAGGCCCTCGACATTCCCCTGGCAGCTGGCATGCGCACTCTAGTTCCTTCACTTGGGATGGAAAGAAGAGCGGGCTATCGCCCTTCCTCCTCATAACATTATTTCGAGGTTTGGAATTCCAAAAGTTTTAATATCTGATGAGGAAGCCATTTTGTCAACCGGGAGGTGAAGAAGTTGACTAAGGAATACGGCATCGAGCACTGTGTCGCTACTCCTTACCATCCACAATCCAATGGCATGGCCGAGGTGTCAAACAGGGAGGTGAAAGGAATTTTACAGAAGCTCGTCCGCCCTGACAGGAAGAACTGGTCCCAACTCCTGGTCCAAGTTCTATGGGCTTACCAGACGGCTTATAAGACCCCATTGGGCACCTCCCCGTTTCGAATGGCATATAGAAAGCCATGCCATTTGCCCGCAGAACTCATGCATAAATCAGAATGGGCAATCAAAAAGATTAATTGGAACTGTCACCAAGGAAAGAAGAACCGGGAGATGGATTTGAATGAACTATCTGAAATTCAAAATCATGCTTATGAAAATAGCACCATTTACAAGGACAAGGTAAAGAGATGGCATGACAAGAACATTCAAACCAAGATCTGTGTCCTAGGGCAGAAAGTTTGGATATTTAATGTAAAATTGAAAATTTTCCAAGGGAAATTGAAATCAAAATGGACGGGACCCTTCATTGTAAGAGAGGTACACAATAATGGTAGTGTTGAGATCTCTGAAGCCGCAAATACCATGCAAACATTTATAGTCAACGGTCAGCTACTCAAACATTTCGTCGAATCAAACAAGCAATTGGTACAAGTTGAACAGATCTCCTTCACTCAGGGCATAGTTTTTGACGAAAAAAATTGATCTGCCCAGATAAACCACCTCTCTGGAACCTACATTCTTCTGTATATCCATCTACCGCTCTCAGTCCTCCGATACTTAGTTTAAGGGGACTGATTTCATTGTGCATACATCACTTCTTCTCTATCTTTTTTATTCCTTCTATACTTAGTACGAGCTATGTCTACATTTCACTTTGTGCCAAGAGGACATAGCACAAGCTAAGTATAGGGGGGTGTTTGTATATATCTTTTATCTACTTTATCCATAGCTCGTACTTTAATCGTTTTTATCTAACATCAGGGATGGGTACAAGTAGTGTGTATTTCCTGTTTTTCAAAAAAAAATAAAACAAAACAAAAAAGAAAAGAAAAAGAAAAGAAAAGAAAATCATCACTCATGGTCTTGCATTTCATCAAGTATTTCATGCATTCCTTGGTTATTATATTCCGGACACATTCACCATCACTCAAGGCTTGAGGATTTTTTAGGACACTTGATTTCTGCGATCTTGAGATTCTGAGTTAGCCTGCCTTAGTCATTAGGGTTTTGAACTTAATAATCCACACCTCCCTAGTTTGAAAGATTTGAGCGCTATATTGCACTCTTCATCTCCACCTTCAAAAAGAATATGATCAGCACAATCACTCCCACAACTACATGATTGATGAGATGAGTTGAGATATCACTTGAGGAACTATGACTAGAGATTTGAGTTTAGACCCGATTTGATGATATTCGAGGATGGGATAAAGTTGATAAAGGCTGTAGAAAAACCTGAGTGTCAACAAAACCCTAGCCAGTTGATGAATCCACATTTCATCATCTTTATTCTATCATTTTGGCACTAAAAACCCTAGCAAATGCCTATAAATACCCTTAAATAGAGCATCTTAGCATTCATGCATGTGCATCATATTAGTGTATAAAATACTGTAATTAAGGCCAAAATTATAGAATAAATAAAGAAAAGAAAAAGAAAAAAATATTGTAAATATTTTATGACTCAAAACCCCCGAGACCTAGGCATCTTGATTAATAGGTCAACAAGGAATAAAGTAGGGGGAGATAAGGTCAGAAATACAGATAAAATACCTATACATTTTATTCATTCTTTATTCATTTTGGGACCTATTTTTGGTTCCACTTTTTATCCATCAAATAAAGAAACTTTGTACATGAAAATTGTAGATAATTTAATAAAGAAAAATACAAAATTGATTTCACAGAAAAAGAATACACAGATAAAAAGTTATGGTCTGAATAAGAATCCAAAATCCCAACTTCCCAGACCCGTATCTCACAACTGACAACTCCAAATGCAGTGTACTCACCTTTAATTGTATATAGAATAAAATAATCTATCCAATGGTGGTAGTTTCGCATTTGGCGGAGCTACGGTTTGAAAGTTGAGTTTTGGACCCCTATTGTATACCTGTACTGAATAAAATATTCAGTTTATTCTTTATTCATTATTTATTCATTTTTATATTTTATAATTAGGTAAATATTACTTATAATATATATGTGCATTAAAATTAAAATAAAAATGCAAAGGAAATACAAAATAAAAATACTTGTATATACCTAATACATAGGTACCTTACCTATATGAATACCTATACTCTTTATACTTATATTTTATTTAAGATACAAAATACTTCAATAAAATAAAATAAAAATATAATTAAGTGTATAAAAGTATTTCATAAAATAAGAAATGAAGTTACTAATAATAAAATACACAAAATAAAAATAAAAATACTAAAATACATAGGTATTATACCTATATAGGGTTAAAAAGGTAACTTCTAAAAATATAACTCATAAAAATAATTAAAAATCGGAATAAAATACTATATAAAATAATAAACATTTTTTATTAAATAACCTAAAATTAATTAAATCATTTACTATTTCTAATTTAATTTACAATATATTTATTTAACTTTTGTCTTTTTGCGGATGACGTGGCCCAATCAGGCCACGCCATCCGTTGACCGGGGGTCAACTCCTTGACCCCAGGCCTTTGTCTGCTGGGCTGTCGCGGGCGCCCTTTTTCTTAGATTTTTCACGGGCGATTCTTTCATCATTTGGGCACGCACCCTTCTGCAATGTTGCTCCTCCATGATCCAGCTATCACGCCTATTGATTATCTCGAACCGAGTGCGTTCGATTCGTCTGTTCTTCCTCGATCAAGGGGTCGTGTTCGTCAACCCCTTAAAACCAGCCCTTGATCTGATTTGAAAGGTCGGACCCCATTTGTGACCTACCGCCTCCATCTCCCTGGGCCATTGACGAGCTGGTGGTGACAGCACTTCGCTCGTATCATCGGAGGCGAGTTGGGCAAGGTCCGGGCGCCCCTCCAACCTCCGGCGACCGCCGTCGAGGTAACCTTTCCCTCGCCTGACCTGGGCTTGAGGCCGTGTTTACCTTAGTCTTTTCCGTTGTCATTTCATGCCTTACTATCCCCGCTTCATTTCCCCTTATTTACTGGTTCATCCTCTCGTCGATTCGCTTAATCGACGTTCGGCCGGAGCAACTCCGGCCACCTCCACCGTCACTCTCCGCACCTTACGCCGCCGCAAACTCCATCCCTTTGCGCCACGTGATCGGGGCATTTTGCCCCCGATTACATCACCTTTTGTTTTGTGCAGGTACCTGGATATTCGACGCATCTGGGGCATTTTTGGGTTCTCGCCGGAGACCCTCGAGTTGCGCATCTCCCTCTGCTCGGTGGGAGAGCTCTGCTGCTCTCCGAGCCAGACCGTTGCTTCCAGACGATGGAGGGGGCCTGCAGCCATCGCCTGGACCATTCTTGAAGCCCGTTGACCGCCGGAGCACGGAGCATTCGACGGAGGAAGGTCGCCACGGCGGCCCTTCTTCCGTGTTCTTCCAACGTTCCTCCACGTCGTCCGATCAACGCCAGTTCTTCCAGGCGTCCACCGACCGTCCGATCAAAGCCCTCAGCTACCGTCGATCCCCTCGCGGAGATCTAATCTGAGGCGTCGGATCTGAAGGGGTATCGCGGGCCCTAGTGTCGACACGTGGATAAGTGGAGTTCGCTCCACCGTCCGATCCTCCGCCAGCTTAGGTATTTTGCAACTTTCACCCTGGCAATTTTTGTAATATTTTATTAGAACCCAAACTTTCATTTGCCGTTCAATATTTTTGTGATATTTGCATAGACACCCCTGTAGTTTAATTATTTGCGTTTGGGTCCTTCGCCACGTCACCTCACGTGACCTGTACACGTGAGGTGTGGGCATTTTGCAAGGATACCCTCGGCCTTTGTTGTATTACGTTTTAGTACCAAAACTGAGACATCTCGTGTTAAATTTTTGGATATTTTGCATGTAACCCCCCAGGATTTTGGAATATTGCATAATAGTCCCTGCCAGGCGCGTGCAAGTCACGCGCCCTGGTGGGAAAATTTCTAAGAGACCCAGGCGGTTTTTGTAATTAGATTTTGGAGCTATAAATCGAATATTCAGTTCAAATATTTGTGGAAATTTGCATAAATACCCCTGCCAAGTCTGTTTATTGATTGGATGCTTGTTGTATTTATTTGAACTATCACTTTAAGTCCAAAAATTCCACAAAAATAGGGTTTAGCTCCTGGATACTTGTACTTTGACGCCATTATTTTAGTTTTTGATTTTATTTTATTTTTATATTTATTAAAAATCAAAAACATGCTTTTTGTGCACTGTCTAGTTTAGAAAATACCAAAAAAATATTAAAACACCTCTAAAAATTCCAAAAAAAATTACTTAGTGTCTATTTTAACCTATTTTAGTGTCAGTCCAAAAATCACTAAAAATCTCAAAAGAAAAACACTAAAAATTTACAAACACTCAAAAACTTCAAAAAATATATAAAATCAAGGAAAACTCTAAAAAATACAAACTCAGGTTCTGTTTGTTCCTTATTTTGTTCCTTTTATTTGAAAAATAGTGTGAAAAATTTTGAGTACTGGTTGCTATTTTTAAATCCTATTTTATTCACAGCCAGTTCTTGTTTCACTGTTTTGACTTATTTCAGTCTTTAAAAACACTAAAAACACCTTGAAAAATCCCCAAAAATCACAAAAGTAGTAAAAAATCCTAAAAATATCAAAAACATTTTATTTCTGAAATTTTGGTTATTTTTGCACATTTTTATAAACATTTTACCTTGTCTTTTATTACCTTGCCTTTAAATTCCAATATTAAAAAAAAAGAAAAAGACAAATATAAAATATAAAATTCTAAAAATCAGAAAATTAAAAATCAAAATATAAAATTAAAAATTAAATTAAAAAATTAAAATTAAAAACCCACAAAAATTCCTTTTCTTTGCTTGCTTAGTGTAGACACATCACACACACACACTTGTACACTTTTGTGAACTACCCTGCTTGCTCCCTGTGTTCGAACTCTCTGCATACTTGTCACTATACACCATTTGTGCAGAGTTAAAAATAAATTTTAACTCCACATTTATTTCTAATCATTGATTTTTAGTGTGGGTTAATTGTTGACTTTAATCGAGATTTGTGTGGTTGACACTTCGACTGAGTTCACGCTTTGTGTTGAACTTAAGACCACCCGATTTCGGTCAAATCAAATGGCGCCGTTGCCGGGGAGCAACAGCGAGTAGTTTACATTTTGCTTGTGTTGATTGTCTACCATCGCTTTAGTTTTTATCTCTTGCATTTGTGATATTGATTGATTGAGATATTCTGACCACTCTTCTTTGTCTTCTTGCGAGGGACCGCGGAGTAAGGCGGATCGCCTAGGAGAACCGAAGCAACCTTGGGAAGCGGAGCCGGCTATTCTTAGCCAAGCCGGTAGGAGAGAGCGAGAGGAGTGAGAGAGAGTGATTAGTTTAGCTTTTCTGTTATTTTTGTGAGAGAGTGATTTATTTAATTGTAATAATACAGGTACACTTGGACTCTTGGACACTTAGACACTACCGGGCCTAATTTCCGGGTGTTTGTTCACCCGGGGGCTCACCGCGGTTTTTATCGCGTTTTATCGCCGTCATTTTCCGGTTTTGTTTTCCTTTTTCTTTCTTTTGTGGATTGAGCCCTTAGATCATAGGTCCTGCTTGGTTCGATTAGAATAGGTCCAAACACCCTAATTATCTTTGCATGCTCCTATAGTTCGTTGTTGGACTTAGACTAATTAAACAGTTAGCTATAAGCTTTCGATCCACGCGTCGCGAGCTCACACCCGAACAAGCGCTTTCTCCTAACTCAAATGTGTTGAGCAGAGGAGGGGTGAGCCTAGACCGGACACTCGGATTGGGAGTTAGTAGCTAGCTTGTGGTTCTTCACGCTGGCAGTTGCCTATCTTAGGACGATTTCCGCTTGCATATCGCCATATAGTTTAGGTTTAAAAATTCTGCTTTGCATCCCGCATGGAGAGAGCTGGGATTCGCTGTAAGTCTTCTTACTTTGCATGCATCATTTAGGCACAAAGGTGAGATTTCCACCTTGGTGTCGACTTGCACGGCTTTTCCGACTCTATTCTCCCTCTGTTTTTGGAACAAAGTAGGATCAAGAAAATACAAAAATCGTTAGGCGCTTGTTTGAATCTACTCAAAAGAAGCGATAACACCAAAAAAAATTAAAAAAGGGACTGCTAAGAAAACTTGACCAAAAATAAAATCGGTAATTGGATTCATTGCTTGGGGAGAGTAACACCCTCACTTGTATTCAGGTTGCATGGGAAGGTCTCCTTCCAAGTGAGGTGAGCGCTTCGTAAGGATTAGAGCCAAAAACCCAACTTGTGGCTGCCTTGTGTATCGCCTGGATTTCCGAAGTATTGGCGCTACTATCGTACGTAG
Source organism: Ottelia alismoides (assembly GCA_037367405.1). Taxonomy (NCBI): domain Eukaryota; kingdom Viridiplantae; phylum Streptophyta; class Magnoliopsida; order Alismatales; family Hydrocharitaceae; genus Ottelia; species Ottelia alismoides. The sequence continues at coordinate 811,827 of JAZKJV010006839.1, forward strand.
TCGAGTAGGACTTGGTCGCCAGTGGTGACTCACTATTGTGTGAGCGCCGATCTTGTCCGAAGTACCGAGCTTAGGCCACGCCTTCACGGGTGTGTCTGTCTCACCGGCTGCGTCCGAGTAGGACCTTGTACGCTCACGGGTGATTCCGTTGCGAGCGAGGTCCTAAGTATCGGTTTCGCCTATCGGCTTCCTCCCTCTATTTCTTTGGCTGAGTAGGGATCCAGGAAGGGCTACAAGGACCTCAAAAAGCGCAAGTTACAGGTTACACAGGAGGAGGACAAGTACGGGGATACTTTCCCGGCAGTAGTCTCTCTCCTATAGGCGTAGCGTTCTAAGGACTCGTGAAAAGATAAATACCTGAAAAACAAGCTAAAATTGACAAGATAAAAGCCGAACCTTTGCGGCTTCACGTGTTGAGTTGGTGAACTCACCCTTGCTTTGTGTTTGATTGCTAGATTTATTTAGGTCAAGATCAAAAACACCGCACAATTGTGCGCAATTTTGTTGCATCTCATATCATCTTCTTCTTCTCTTGCATTATCCCTACTCTTCCCGAATAATCAAGATGATGGGACGGAGGTCTCTTAGGCCGACCTTGTCGGCACCGCTATCCAGCACTCCTCCTCATTCATCTAGGAATACCTCGGAGAGTCCGCTCTCCGAGCCCGAGTTCACATCCACCCTGTTCCCCTCGACCACCCTTCCCATACTCCTTCTCTCAGTCCAATTGTTTCAGAATTCAGTGCATCACAGAGTTCGGCTCATTCGACAGCACCTGAGATGGCCTCTTTTGCTTTTTCAGAAAATCCAGCGATGGCAGACAGAGGCGAGCACCCAGATGACCACGATCACCCTCCATTCATAATTGATCAGGTGGCCATCAACAATTCCTTGCTAGCGTCCCTGGAGACTATGCAGAGACAGATCCGTGACCAGGGTACCTTCATGGGTGATCTGATGAGAGAGATAGCACAGATGAGAGAGAACCAACCTGGGGGCGGTGTCGGAGGTGGAGGAGGAGGACCCGTTGCAGGAGGAGGCGATCCAGACGCTGAGCAACCGCCACAGACCATCATGAGGGAACTGCACAACCCAGCTGCATCCCTCACTCACCGGTGGATCAGACTCCCGCTAATCCACGGAGATTTCGAGCTTCGGCCCCACACGATCCAGCTGCTACCCAAGTTTCACAGGTTGCCGACCGAAGAGCCGCACCTCCACCTCCAGGAATTCGAGATGATTTGCAGCACTATCCATGATCGGTTGATGACCGAGGACACCATCAAGATGATCGCCTTCCCGTTATCTTTGGTTGATAGAGCCGCATACTGGCTCAAACATCTTGGGCGATTCGTCGATACATGGGCAGATCTCCGGACCGCATACCTAAAGAAGTACTACCCTCTCGGCCGGACCAACGCAGCTCGAGCCATGATCAGTAACTTCGTCATGATCCCAAATGAACAGTTCCATGAAGCCTGGGATCGATTCAGAGAGCTCATCGACCGGTGTCCACATCATGACATCTCCAAGCCCAACCTCGTGCAGAGTTTCTTTTGTGGGCTGACACCGGAGCTGCAGGGGCTAGTGAACGCCTCTTGCGGTGGGTCTTATTTCTCCAAGGGAGAAGACGACGTCTGGGCCATCTACGAAGGCATGGCAGAAAACTCCACAGTGATGACCCAGGCCCGAGTCTACACTCAGCAGAAGCCCCCGCAAGGAGCGGGATCATTTCAGAGGATCGCCCGCATCGATGCCGGTCCCAATACAACGTCGGTAGCCGCAGCCCAAGTCGAATCAGCCGCAGCTGACATGGGCATCATTAGTGAGAAGTTGGACCGCATGGAGATCCTCGAGAAGAAGCAGAACCAAGGTCTTGCTCAGATGGACCTTCTCACCAAAACCATGAGTGACCTGAAAACTCAAATCCTATGCATTCAGGAGGCACAAGCTCATTCCCAACAGCCTCCCAGGTCACGGGCTGACTCCAGCTGTAGCAGCTCCAACCAACCCTCTACCTCATATCGACAGGTGAATCATATCCAGGCAGAGCCGGTTCCACTGCTACAGTACCATCCAGAGCAACCGCCATCTCAGGAGACTCAGATGGTGGTGTATCAGCCGGAGCAGCCACTGGCAGTTCTTCCTCCACCCTCCTTCGAGCAGGAACCATTGATGGAAGTCAATGGGATTTGGTACGACCGGTACCCTCAGCCCGGGATTCGTCGGGTCACCCCGGATTCCGTTGGGGCAATGGTGGATCCTCTTCCCAACAGCAGAACCCTGTCCAAGGACAGCAGAACAGTCAGCCACAGCAGCATAACCAGCAGCCCCAGTATGCCCAGCCGCAGCAATATCACAGTGGTCCTCGTCCCGCCTATCAGGGACAGTCGTGGAGGCAGCGCCAGCCGCCTCAACAGTCTTATCTCCAGCCTCCCCCCAGTATCAGCAACCACACCAGCAGCAGCAGCCCCATTTCCAGCAGGGACAGACATCCGGTTCTCAGGGTCCTGCCTTTGAGAACCCAGCCCTCGATGATCTTGCCCGCTTGCTAGCGGAACAACGAGCATCTTTCAGGCAAGAAATGGATGAATTCCGGCAGGAGATGCGGGATATTATCAAAGGCATAGCCGCCATACCCGCTCAAATCGAACCTAACCCTAATAACCTAAAAAGAAAATCTGAGCAGGTAGAGTTCACAGAGGATACCTCTCCTAGTAACTATTTGAGTGACATGTCTTATTCCTATTATGATGCTGATTTTGTTACTACTAGGAGCGGTAGGATGCCAGCCGGCGGCGCCTCTTCTGAGCGACGACCAGATGCAGGATCAGGAGCACCAGAAGAGCAGAGGAGCGGTGCTGATGCCACTCAAGATGATGTTGAAGACGATGGTGTTGATGCCACCAATGATGGAGATCCAGACGACGGTGCTGATGCCGTCGAGAGACCAGATGCAGGCGGTGGTGCTGATGCCACCATTTTGGATGATGACCCAGAGCTCGGTGCTGATGCCGCAGAGACAGGTGCCGGTGGTGGTACTGAGGCCACCACCCCTACTTTTGAGGAGCCACCAGCAGTGATGTTACCACATTTTGTACCTATGGATTGTGAGAACAAAAACAAAAACAAAAATATGAATAAAGGAAAGGGTTCTGTTCAAATAGCGGATCCATATGTGGTGAATGATGATTATTGTATGGATTCTCCTTCTTCACAGGCACAGGGACCGACTCCTAGTCCTCCATCTGTGGAGGCCCCTACCATCCCCTTCCCTGAGGCACTCTGTCGTGTGAAGGGGAACACAAAAGAAAATCCGAAAAAGAGCTAACAGGTAGAGTTCGGCAACGAAATGATTGACAGATTTCACATTCAGCTGACTCTACGAGAGGCATTTGAGCATATCCCCTTCTTCAAGAAGAATTTGAAAGAGACAACTACTATCCGAAGGAAGAAGAGGCACAGAGATCAAATCCATATGCTCACTCACGACACTTGCTGCACCATTCAGAACACATTGCCAGCCAAGCGACCCGATACAGGAGCTTCCTATGTCAGATGCGAGATCCAGGAGCAGCGGTTCGATCGTACTCTATTGGACAGCGGGTCTTCGATCAACCTCCTTCCGACAGCCTTACTCAAGCAGTTCGAGTTTGGCCCTCTTCTTCGAAGCAGAACGGTCCTTCAGTTTGCTGATAGGTCGATTAAGAGGCCGAAGGGGTTGTTAAAGGACGTGGTCGTTACCATTCAGGGCCTGAAATTCCCCGTGGACTTTGTTGTATTGGACATGGAGATCCCTAAGTCGGTAATCGATGCCCCCATCATACTTGGACGCCCATTCTTGGCCACTGCCAAGGCGGTATCCGACCATGACAGTGGGACGGTATGTTTTCGCGTAGAGGGCGAAAGCATACAAATAGATACGATCGACCAGACCAGAGCCAGAGAGTTGGCGTGCTCAGAACAATCTAGCGAAGCCGAGCAGATGACAGAGGAGGAGCTAGACATCCACCAGGTTTGTGATTTTGAAATGACTGATGATGAATCCAACTGGAAAGATCCCGTAGCACCGACCCTCGTCTTGCCTACAGATTCACTATATCTCAAGCTCATGGCAGTCGAGAGCCGGGAGAGCACATCCCTGGATGAGGATATATCTGAAGCTGACAATGTTACTATGAGCGGTGCTGAGGAATTTCAATCATGTTCATCCTCTTCAGATCCCTCGGATTCAGACATTGACTGGGATGACTTTGATGATTATTTGCCTTATTTGATTCCTTCTGAGCCAACAGCCGTGACAGAGTACGAGCCAGTGCAGTTTATTGATGATTCAGCAGGCCGCCCTTCGTCAGAAATTCATGCAGAGCGAGAGTTCTCCCATGCGGACCTGGTAGCATTTACACAGACATATCAGAAGCCAGATCTGCCACCTCCCAGTTGTCCAGAACGGAAACCTCTGCCGCAGTCGATGACATACAGATTCCTTGCGGGTGAGCCAGAAATGTACCCAGTCATTATCTCAGCAGATTTGAATGGAGAACAAGAATCTCGTCTGATGGAGGTTCTTGAAAGAAACCGCAAGGCAATCGGATGGAGTATAGCTGATCTCCAGGGGCTGAGCCCAAATCTTTGCTCTCACCACATTTATATTGAGGATAACGCTAAGCCGTCGCGTGAGTTCCAACGACGGCTGAACCTGAATCTTCGAGACGTAGTCATGAAAGAAATTTCAAGGTGGTGGAGCGCCGATTTCATCTATCCCATCTCCGACTCCAAATGGGTAAGTCCGCTACATGTGGTACCCAAGAAGACGGGTATCACTACAGTTGTCAATGAGTCTGGAGAGGAGATCGCTACCAGAGTACCAACTTCTTGGAGGGTATATGTGGACTACAGACAATTAAATGAGGCCACCAAGAAGGATCACTTCCCGCTACCCTTCATTGATCAGATTATCGAGCGGCTAGCTGGGAAGAGTCATTATTGCTTTCTTGACGGGTACTCTGGATATAATCAAGTGGCCATTGCGCCCGAAGACCAGGAGAAAACGACATTCACCTGTTCGTTTGGGACTTATGCTTTCATACGGATGCCCTTTGGTTTATGTAACGCTCCAGCGACATTCCAAAGGTACATGTTGTCCATATTCTCGGACATGGTGGGTGACTGTTTAGAGGTCTTCATGGATGACTTCTCGGTCTATGGCGAAGGGTTCGACGCTTGTCTTGACTGCCTAGACCGTGTGCTCAAGCGCTGCATTGAGGTCAATCTGATCTTATCCTGTGAGAAGAGTCATTTCATGATGACTCAGGGGACGGTCCTTGGTCATATCGTCTCCAACAGGGGCATGGAGGTCGATCCGGCTAAGGTGGACATCATCAGAAAACTCAATCCGCCGTCCAATTTACGTCAGTTACGGTCTTTTCTGGGGCATGTCGGTTTCTACCGACGGTTCATTCAGGACTTCAGTCGAATTGCCCGACCGCTTACTGACTTGCTGACAAAAGACACCGAGTTTATTGTCAATGATAAGTGTCTTAAATCTTTTGAGACTCTCAAAAACATAGTTGTTTCAGCTCTTGTCCTACAGCCACCTGATTGGTCTCTCCCATTCGAGATCATGACGGATGCTTCCGATTTTGCCGTTGGGGCTGTGCTCGGACAGAGGAGGGATGGTTCACCTTTTGCCATTCACTACGCCAGCCGGACTTTGGATGCCGCGCAGCGGAATTACACTGTGACTGAGAAAGAAATGATGGCCGTAGTCTTCGCTCTTGATAAGTATCGATCATATATTCTCGGATCTAGAGTAACCATCTACACTGATCACACCGCCATCCGGTACCTAATGTCTAAGAAGGATGCCAAAGCACGTCTCACCAGATGGATCCTTCTACTCCAGGAATTTGATATTGAGATTAAGGATAAGCCTGGAGTCAAGAATGTGGTGGCGGATCATCTCTCCAGATTGGAGAATCTTGAGGAATCTGAGCCCAGCGCACCTATCACACACTACAAGAAAGACTAGAACAGGCGACGGTCAACATCCGTCGCTAACGATATGTTGACCGTCCCCTCTGATCAATGGGGACGGTCGTCAAACCGTCTCTAAAGGTCCCGTCGCATTTGGTATAAGCGACGGTATTGGTAACCGTCCCCAATACCCGCACATAGGGGACGGTCAGGACCGTCCCTAAAAGTCAGACTCCTGACCGTCCCAAATGGTAAAGATTGAAGACGGTAAGTACGAAGGGGACGGTCACAATGACCGTCCCCTTTGTTAATCTGCTAACAAAAAAAATTTCCATTGCCCCCTATTTGATCCTCATTTTCCCCTGTTAGAAAAAATCTGTATACATAAAATAAATTACAATCACCATAACAAAAAAATGCAATCCACAATTCTAAAAAACTCATCCAACAACACATGCATTCAAAATACTACAATGTCCTACATTAATTGTTCAAAATAGTTATACAATATACTAAAGTATCATACAAACTACGTAATCTATCCTACTCGTCGTCCTCAGCCTCGTCCTCGTCGTCGTCGTCCTCGTCGTCATCAGCATCATCTTCTTCTTCACCCTCATCGTCGTCGCCTAGCCTCACAGCGGTATTATCAACTGTTGGGTGGCTAGTCGACGCTCCACCTTGATGTGCCTGCATGAATGCATTGAATATCGCCATTTGTTGGCGCAAATCCTGAATCTCCAGATTCATGCTAGACACCTGACTCTCTAGTTCCCTCTCCCTTTGCGTCTTCTGAGAGGTCGAGCCGGTTCCTAATCCATACCAATTCCGTATGGTGGCACCACGACCACCACAACGGATGCGTCCCTGATGCTCTGGACCAGTCGCCTGGATGAAAGCCGCATCAGGAGTCAGAGGTGGATGACTCGTTCCAGCAGGGTCTACAGAGCCAGTGGTTGTGAGCCTGACCATCTCCTCCTACAAATTTATTTAAGTTCAAATTAATTTAATTTGTATTAAAGATGCATATATATACATATTATGAATAACTTACATGAATTGGACCATAGGCAGGATCCACCCAATGAACTTCCCCGCCCACATCGCGGCTCTTAGACCTCTCGAACACTTCCATTCGGCTGGGTATTCTCTCGTTCTCAACTTCCTAATGTGAAAAGATTAGTAACTTAGGATACTATTTTAATAAATATATATAATAGTCTAGATTACTTACAAAGTCATCCTTCAGTTGATTCGTGTTTCTTCTCCCCATCCTATGTGTAGACTTGAAACCTTTTCTTCGATTTTCTGCATTTCTCCTTGAGATGCCCTATACGAAGATAGAATTTTAATAAAAGATTTCGAAATGAAATTTGTATAGAATGCACATTTTTAAATCACTCACCGTATGGTCTTCTCCCATCCAAATATAAACCATCGCCCTCCATTGGTCAGCCGGTACATTCGGAGGACAACTTGCCAAATTGGCTTCCAATGGTAGCTCGGGGTCGAAGTACTTTAAAATGCAATGATTGGAGGACAGCATCGTCAACAATTCCGCGAAGGGCTAATGGCAGTAAAACTTCCATGTAAACATGACAGTCATGACTTTTTAATCCAGTTATCTTACGTTCTCTTTCATTTACGCACCCCGATAGCTGTGATGAGAACCCATCAGATACCTTCAGACTTTTAAGGAAGCTGAAGATTTTATCACGCTCAGCATTGGATAAAGTATATATTGCTGCAGGTATACTAATCCGTCCATTGTCTAATTCAATTGGATGTAGTTCTTCCCGTATACCAAGTTGAACTAAATCCCGTCTCGTCCTTAAATTATCTTTTGATTGACCCGAAAGATCTAACATTCCCAAAATATTTTCCAATACATTCTTCTCAATATGCATGACGTCCAAATTATGACGAAGCTGTAAGTATTTCCAATATGGTAACTCTCTAAAAAAAATACTTTGCTTCTTCCAACCGCCGGCTGCACTTTTCTTGTTTATCCGTCCTAGGCAACTGCTTCGTACAAGTAATTGCTGTTCCCAAATAACGTTGCCATTCACACGAGCTAAGTCAACTCGTTGTCCATAAGGTGTCCCGTCGAATTTCTTATTATTATCTGCCCTTTGCCATCTATGCTTTGGTGGAAGGAATCGACGATGACCCAAATAGCAATGCTTCATACTTCCAGACAGCCATGTCGAATGTGTTTTTTCAAAACAGACCGGACATGCGACTTTTCCCTTGGTACTCCAACCAGACAAATTTGCGTACGCGGGAAAGTCATTTATAGTCCACAATAGTGCAGCTTGTAATTTAAATATCTCTTTCCTACATGCATCATATGTAGGTATTCCAGTAGTCCATAAGACTTTTAGTTCATCCATTAACGGTTCTAGGTACACATCAATTGCGTTGCCAGGACCTTTAGGACCAGGAATTAGTAGCGTCATCATCATAAATGATGAACTCATTGACATCCATGGTGGTAGATTGTAAACAACCAGAATCACGGGCCAAATGCTGTAACTCAGACTCATATTACCAAACGGATTGAAACCATCTGAGGCTAATCCCAAACGAACATTTCTCTCATCATTAGAGAACTGCGGATATCTCTGATCAAATTTTATCCATTCTTCTGCATCGGATGGATGTCTCATAGCTCCATTAGCATCTCGTTTATTTGAACGAGAATGCCACGTCATCCACTTTGCAGTTTTTTCAGACATGAAGAGACGTTTTAGTCTTGGAATTAATGGGAAGTACCGTAAAATTTTCACTGACTTCTTCTTTCTCTTTAAATCATTCTTTTCTTCTTTATAGCGGGAAGCATTACAATATGGACAAAGAACTAGATCCGAATTTTCTCCTCGGAAAAGCATGCAGTCATTAACACAAGCATCTATCTTCTCGTATTTTAGACCAAGCGATCGGAATCGTTGCTTCGCCTCTTTCCAATCCTTAGGGTAATTCTGAGGATTATTTAATAACTTTCGTACAGAGACATTCCCAGATGAGGCGATCTTGGCTGTCACCTCACTCCCGTGGTATGCTGACATTGTGAACTATCTTGTAGCCAAGACGGTTCCACAAGGTTGGCCCAAGCAGAAACTCGATACCTTCCTGGCGAAGGCCAAGTTTTACCATTGGGAGGATCCCGTCCTTTATCATGAAGGAGGGGACAGTATCTGGAGGAGGTGCATTCCTCAAGAAGAGCATCATAGCATCCTCACATACTGCCACAAGCTTGAGGCAGGAGGACATCATTCTGGAAAAAGAACAGCACAGAAGGTGCTTCAATCCGGTCTATGGTGGCCTACTCTCTTCAAGGATTCTGATGAGTTCGTGAAGAGATGTACTGACTGTCAGAAGATGGGAACCTGCGGACAGAGAGACATGATGCCCATGCAACCCATTCACTTCTGTGAGGTTTTTGATGCATGGGGGATTGATTTCATGGGCCCATTTCCTAAGAGTCAGGGATTCGAGCATATTTTGCTCGTTGTGGATTATGTCAGCCGATGGGTTGAGGCCATCCCCGCCCGAGCCACAGATGCTAAAACCGTTTGCAAGTTCTTGAGGAAAAATATCATTTCACGGTTCGGGGTACCTAGAGTCTTGATTTCAGACGGGGGGTCTCATTTCATCAATGACAAAGTCAGGGCCCTTGCAGACGAGTTCGGCATTGACCATCGGGTTGCCACACCGTATCACCCTCAGACTAATGGTCTTGCCGAAGTATCGAATCGGGAGATAAAGACGATCTTGCAGAAAGTTGTCCGCCCAGACCGAAAGGATTGGTCACAGCTTTTGGACTCGGTCTTGTGGGCTTATCGGACTTCTTTCAAGAATCCATTGGGGACATCTCCCTTTCGTCTCGTCTATGGCAAGCCGTGCCATTTGCCAGTGGAGATCAAGCATAAATCTTTTTGGGCAGTTACTGGGTTGCTTCTAGATCCCGAAAGTATAGGAGACCAGAGAAGAGCAGAATTGGCAGCCCTGGAAGAACTTAGAGACACAGCCTTTTCGAACAGCCTACAGTACAAAGAGAAAGTGAAGACATGGCACGATTCGCATATCAGCCATAAACAGTTTGAGCCAGATCAGAGAGTATGGTTGTTTGATTCCAGGCTGAAATTATTCACAGGGAAATTGCAGAACAAGTGGAAAGGTCCGTATGTGGTCAGGAAGGTACATGATAATGGCAGCATCGATATATCCGAACCGTCATCTTCCTCTACCTTCCGTGTCAATGGTCAACGCCTGAAACTATATCTAGATCATGATCCGCCGACCATTGACGTTGCCCCCATTCTTCTGGTATGAGATGTGACCTTTGAATCTCATCATCTGCATCTCATACATGGTGATCAATTCCATCATCCGCTGTACAGATCCATCTGTCTATATCACTCTTTCGTCTGTTGATTTACTTTCTTCTTTTCTTCTTTTCTTCTTTTCCTTTTCTATCTTCTTTTTCTATCAAAAAGGTGTCGTCCTTGTAGACAGTTTTCCATACTCAGGACGTACTTTGTCCTAAGTATAGGGGGTTGGCATCCTGAGTTGTTCTATCCTTTTCGGTCCTCTCCATTGTCTCCTCTTCTTGTCTATACTTAGGGATATCTTACCCTAAGTATAGGAGGAGACAATCTGAGTACGATCTGTTCATTCCCACCCTTGACCCTCCCTGCGTTGTGTACAGTCTGCTATACTTAGGATTATTTGATCCTAAGTATAGGGGGGACGGTCGACTTCTCATTCATTGACTCCTTCATTATTTATTTATGCTTTAGACTTGTCTATACTTAGTCCGAGTTATGTCTTCTCTTTTCTCTCCGATCTATGAGGACATAGCTCAAGCTAAGTATAGGGGGGTCGTATATACTACGTATATACTTTAGCCATAACTCGTACTTTCGTATTTTCTTAATAATATGGCTAAAAAAAATTTCTTTAAAATCCATTAAAAATCCTTAATAAAAAGATGTGATTATTCCTCAAAATTCTTTTCGTATTTACTGATTAATAAATCAGGTGAAAATGTTTTTTGCAAAATGTTTGAAAAATAGTTTGAAAATCTTTGTGAACATTTATTGAAAACTATTTTGAAAATATTTTGTTACATGTTTTCAACCTGTGTGAAATTGTGTGGTTTGTAAAATTTATTTTCTTTGTGTAAAATAAAATGTTTGAAAAATGATTTGCAAATGGTTTGAAAAATGGTTGCAAAAATATTGTGAAAAATCTATATATACTGTTTTGAAAAACCTTTGCAAAATGATTTTCAAATGTGTGTACCTGTTTGCAAAAATGTTTGTAAAAACTATTTTGGACTATAGTTTTCAAAAATTGTGTGAAAAGCTTGTGTCAAATAAGTTTGAGGAATACTGACATCACACCAAAATTCACTATATGTATAAAATTGACCACTTACCCTGTAAATTCTTAAAATCCACTTCTTGTATATATAAGAAGCACTCCCGTGTACATATTTTCACCTAGTGTTCAGCCAAAATCTTTTTGTTTTCAAAAATTCCCAAAAACATTTGCAAAAAGTAAAATCCAAAAACATTTGAAAAATTTCTTTGAAAAATACAAAAATGCATCTGCATATGCATCATCTTTTCAAAAATCCATAAAAAGTTCAAAATCTTTGAAAATTGCATCACAAAAATATTTTCTGCATTGCATTGCATAGCATTCGCATTTTTCGGATTGAGTTTGATAGTTGAACAAGTCTAAGTAAAATCCGGAGATTGGAGCTTGATTGGACCTTATAAGCTACCTAATAACAGGAACCTTATAGGAATTGGGTTTGAGGTACTTCAGGTCTAGTTGACTTAATTCTTTGAGGATCACGGGACTTGGTTCAATGGATTCTTGACTGCCTAAGTAGAGTATTTCGGAGCACACGCACGATTCTTGTTGATAATGACCTAACTTGGACACTTGCACCTTTCACATGGCTCAACTCAGTTGGAATGGTGAGGGGATTGGATTTGCCGGTATGAGACGCACACAAGTGGAAACATTTGTCCTCCTCTAGGGAGGGAAGTGCACCCCAACCCGTCCAGTGATTAGGAAGTCTAAAGACAGGAGGCTGTGGATTGCGATAAAGCTTCAAAAGAGGGATAGTCTACTGGCTCAAGAGGAAAAACTCCTTATGTAAATGCTGCTGTATATAGTATTCAAAAAAAAAGGGTTCAGGCATGTACAAAAATAAAAAGCCTGCAAGTATGTACAAAGTCAATAAGCAAGCTTGAGTTCCAAAGTCAAATATGTGAGCCTGCAGCAGGATGACTTGACTACACTGGTCTTGCATCCCAGGATAGGTAGCTGCACTGGCTACCGTCCATTCTTCTCTTCACCCCCTCCTCTTGAGCTGGTTGCCACTTGAACTTAGAAGGGAATACCCCGCTCCTCGAGGATGGAGTTATTGGATTGGGGAATCATTGGGTTGTCGTACTGGAGAAGTCAGTTTCTTTGTCATTCTAGTTGGGGAGAGCCACCATCACTTACACTGAACAAGTCAGATTCATAGTCTTAAGAGTTTGCGTATGAATTGAGATATTTCTGACCTGGCTATTGAGGAGACTTGAGTAGAGTTTTGGGATTCTCAGGGACTGTTGGATTTCAAACACGGTTCTCACTAAGGTTCCGCCCGCACTAAAAGTCCAAAGGTCTGACTTAAGCTCCAAACTTTGATTTTGCGAAGACAAGTCTGATAATCAAATACAATCCAAGTTTCTTCTTTTTCTTTTCTTTCTGTTTCTTTTTGCACTTATTGCATAAGTGTTTGCGAGGGACTAGCAAAGGTAAAGTATAGGGGGATGATGAATCCACATTTCATCATCTTTATTCTATCATTTTGGCACTAAAAACCCTAGCAAATGCCTGTAAATACCCTTAAATAGAGCATCTTAGCATTCATGCATGTGCATCATATTAGTGTATAAAATACTGTAATTAAGGCCAAAATTATAGAATAAATAAAGAAAAGAAAAAGAATAAAATATTGTAAATATTTTATGACTCAAAACCCCCGAGACCTAGGCATCTTGATGAATAGGTCGACAAGGAATAAAGTAGGGGGAGATAAGGACAGAAATACAGATAAAATACCTATACATTTTATTCATTCTTTATTCATTTTGGGACCTATTTTTGGTTCCACTTTTTATCCATCAAATAAAGAAACTTTGTACATGAAAATTATAGATAATTTAATAAAGAAAAATACAAAATTGATTTCACAGAAAAAGAATACACAGATAAAAAGTTATGGTCTGAATAAGAATCCAAAATCCCAACTTCCCAGACCCGTATCTCACAACTGACAACTCCAAATGCAGTGTACTCACCTTTAATTATATATAGAATAAAATAATCTATCCAATGGTGGTAGTTTCGCATTTGGCGGAGCTACGGTTTGAAAGTTGAGTTTTGGACTCCTATTGTATACATGTACTGAATAAAATATTCAATTTATTCTTTATTCATTATTTATTCATTTTTATATTTTTATAATTAGGTAAATATTACTTATAATATATATGTGCATTAAAATTAAAATAAAAATGCAAAGGAAATACAAAATAAAAATACTTGTATATACCTAATACATAGGTACCTTACCTATATGAATACCTATACTCTTTATACTTATATTTTATTTAAGATACAAAATACTTAAATAAAATAAAATAAAAATATAATTAAGTGTATAAAAGTATTTCATAAAATAAGAAATGAAGTTACTAAAAATAAATACACAAAATAAAAATAAAATACTAAAATACATAGGTATTATACCTATATAGGGTTAAAAAGGTAACTTGTAAAAATATAACTCATAAAAATAATTAAAAATCGGAATAAAATACTATATAAAATAATTAACATTTTTTATTAAATAACCTAAAATTAATTAAATCATTTACTATTTCTAATTTAATTTACAATATATTTATTTAACTTTTGTCTTTTTGCGGATGACGTGGCCCAATCAGGCCACGCCATCTGTTGACCGGGGGTCAACTCCTTGACCCCAGGCCTTTGTCTGTTGGGCTGTCGCGGGCGCCCTTTTTCTTGGATTTTTCACGGGCGATTCTTTCATCATTTGGGCACGCACCCTTCTGCAATGTTGCTCCTCCATGATCCAGCTATCACGCCTATTGATTATCTCGAACCGAGTGCGTTCGATTCGTCTGTTCTTCCTCGATCAAGGGGTCGTGTTCGTCAACCCCTTAAAACCAGCCCTTGACCTGATTTGAAAGGTCGGACCCCTTAAAACCAGCCCTTGACCTGATTTGAAAGGTCGGACCCCATTTGTGACCTACCGCCTCCATCTCCCTGGGCCATTGACGAGCTGGTGGTGACAGCACTTCGCTCGTATCATCGGAGACGAGTTGGGCAAGGTCCGGGCGCCCCTCCAACCTCCGGCGACCGCCGTCGAGGTAACCTTTCCCTCGCCTGACCTGGGCTTGAGGCCGTGTTTACCTTAGTCTTTTCCGCTGTCATTTCATGCCTTACTATTCCCGCTTCATTTCCCCTTATTTATCTAGTTCATCCTCTCGTCGATTCGCTTAATCGACGTTCGACCGGAGCAACTCCGGCCACCTCCACCGTCACTCTCCGCACCTTACGCCGCTGCAAACTCCATCCCTTTGCGCCACGTGATCGGGGCATTTTGCCCCCGATTACATCACCTTTTGTTTTGTGCAGGTTCCTGGATATTCGACGCATCTGGGGCGTTTTTGGGTTCTCGCCGGAGACCCTGGAGCTGCGCATCTCCCTCTGCTCGGTGGGAGAGCTCCGCCGCTCTCCGAGCCAGACCGTTGCTTCCAGACGATGGAGGGGGCCTGCAGCCATCGCCTGGACCATTCTTGAAGCCCGTTGACCGCCGGAGCACGGAGCATTCGACGGAGGAAGGTCACCACGGCGGCCCTTCTTCCGTGTTCTTCCAACGTTCCTCCACGCCGTCCGATCAACGCCAGTTCTTCCAGGCGTCCACCGACCGTCCGATCAAAGCCCTCAGCTACCGTCGATCCCCTCGCGGAGATCTAATCCGAGGCGTCGGATCTGAAGGGGAATCGCGGGCCCCAGTGTCGACACGTGGATAAGTGGAGTTCGCTCCACCGTCCGATCCTCCGCCAGCTTGGGTATTTTGCAACTTTCACCCTGGCAATTTTTGTAATATTTTATTAGAACCCAAACTTTCATTTGTCGTTCAATATTTTTGTAATATTTGCATAGACACCCCTGTAGTTTAATTATTTACGTTTGGGTCCTTCGCCACTTCACCTCACGTGACCTGTACACGTGAGGTGTGGGCATTTTGCAAGGATACCCTCGACCTTTGTTGTATTACGTTTTAGTACCAAAACTGAGACATCACGTGTTAAATTTTTGGATATTTTGCATGTAACCCCCCAGGATTTTGGAATATTGTATAATAGTTCCTGCCAGGCGCGTGCAAGTCACGCGCCCTGGTGGGAAAATTTCTAAGAGACCCAGGCGGTTTTTGTAATTAGATTTTGGAGCTATAAATCGAATATTCAGTTCAAATATTTGTGGAAATTTGCATAAATACCCTGCCAGGCCTGTTTATTGATTGGATGCTTGTTGTATTTATTTGAACTATCACTTTAAGTCCAAAAATTCCACAAAAATAGGGTTTAGCTTCTGGATACTTGTACTTTGACGCCATTATTTTAGTTTTTGATTTTATTCTATTTTTATATTTATTAAAAATCAAAAACATGCTTTTTGTGCACTGCCTAGTTTAGAAAATACCAAAAAAATATTAAAACACCTCTAAAAATTCCAAAAAAATTACTTAGTGTCTATTTTAACCTATTTTAGTGTCAGTCCAAAAATCACTAAAAATCTCAAAAGAAAAACACTAAAAATTTAAAAACACTCAAAAACTTCAAAAATATATAAAATCAAGGAAAATTCTAAAAAATACAAACTCAGGTTCTGTTTGTTCCTTATTTTGTTCCTTTTATTTGAAAAATAGTGTGAAAAATTTTGAGTACTGGTTGTTATTTTTAAATCCTATTTTATTCACAGCCAGTTCTTGTTTCACTGTTTTGACTTATTTCAGTCTTTAAAAACACTAAAAACACCTTGAAAAATCCCCAAAAATCACAAAAGCAGTAAAAATTCCTAAAAATATCAAAAACATTTTATTTCTGAAATTTTGGTTATTTTTGCACATTTTTATAAACATTTTACCTTGTCTTTTATTACCTTGCCTTTAAATTCCAATATTAAAAAAAAGGAAAAAGAAAAATATAAAATATAAAATTCTAAAAATCAGAAAATTAAAAATCAAAATATAAAATTAAAAATTAAATTAAAAAAATTTAAAATTAAAAACCCACAAAAATTTCTTTTCTTTGCTTGCTTAGTGTAGACACATCACACACACACACTTGTACACTTTTGTGAACTACCCTGCTTGCTCCCTGTGTTCGAACTCTCTGCATACTTGTCACTATACACCATTTGTGCAGAGTTAAAAATAAATTTTAACTCCACATTTATTTCTAATCATTGATTTTTAGTGTGGGTTAATTGTTGACTTTAATCGAGATTTGTGTGGTTGACACTTCGACTGAGTTCACGCTTTGTGTTGAACTTAAGACCACCCGATTTCGGTCAAATCACCAGTATGTGAATAAGATTCATATGCTATCTCTTTGATAAATGACCTAAGTGCCTGGGTGTGATGAAACTTAATGAAAATTGTTGATCAGTGTGCACCAACTTTTGGTAAAAGCAGTGGAGCTAGCCAACAAAAGAAAAGAAAAAGAAATGTCAAAGAAAAGCTCTATCATCCAAAGTCAAATTCCAAATGAGCTTCCACCAATGGCAAGTGCTCCCAAACATTTTCAAAGTGTCCACTTGGACCAAGCGCTAATTAGGACCAAGGAGTCGGGCTGACACCATAAAAGGGCTCTGCATCGTAAGCGATACAAGTCTAGGTGTCGAAGGTATCTTAGATACTCAAAAGAGACACATCCTGGTGTACTCCCAGAAAAACAAGTGCAGACGACTCCAAATTCTCTTGACGGACACATTGATCAACAAAATAAAAATATACTTGTGTTGAGTAATAAGGCACTCGAGAGGCACCTTGTTCCACTATAAGGGAGAGAAAATCAGACACAATCTTATGCCCTCCATCATCTGGCCGTCCATCTACACTTTCAAGTTTGACAAACTAATGAGACGGTCGACTGAAGCAAGAATAGACTTATTTCCTAGTGTTGAGGATTAGGTCTAGAGGAGAGTCTCTTGGATTGGAACTTTGGGTGATGTCTCGACTTGACTCTCATGAATGCAGTACACTAAATCATATCCTTATATTATATGTACAAACAGAGAGTCTGAAATTTAGAGAAGTTGGATTCCTTTTGATTAAAGATTGGTTGAGCCAAGAATTTTAGGATCACTCAAATTAAGGGTCTTCTATGAATTAAGCCTTGAAAATTCACATGCACAGTCAGGGATGTATTCAACTAAGTCATTCATTCATTCATGCTCGGGAACGAGCATGGTCTAAGTATAGGGGTATGATGAATCTCGTATTTATCATGCTAAATTTGGTCATTTAGGCTTTGTTCCCCATCATTCACTTGCATTTAATCATTAATAGAGCATTATTAGTATTTATACATGTGTTAATAATATTTGCGTTTCATCATGCATAAATTGCATTAAAAATTCCAAGTATAAATTAGCCCAAAAAGCCGCTAACTCCTCACATTTATAAATAATTCATCCTAACTCCGATTGACCCCAAATCACCTCCATTGCGTAGATATTACTAACCTTATTAAATAAAAAATACAAAAAAATTACTAACTCTAATAAGTGTCAAATAATCCCAAAGTCTAATTTCACATCTAACGGACTAAAATGAGCATATCTCCCTAACACAGTGTCTGATTTTGGTCTACTCACTTTTAAAGTACTCCATTTTCAAATACCTTCAAAACAAGACCAATTTCGTAAAATTCAGAGCTCATTTGTGAAAGTTGAGTTTTGGGCCTCTTTTGCGCATTTTAACTTTTTGCTATTTTTGACCTCACTTTTTACATTCTTAATTAATCCTTTTAATTTTATTTCCTTTTCATTTGTGTTCTTTGATGAAAGTTTTATTAAGCGACGTAAAAATCTAAATCCAAATTGAAACTGAAATCAAAGAAACTGACTGAGTCCAAGTATCCGTTGTCGGTCTGTCCAAATATTGTGCGTTTCTTACTTCTATTTTATTTTCCCATTTTCTTATTTATTAAAAATCCAAAAAATTAGATTAGTGTGTAATTAGTTTTCTTGTATTTTATCGTATTTTTTCTATAATTTTTATCCTCTCTAAAACCACCAAAAAATACAAAACCCCAAAAATCAGGTATTCTATACACATGGAATACCACCAAAAATACCACTTCGCACATGTGACCTCTTTTACTCTCGAGTCCTTTATGAAAGTTGTAGATCTCGTCGAGACGAACAACTTTTGTGAAGGAAATTTTTCGATCCGAGGTCTCCTTCTATTTGTTTTCTATTTTTCTTTATCCTTTAATTTTGAAATTTTTTGGGGTGTCACGTGGCAGCCCCTGGGTGTGCCGCGTGGCACCCCACTCTCTCTCCTGGTCACACCCGGGTCACGTGCCAGGCACATGACCATCCTTCATCTTCCCCATCCAGCCGTTTTCCCCCTTCCCTGCAGCCGTTCCTCTGCCATGCACGGGCTCGGCCATCACACACCCACCACCAATCCTCCCTCACCAGCCGTTCTACCCCGTAACGCCCCTCGCACCTCCTCCTATAAAATCACACCTGCTGCAGCCTTCCACGACAATCTGCCATCTCCAAGGAGTGAAGAAGAAGTCTACCAAGTAGGGGTGGTGACAACCATGGAAGGCCGTATCCCGATATATCGGCGATATATCGCCGATATATCGATATCGACATGAGACCGATATCGAAATCGATATATCGATATATCCGATTTCAGGTATTTTCTTCAGAAAGATTCCTAGATATAGCGATATATCGGCGATATATCGGCGATATATCGCCGATATATCGGCGATATATCGGCGATATATCGCCGATATATCGATATCGACACGATATCGAAACGATATCGATATCGATAAGTCCTTCCATGGTGACAACACCCCCATCTTCTCATCGGTGACACCTCACCTCCAGGCGTGATCCAAGGTGCTTCCCTAAAACCTTGCCGTTGCTCCTGTCACGCGGGCAGCCGAGCTGCTCTCGCCCTGCGCCGGAGAGAGTTGAGTCGACAACGGGATCCACCTCCCAGCAACCCTTGCAGGTACCCAGTTCGTCCTCCAATCACAGCTCATTTACCACCTCCGACCTCGCAAGGTCTAAGATTAGATCCTGTACCAAACATCAAGCACGGAACCCCGCCACCCCCCCCCTTTTGGGCTAACCTTGCAGGTTCACCGGCTACCACTGTCGCTGCGCGTTTCGTCGGACACCTCCGTCGAGCCTCAACCCCCACGTTTTGAGAACCGCCTCGCGATTCGTCGCCAAGGCTTCCGCACCTGTCGCCTCGGTCTGCCACTCGTCGACCTCCTCCGCCTCAGCAACGTGCCGCCCCTCGCGTCGTGTGTCGGTCGAGGTGTGGCATCGCCGCCGACTGCCGATCCGCGCCTTCGCCTCGCTTCGCCGACGACGGTGCGCCACGACACGTCGCTCCTCCTCCGTAGGCGCGCAGGCGCCCGCAGCTCCGCCTCACCGCCCGCGTTCCCAGCCACCTTTGGATCAGGATCTCTGCCCTTGATCCTACGATCCATATACAGCAACATGTCTCTCCCGAGCCTCGACCCCTGCCTCGAGGTTCGGAGCGCCCGAACCACCATCCGGCCGCCACGTAGGCTCGGGCATCCGAGCTTGAGCTCCGCTGCCCGACCCTCCGCCTTATCACCCGAGCCACAGCTTCTCCATCCGAGCCTGAGCCTCGTCACCCAAGCCTCCTGGCGCACGTGTTATGCACGTGCGCGTCGAGAAAATTACATTGAAGCCCCCGTAAGTTTCTGAAATTACATATGTACCCCTGCTAGTGGGTAAATTACAAAGGGACCCTCCAACTTTTATAAATTACAGATAAGTCCTCCTAAGGACCTCTTTGCAAGAAAACTTTATTTTATTTACATTTTAGTCCCTAGAATTTCATTTTAGCATATCTTTTTCGTACGAACTCCGTTTTAAGTATATAATATGTCATTTTGAAGTTATTTCCATGCTCTATCACTTGACATAATTTGTGGACAGATTCGAGGCTGTTTATTGATATTTATTATTGAGGACATCTGTTGGCATATGCAGGCTTATTTTGACATATCTGTGCCACATTTTCCTTGGAAAAATTGACGATTTATTTTGCAGGGATTTGGTGGAATTGAACTAATATTTGAGGACTTAATATTTGCAAGGGGTTAGATCAAGGATCAATATATTTGACTCTCTATTTGGTGGATCGACTATTAACTTGGAGAAGGCAATTTACATTGAATTTTTGACAGGAATATACATTGTTTAAACTCTTTGCCTGTAATTTGGAGTTGATAGATCTCTCTGGATGTTAATATCTTTCGATCTGTGATTACCTGCTTGAAAAATTAATTGATAAATATCATTGAGAATTGAATTGTATAATTCATAGATCCTGGGCATAATAGTCTCTGTTTATTTTCTTTGCATTTCCATCATTGCATTGTATATTTTCTTAACGCATAAATTAATCAGCATTAATTAATTATTTAATTTGATTTAAGACCATGCAACTAAAAATCACCGTTCCCTGAGTTCGACCTTGGTAGACTTGCCAAGTAAAAAAATTATTCCACAACATTCAAAGATTGTAGTTTTTAACGAACCGAATTTGTCTCCTATACTACGATTATTATTCATTTTTAAAAAGGTAAATTTGACGTTCATCACCAGGCCTAGAAAAGTTAAATCAAAACCCATAGTTGGCCTAAAAACCTATCTCGCTAATTTTAGGATATGAGAAGCGAAACATTTTCATTAAGTTATCACTTGAGTCCATCCATACGGATTCAAACTTACTATAAGACAATGATCGTCAAATGGTAGCTTATTTTTTAGGAAAATTCGATAGCATAACCCTGCACCCCTCCAGTATACCCCATAAACCAATCACAATTAACTCTCAAAACCTTCACCGTAGTGAAACTTTTACTAGTAGATTATGATTGATTTGGTATACCGAAGAGGAATGAGTTATGCAGTTGATATCCATCAGAAATAAACTACAATATGTGACAACGATAGCCTTATAATAAGTTACAATCCTTACGGACTCCCTTAGTCCGAGACCTCCGAACTAAGGAGCCAACATAAATGTAATATTTAAGATAACTTTACATCATACATTTGTATGTGCTATAAATGAGACTATAAAATGATCTTAAAATATTTAGTCATTTATGTTGATCGGGTATTTACATATATTTGATTGGTTAATGATGGGGATATGGACAGATGTGATCCTAAATTAGTGCTTAATTAAGTATCTAAATGATATTTATTAGAAGTGTACCTGCAAACAATTCTTCCAGCTGCACATATCAAAATCCACGACCATTGGATCGGGATATCTCATCCCGAAGTGGTCCAGTAGTATTGTGCAAAATTTCAAAAATATAATACAATTAGATATGATGTAATCCTCCAATGTGTTTCACACGCCTTCCAGTGTGCAGGACCACACACAACCCTGTCTAGAACGATATATTGCGTGTGAATATTTAGTGTGATTTAATAATCATGTGTTAGTATTTTAGCATTATCATCTGTCTAACTATAAGTTAATGTGATACACTTGACCACATTAACTCGAATTTAATGTGACAATAAAATTATCACAACATAACTATTGGTGTTTGTTGAACGCACATGATCCTGCTATTCTTTTGATCACACGTACACCTTCACTTAAATTCATATCTATACACATATGCTATCTAGTTTCTTTGATTTTATCCTTGTTTAATCCTCTTATCTATACATAAATTTTTTCTGATCTCTTGAATTCATATCTATACCATTAAATTCATATATGTAAACATACATATCATGCCCTAATTCTTCTTCACTAAACTCCATATCATACACTAAGTTAACTTCATATCATCAAAGATAAATACCAATTTATATACCTAAATCTTCTTTAAAATAACATTACATAAGTCAACCCTAAACACTTCATCATATACCTAATAATAAAATATTGACAAAAGTTTAACCCTAAACACAACATTAAATTACAAACGCAACATTACATAAGTTAATCCTAAACACATTCATCATACATTTCATCATAACCTAATCTAGTTTAATCTATTATACTACTATAGTTTAATCTATAATGCTAATATGATATGAGTAATATAATTTAAGTATTTCATCAAGTACCTTACATTCAACAAGATTTTTATCAAACTATACCAATACTAAATCAAATCAAACTCATTACATCTAAAACTAATGATTATATATTTAGAAGACAACATTTAACTAAAATTCTAGTAGAAGTTGGTGAAATAATATCAAAGTTAGATGAAATCCTATTTATTTCTCTAAAAATATGCAACAAAACCAAAAAATAAGCGAGAGGATTGTCGGATATTGATGAACGTAAAATTCGCCTCTATAATATTATGAAATTATGCTGTAGTACAGGAGGCGAATTTGGTTCAGCAAAAACCACAAACTTTGAAAGCTGTGGAATATTTATGCTTGGTAAGTGTACCAAGGTCGAACACAGGGATACGACAGCCTAATCTGAGTATTGAATTTTGATTCATGAAATTCAATGTGATTTAAATTACATATGCAATTTACAAGGTAATGCAAAGCGATGCTATGATATATGCATTTTTTATTTTGTTTTTATACAAGTTAAAGTGATGCATGGGCAAATAATGCAAAGGAACATGCATGATGAATACAATGCCAGAATTATATCCTAAAATGTGAGCAACGCAATATAGAATGAAGTTAGAGTCAATTTGAACACATCATTAAAAATCGGTCATCAAATCAAGCAAGACAAGTAGAGCATGGTCCCATTTTTCACATAAAAAAATCACTTAATTTAAAACAGTGTCAAATGGAACAAATAAGTATGCTAGAATGTAGAGGACAAAATAAGGATCAAAACGACACTAAAATCATGCAATTTGGACCTACGATGCTCAAGTTATGCTAAAAACAGTGCAAGGACATAATTGTAATAAAAATGCAATAAAATAAAGGGATAAATATTGCATTTATGTCCCTGGAGGGACCTAAATGCGAATACCAAAAACCGCCTGGGCCACTTTGTAAATTCTCCATTTGCGCGTAGGGGCCATTTTGTAATTTCTAAAAGTCTGAAGGGCCTCCCTGTAAATAACCCCAGGTGCGCACGTGAGGCACGCGCCTGGAGGACCAAACTGCAATTTTCATTTCTTACATGGTCATCTCTGCAATTTACTTAGGTCGCACGTGCGGTGCACGTGAGGGCCCAGGCTCGGGAGGCGGCTCGGGAGGCGGCTCGGGCTCGGGTCCACGTGGCGTGGTCTGGAAGTTCAGCATTAGGCTTGGAGGACCCAAGCCTATAGGTCTGGAAGGGGGCTCGGGTCCACCACGTGGCTTCTTCTTAGCCGCCCGATCCTGGAGATCGGACGGCACCTGTACTATCATCCTCCTCCGCGAGTCACCGAAAGAGGCGGGGCTCCAGTGACACGCTTAGAGCTCCGCCGAGCCTCGCAAGGCCACCTGAAGATCGAAGGAGATGGCTGAGGTCCTCGCGAGGAAGCTGGTGGCGAGGCGGTGCTCCGGCAGCGTAAAGAAGTGCAGATCGATGAAGGGCTGCCGGTGGCGGAGCTGTCGATCGGAGCTGGATGCCTCGCTCCGGCCATTGAGTGTTCCTATGAATATTAGTATAGCCGAAGCAAAGAACAGGAGGTGTGTGAGTGAAGTGAGGTGAGTGGAGACCGTGGAGGCGTCGAGAGGTGGTGGTCTGATGCTTCTTCTCCGGCGAAGCGGAGGAGAAGGGGTTTGGAGCGGAGGGGGTTCTGGAGAAAAGTAGGGTGGTCGGCGTGGTTGTTTGATGGATGGCGAAAGTGCAGAGGTGGTCGGACGGGGTTGAATATGATCGTAGAAGGTGGGAAAATTCGGGAAAAATGAGAAGAAAACGTCTCCTCGCCGGAGCAAGGAGTTGGCGGATGTAGCGGTCTGGGATCGAGCTCCGGTGGGGCTCGGGGTCTTCGCTCAGCGTGCGCGGCTGGCGTACAGAGCTCGGTGGTGGTCGGAACCACCTGGACACGGCGGAGCGCCGCCGTGGGTCGACACCAGGCCCACACCATCGTCGCCTCTCAATTCCGCCCCTCCGCTATCACAGGAGGGGCGGAGGAAGCTAGGTGAAGGCCCCACGTTGGTGGACCCGGCTTCCGGTGATGGGGTTGGGGGTTTTATAGGTGAAGGAGGTTGGATGTTACAGAGGTGTGGGGCTACTTTGAACGGGGTGTTAATGGAGAGGGGGGTTACGGCGAGGGCAGTGGATGGTGGTGCGAGGAAGGCGAGAGATTGGGCTACGTGGAGGAGCGTTTAGGAGCTCGAGGGGATGGTCGGGGTGACAGCCAAAAAAGGAAGGGGGTGATGGGCTTGCGAGATGAAACGGTCGGGGGGAGGTACGCTACAGAGGAGGAAGATGACTTTCTGACCGTTGGATCAATGATCCAATGGTTAGGATGCGAGTGCGAGAGGTCGGCGAGGATCAGATCCTGCCATCTGAGCGAACGGCTGAGATGTGCGCAATGACGAGCGGTCACGATGACGAGCGAGGATCCATCTAAGGGTGAGGGACGAATGGTTGACGTGGAGTACGGGGAAGCGTAGGATATGAGGCGATCGGACGGCTACGGTGAGGGGCTAACGTGGCTGCACAGGAGGCGTAGGATGAGGGATTGATTGAGCGGCTAAGGAATAGGCGGGAGCGGATGGTCTTGATTAGATCTGGAAGTCAGATCAACGGCTGAGGAGTGGAGCGGGGCGAACGGCTCAGATGAGGGTGTATCCGGAGTGATCCAACGGCCGAGAGTTATGCCGGGTGGCGGGAAAGAGAGCGGGCCACGTGGGCGGCCCAGAGGGCACCACGTGGCCCAATCAGATTAATTCAAAAAATAAATACAAAGAAAATTAGAAAAGAATTAGCTAGAGGCCGAATTTGGAAAAAGTCAAAACATGAAAGTTGCTCGTCTCGACGAGATCTACAACTTTCATGTTGGGCAAAAAGCCAAAAGAGGTCATCTGTACAAAAGCTATTTTTGGGGGTATTTTTAAGGGGATAAAAACACCAAGTTTGTGGTTTTGAGATCTTTTTGTATTTTTTATCTTTTTAAGGGTCAGTGATTTATCTACCTAAATTTTAGGGGTTTTTGAGTGATAAAATAATTACAGAAAAATAAGGGCAATTAAATACAAATAATTAAAGGCTAATTATACACAATATGGTACATGATAAAAATAGAGAATTAAAGGTGATTTTATTGGATTAATTAAGACAGTGGTTTTAATAGAGAGTTTTTAGCATGATGAATACGAGATTCATCATACCCCTATACTTAAACTATGCTCGTCCTCGAGCATCTAAAGAATGAAGGAGTCGGATTAATTCCTGAAGTGCGCTTGAAAATTTTCAAGGCTTGATCTTT
This sequence comes from Ottelia alismoides, assembly GCA_037367405.1. Lineage (NCBI taxonomy): Eukaryota > Viridiplantae > Streptophyta > Magnoliopsida > Alismatales > Hydrocharitaceae > Ottelia > Ottelia alismoides. The sequence goes on from JAZKJV010006839.1 coordinate 837,584, forward strand.
CGAAGACCCTTGACCTGAGTGATCCTAAAATTCCAAGTTTATCCAAGCCTTAGCTAGAAGGAATCCAACTTCTCTGATTATCAGACTCTCCATATAATATAAGGATATGACATTTAGTGTACTGCATTTCATGAGAGCTGAGTCGATGCATCACCCAAAGTTCCAGTCCCAAAGATCTTCCTCTAGACCTAATCCTCAATACTAGGGAATAAGTATGCTCTTGCTTCAGTCCACCGTCTCATTAGTTTGTCAGACTTTGAAATGTTGATGGACGGCCAGATGATGGAGGTACTGGGATTGTATCTAGTTTTCTCACCCTCACATTGGAACAAGGGACCTCTCGAGTGCCTTTTACTCAACACATGTAAATTATTAATTTGTTGATCAATGTGTCCGTCAAGAGAGTTGGAGTCGTCTGCACTTGTTTTTCTGGGAATACACCGGGGTGTGTCTTTTCTGAGTATCTAAGATACCTTCGACACCCAGACTTGTATCGCTTACGATGCAGGGCCCTTTTTGTGGTGTCAGCCCGACTCCTTGGTCCTAATTAGCGCTTGGTCCAAGTGGACACTTGAAAATGTTTGGGAGCGCTTGCCATTGGTGGAAGCTCATTTGGAATTTGACTTTGGATTTAGAGCTTTTCTTTGACATTTCATTTCTTTTGTTGGCTAGTTCCACTGCTTTTACCAAGAGATTGGCGCACACTGGTCAACAAGTTTCTTTAAGTTTCATCACACCCTGGCACTTTTAGGTAAATATCAAGAGATAGCATATGAATCTTGTTCACATACTGGCTAGGGTTTTTTTTTGCTGACACTCAGGTTTTCTGAAGCCTTCATTAACTTTATCCCATCCTCGAATATCATAAGATCGGGTCTAAATTTAAATCTCTGATCCTAGTTCCTCAAGTGATATCTCATCTCAGCTCATCAATCATGCAGTTGTGGAAGTGACTGTGCTGATCATATTTTCTTGAAAGTAGAGATAAAGAGTGCAATAGCGCTCAAATCTTTCAAACTAGAGGAGTGTGGATACTTAAGCCAGAAAAACCCTAATGACTAAGGCATGTTAACTCAGACTCTCAAGATCCCAGAGATCCAGTGTCCTCAAAATCCTCAAGCCTTGCGTGAGTGTGAATGTGTCAGGAATACACCCAACTCCATGGGTTAGTGAATTTTTGTGTGATGTTTTTTATCTTTTGCAGATTTTTATGGATTTTAATTTTTAATTTTTTTTATTCCTCGGAGAGACAATGACTGGCCCAGGCTCAAATAAAAGTATACACTTTCAGCCAGTATGGGTGTAAGTACGGGCCGAGGCCCGTGTTACTTGAGGACGGGGCCGTTAAACCACCCACTCTGCTAAGGGAGACCGAGGTTCCCTCACTGAAAATGCCTACTAAACCTAGTAGTCAGAGTCAACCTCCAAGAAATAAATTTTTTTTATTACAGGAATATTTACAAAAACCCTCAATTTTAAATTTTTACAGGTTTTTACTCAGTTCACTAGTTTACCAAAACCCAGCACGAAAAGTAAAAATTTAAAAAGTTTTTAAAAACACGAGCTAAGGCTAAAGTAATATACAATAATATACGGTATACCCCCCTATACTTAACAAGTGCCATGAAGCCAAGGCTCGGTTCAAGTACAGGGTGATATAGCGGAACTGAGGAGGAGGGTCCCCCTATACTTAGGCCAAAATTGGCCTAAGTACAAGAAGACGGGACGAGGGAAGGAAGAGCAGGCAGGTCCCCCCTATACTTAGGCTACAAATAGCCTAAGTAAGGTCTGCGTTAGGGGGGGGTTCTATGATACAAGGGAGAGGGGGAGGGGGTTCGTGAAAAATAGATACACACGGAGAGAGAGAGAGAGAGAAATATACAGGGGGAGGGTGGGGTGTGTATGTGCATGTGCAGTGTAGGTGTATGTGTGTGTGAAGGGGGTGGGGGGATTTTTTTTTGTACAATATGCAAGACTGAAAATAAATATGCAGATGCAAGTTTTCTTTCTTTTTTTTTCTTTTTTTTACAAAATGCAATGCAATTTTTGACTGTTGAAATCTCCCAAATCCTTCACAGGTTCTTTTGCGGCCTCTTCAGCGGAAGTTCCTGACTTCACGCCTCCATGAGGATCAAGCTTCCCCGATCACCATGGGCCCTGCCACAAAAGATAGACGTTAGAAAACCTGGAGACAATAAATCAGCAATTAATATGCCAAGAAAAGATGCATGAAATGAAGACCTGATAATTTTTGAAATTAAAAAAATCAAATCCAAAAATTAAGTAAAGCCGTATCCCCGGCAACGGCGCCATTTGATGAATGTAAAATTCGCCTCTATAATATTATGAAATTATGTTGTAGTACAGGAGGCGAATTTGGTTCAGCAAAAACCACAGACTTTGAAAGCTGTGGAATATTTATGCTTGGTAAGTGTACCAAGGTCGAACACATGGATACGGCAGCCTAATCTGAGTATTGAATTTTGATTCATGAAGTTCAATGTGATTTAATCTCAATTTCAGATCCATATGCAATTTACAAGGTAATGCAAAGCGATGCTATGATATATGCATTTTTTATTTTGTTTTTATATAAGTTAAAGTGATGCATGGGCAAATAATGCAAAGGAACATGAATGATGAATACAATGCCAGAATTATATCCTAAAATGTGAGCAACGCAATATAGAATGAAGTTAGAGTCAATTTGAACACATCATTAAAAATCGGTCATCAAATCAAGCAAGACAAGTAGAGCATGGTCCCATTTTTCACATAAAAAAATCACTTAAATTAAAACAGTGTCAAATGGAACAAATAAGTATGCTAGAATGTAGAGGACAAAATAAGGATCAAAACGACACTAAAATCATGCAATTTGGACATACGATGCTCAAGTTATGCTAAAAATAGTGCAAGGGCATAATTGAAATAAAAATGCAATAAAATAAAGGGATAAATATTGCATTTAGGTCCCTGGAGGGACCTAAATGCGAATACCAAAAACCGCCTGGGCCACTTTGTAAATTCTCCATTTGCGCGTAGGGGCCATTTTGTAATTTCTAAAAGTCTGAAGGGCCTCCCTGTAAATAACCCCAGGTGCGCACGTGAGGCATGCGCCTGGAAGACCAAACTGCAATTTTCATTTCTTCCAGGGTCATCTCTGCAATTTACCCAGGTCCCACGTGCGGTGCACGTGAGGGCCCAGGCTCGGGAGGCGGCTCGGGAGGCGGCTCGGGCTCGGGTCCACGTGGCGTGGTCTGGAAGTTCAGCATTAGGCTTGGAGGACCCAAGCCTATAGGTCTGGAAGGGGGCTCGGGTCCACCATGTGGCTTCTTCTTAGCCGCCCGATCCTGGAGATCGGACGACACCTGTACTATCATCCTCCTCCGCGAGTCACCGGAAGAGGCGGGGCTCCGGTGACACGCTCAGAGCTCCGCCGAGCCTCGCGAGGCCACCTGAAGATCAAAGGAGATGGCTGAGGTCCTCGCGAGGAAGCTGGTGGCGAGGCGGTGCTCCGACAGCGTAAAGAAGTGCAGATCGATGAAGGGATGCCGGTGGCGGAGCTGTCGATCGGAGCTGGATGCCTCGCTCCGGCCATTGAGTGTTCCTGTGAATATTAGTATAGCCGAAGCAAAGAACAGAAGGTGCGTGAGTGAAGTGAGGTGAGTGGAGACCGTTGAGGCGTCGAGAGGTGGTGGTCTGATGCTTCTTCTCCGGCGAAGCGGAGGAGAAGGGGTTTGGAGCGGAGGGGGTTCTGAAGAAAAGTAGGGTGGTCAGCGTGGTTGTTTGATGGATGGCAAAAGTGCAGAGGTGGTCGTACGGGGTTGAAGATGATCGTAGAAGGTGGGAAAATTCGGGAAAAATGAGAAGAAAATGTCTCCTTGCCGGAGCAAGGAGTTGGCGGATGTAGCGGCCTGGGATCGAGATCCGGTGGGGCTCGGGGTCTTCGCTCAGCGTGCGCGGCCGGCGTACGGAGCTCGGTGGTGGTCGGAACCACCTGGACACGGCGGAGCACCGCCGTGGGTCGACACCAGGCCCACACCATCGTCGCCTCTCAATTCCGCCCCTCCGCTGTCACCGGAGGGGCGGAGGAAGCTAGGTGAAGGCCCCACGTTGGTGGACCCGGCTTCCGGTGATGGGAGTGGGGGTTTTATAGGTGAAGGAGGTTGGACGTTACAGAGGTGCGGGGCTACTTTGAACGGGGTGTTAATGGAGAGGGGGGTTACGACGAGGGCAGTGGATGGTGGCACGAGGAAGGCGAGAGATTGGGCTACGTGGAGGAGCGTTTAGGAGCTCGAGGGGATGGTCGGGGTGACGGCCAAAAAAGGAAGGGGTGATGGGCTTGCGAGATGAAACGGTCAGGGGGAGGTGCGTTACAGAGGAGGAAGATGACTTTCTGACTGTTGGATCAGTGATCCAAAGGTTAGGATGCGAGTGCGAGAGGTCGGCGAGGATCAAATCCTGCCATCTGAGCGAACGGCTGAGATGTGCGCAATGACGAGCGGTCACGATGATGAGCGAGGATCCATCTAAGGGTGAGGGACGAATGGTTGACATGGAGTACGGGGAAGCGTAGGATATGAGGCGATCGGACGTCTACGGTGAGGGGCTGACGTGGCTGCACAGGAGGCGTAGGATGAGGGATTGATCGAGCGGCTAAGGAATAGGCGGGAGCGGATGGTCTTGATTAGATCTGGAAGTCAGATCAACGGCTGAGGAGTGGAGCAGGGCAAACGACTCAGATGAGGGTGTATCCGGAGTGATCCAACGGCCGAGAGTTATGCTGGGTGGCGGGAAAGAGAGCGGGCCACGTGGGCGGCCCAGAGGGCGCCACGTGGCCCAATCAGATTAATTCAAAAAATAAATACAAAGAAAATTAGAAAAGAAATAGCTAGAGGCCGAATTTGGAAAAAGTCAAAACATGAAAGTTGCTCTTCTCGACGAGATCTACAACTTTCATGTTGGGCAAAAAGCCAAAAGAGGTCATCTGTACAAAAGCTATTTTTGGGGGTATTTTTAAGGGGATAAAAACACCAAGTTTGTGGTTTTGAGATCTTTTTGTATTTTTTATCTTTTTAAGGGTCAGTGATTTATCTACCTAATTTTTAGGGGTTTTTAAGTGATAAATAATTACAGAAAAATAAGGGCAATTAAATACAAATAATTAAAGGCTAATTATACACAATATGGTACATGATAAAAATAGAGAATTAAAGGTGATTTTATTGGATTAATTAAGACAGGGGTTTTAATAGAGAGTTTTTAGCATGATGAATACGAGATTCATCAGATATACCACAAGGAATGAGATAAAAGATGGGAGGGAGGCATCAGAGATTTGTAGGCAATGATGGGGTGCTTCAAAAATCGTCGGAGTGGTTTTGGGGGAGATCAAGAACAAAATGAGCCCTGGAATCGGGCCATCGTTCTATTTACAGACGCTAGCGAGCACACTTAAAGTGCTCGCCCAGTGGCCATGTTGTGCTCGCCGCAATTATGACATGCGCCCACCCAAGACCCACCTTGAATTTCAAATGGACGCGGGCACATGTCTACCATAGGTGCTTACCCTTATTTAACACGCGCCCATCCCAACCCAGCCTCAAAATTCAAACTGACAATCGGACAAGGCAAGCACAAGTGCAACTGATGTGATCGCCATGTATCGGGCGAACACATGTGCTCGCCATGTGCTAGCCTATGCATGCACTCAATTGTGCCTTTTTTGTAGTGCCAGCAACGTTGCCATTTGGTAAGTTCCAAATCATCCTTTTTAATTATTCTGTTGTAGCCAAGTAATTTAGAGATCCGTCAAAAATGACCACATCGAGAGATAATATGGAAAATTAATCCTCAATGCAATCAATTTATTTTTTTACTTGGTCGAGCCCCAAGGTCGAAATCAGGGAGATCAAGCCCCAAGGTCGAAATCAGGGAGATAATGTGAAGATCTAGAATTATTCTCAAATAATCCAGATAATCAGGTTTTCAAAGAGAAATGATTACTTTTCTGGTGTTGTTGTATTTTTTATATTTTTATAGATTTTAAATTAAAAGAGATGTAATTAATTGCTAAAAGAAATGTGATGTGTGAGTTTTGAAAATAATTTTTATGCAAGAAATAATGCTATGATATGTGGTGAGAGAGATAATAAATAAATCTAATATTTTTGTGAATTTAAATGATGGATAAAATTATGCAAGATGAATGCAAGGTGATAAAATGTAGGTGCAAGCAAGCAGTCTAGCCAATTGATTCAATCCAGAGAGCCAATGAATTTCAGAGAATATATATTCAATTAAAGATCAAATTAAACCCCAATGTAATTCTCAAATTCCTCAATTAAATGAGCAATAAGAAATCATTGAAAGAGAATAAAAGTGCTCATAATAACTTCATGCTTCTTTAATTAATTAATGCACCAAAAGTGTCTCAGCAGATTAATACCAATGTTCTATGAGATAGAGGATCCAATGAGCTTGAAAACGACATGTAGAACACATAAATCCGACAAGTAATGCTCAAGATACGAATAAATGATGTTCTATGGGCTTAAATATAATAAAAATATTTGGGAGTGTTTGCAAATTGGATCTTGGAGACACTGTTCTGCAATTTCCAGAACCGCTTGGGATCTTCTGCAAATTCTCCTCGACGGGGGTATTCTTGAAATTCCCTGGAAGGAGGCTGGGGTCTTCAGCAATTGTATCACTACCACACGTGCGACGCTGATATATCTCCCCGTAAATGTCTAGAACAAGAGGGGTACATGAGCAAAACTCTTGCAAACCACGTGCAACGCAAACGTTCAGGTTCATGCGATGGTTTAGTGGATTTCCTCCACGTGTCAACGTCAGTTTTCTTCGGAAAGAGTCGAACCACAAGGCTCGGATATGCGACGTTGCCTCGTCTCATCCTTCAGATGAAGATGGAACAAATAGCAGTGACTTGGATAGGATCGGATGGCCTCGATGCTATGTGTTCTTGATCCAAGAGTTTCTGTAGCTCCTAGTTGGAACTAGGGCTCTTCTTCATCGAGTCATGATGGGTGGAGGGGTTGCTATGATATATAACGAGAAGTGGAGGGATCCAGGAGATGTGGATGATGAAGATGATGGTGGAGCAGTGATGATCGAAGATGAAGTTTTAGTGATGAACAGAGAAGAGAAGAATAACTGCATGAAGAAGAAGGAGAAGAACGATGAAGATAAATAAGGAATGGATCACTTGATGGTGGAGGAGAGACAACTTGACTTCATGATGATCAAATATGGATAGGACTTCTAAGTTGTGTTGCTCGTATGTCGGAGTAGCTGCACATGGCATGGAGTCTTGTGGATCATGCCTTGCAAGGGGAGATTATAGGTTGGTTGGGTTCTGGTCATTGGGAGGTGGTAAAAGGGATTAGGTGGTTACTAGAGATGATTGAGGGGGGTTAGGATTTTTGGGAAGAAGGGATGGAAGAGAAGCGGTGGTTAGGCGGAGGGCTCGACTAAGCAGAAGGGAGAAAGGAGGGAGAAGATCACGTGCGAAGCATGTGGGTGGGGTCTGAGGGTAATCACATGCTTCGTACGCGAGGGGGAATGGAAAAGGCGAGATCAATGCAAAATGTTGCATCTTAGATTGATCCAACGATCAGGAGATGGAGTCACTAGTAGACGAAAGGGGTTGATCAGGTTAATGAGACTTTGACCATGGTATTAGGTGTCCCAATAAGGCCCGGACATGTAGAGGTTGACCAGACTGGACTTCAACCAATGTTAAATGCAAAAATAAATATATAAAAATAGCAAATAAACCCAAATGCAAAAATGACGAAAAGGAAAAATGTAAATCTATATGCCCCCTACAATGTACATGAAGGACTCACATGCAAACGAAATATGGGATGCAAGATACGATTTTTTAAATGATATTTTATGTGTATATAATATATTTTTTAGCTTTATTATTTTTATTTGATTGTATGTGAATGAATAATGCATGCAAAAAAATCAAACATGATGTGAAATGGACTCATATGTATTTTTTGTGAGTTAATAATAATTAGAAATTGTGAGATATGCACATGTGAACCAGTTAGCAGGCTTAAGTCAGATTTTAAATTTTTATTTGTTTTTATAATTTTTTATTTTAATTTTTATGTAGTTAGTTAGAAAATGAAATGAAATAAAGAAATGAAAATGAAATAGATCAAAAAGAGTGAAATATGTACATGAAATGACATGTCAAATATCAATAAAATGTGTAATACACAGTTATGTCTCAAAACCCAATTTTCACAAATGAACTCCGATTCTTTTGAATTTGGTCTTGATTTGTAGATAATTGAATGTACAATTCAAAAATGAGTTTGGACATTGTATGAGAGAGAGATCAACATTTGCAGTTTTTATCTTGGAATTAGGGTTAGGGTTTATTTCAGATATATAAAAAGTTAGTATTTTTAAGATTTTTCATTGATTAAGGTTAGTGATATGTACACAATGGAGTTAATTTCATGTCAATTGGAATTAGCAAGAATTAATTAAAAATGTGTGAGGTTATGTGAAAATGTGTAAATGAATATGAATGCAGAAATGAATGCAAAGTTATGCAAATTATTTACAAGTGCATGAATGTTAACTTATAGATATTAACATATGAACAGACCTAAGTTCTCAGGACGAAGATCTATTTTCAGCTAATTAGAGTGATGAATCACAAATTCATCAACTATCCCATGCAATAAAATTATTTCTAAAAATTAGTCAACAATCAAAGTCATAAAATATGTCCACAATATAAAAATAAATACTTCATTTTAGTCATCTCTAAATCAAGTTTAAAATATCTCACAAGATAGAGAATAAAAACGCCTTTAAAACAACACCAAGTGTGTAATTTTTTGATACAATATGCAAAATTTACTCAATATCAAATGTAAGGACCTAATTGCAATAAAATATGAAGTTTTTATCTTAATTTGGTCAAGGGACTTATTTGTAACTTAAAAACACTCGACAGAACTCCTTTGAAGTTTTTCCCAAGAAGGGGCTCTTTTGTTGTTCTTGGAAGCTTTGGGGGTATATGTGCAATTTTCTCCTCATGTGAGGAAGGTCACGTGTTTGTTAGATCGAACAGTTTTAGCTTTGGGCGGTGATTTTGATCAGGTGCGTCAGGACATGCCACGTGGTCCTCTACGACCACTCTGATGCGAATAATAGGATGCTTGAGATCAAAGCTCGCATCGAGGGTCCACATGACTGAATGAGGGGTTACTTGTGATTGATGGCTAACGTCTCTCACTCGATTAACGATGGCAGTTAGGACCTCAACTTGCATTGATGATGCATGCTTCTAGCGGGTGCAGATCGTAGGATCTAGATCACGGTGGTGCTTCTAACGTATTCCTTCTTTGGTGATTAGGTCGAGGCAAATAGGTGCCTGATCAAGGAGATGTTCCTATTGTTGGTGGGTGTGGTGAGTAACTCAGATGAATGCGACATAGGTGTATGGAATATCCGCGGTGGATCTCTGATGTTGATAAATGTTGCTGGCTGGAGGTTAGTGGGAATTGACCATCATCTCCTCTGGATGTGATTCTGATGTTGAAGTAACCTGCAAGTGCAGAGAACTCGAGTTCTCAAGCTCGGTTTTGGTGTCACAAAGCGAGGAGGGGGGGCTGGATGGGGCTTCTACCGCGAGTGGGTGGAAAAGGAGTAGAGCTCCAATGCCAATCGCAGAGGTGAAGCAGAATCTGATGAGCTAGAGTGAGAAATATGGTGGGAGACAATACATTGGATACAAATCAGGTGTTAGTGTTTTGAATCGCGATAGGAGGTAGGTTTAGGGGAGAAAGAATGATCTAGAGTTATTTGAAAAAGAGACAAGGACAAAGAAAATAGAAGGGGAAGAAGTTTTACCTATTTGGTGTTCATCGAGAAGGATGGAGCAACTCACGACGCTCCTGTCGTCACCTCTAGCTGCCGACGATTGTAGCGAGGCTCAACAAGCTTAGGATCTCGTAGCAGCATGTTGAAGCATTGTTGGATCTCATCGGGTCAGGCGTACCGTCATCGCCTAAAGGACTTGAGTCTAGCTATCACCATGACTCTTTCCCAAGCCGATGGTCTTTCTCCCCCGACTATCAGATGTGTTTGATCGAAGAGGGGATGTGGTTTTAAAGGTGGAAGAATGAATGCGTGTGACAACGACTTTGGAAATGAGGTAACAATCGGAAAGGGGTCGTTGGGGGTATGGCATTACAACATGGGACAAAGAGTGTTACATGCATAGTGGACCTGAGGATTGGGGAGATGGTATCAGTGAAGGAGCAGTGGGTGCATTCTGGTAACAGCTGGAGAGGGGGTGTTGACCTGAGGTCCACAATCCAAGTCATCTGATTGGTGGATAAGAGAAGATGTGAGGTAGTGGATGAGTTGGCTAAGTGGAGTAGGTGGACTAGTGGCTTGATACCACGTGTCATTGACCTTGACTAGAGTACAAAACAAAGGGGAAAACGGAAATAAAATAATAGAAAATTTCAAATAAAAAAGTTATCTTCATGAAAAATATTTTTCTTAATGAGATATACATTTTTCATGAATAACTCAAAGGCAAAAGGAGACATATGTACAAAATACAATTTTTGCCAGGTGTTTTACGTAAATAAAATACCAATTTTTATCTATTTTGTATTTTTCTTTGATTTTTAATAAAAGCTATACACAAAAGAAAATTGATTAAGATACTAGATATAAACAAATAATCTATTTTTTGTATTTTCAATGATTAGAAAAATGAGAAATAAAAATCAATAAAGATAAATTTATACACAAAATATACAAGATTACATTAACTCATTTTCTCTTCATCTTGATATTTTTTTCTAGATTTTATTTCTTTGTAGTTTATTGAAACACATTTCAAAGATAACAAATAAAAAAGAAATAAATTAAAAATATTAATTTTTGTACATGAAATAATAAGCTCAAGATTGATTCTTTATACTATATACAAATTGCCCCTAAAATTAAAGTTTCACATATCAACTCTGATTCATGTGATTTTGGTCTTGTTTTGTAAATAATTAAGAGCACATTAAATCAAAGGCGAGTAGAGTTTCGTAAGAGGCTGTATGGAAGAGTTATTGAGTTTTGCAGCTTTTATTTTCTCGAACCAGGGTTTCACTTTATTAGTCAGATATACATGCTAGCATTTTTATGGTATTTTTAATCGATTAATATTAGTAATATACATACACACGATGGAGTTGATTTTAATGAATTTGAAGTTAGTGTGAATTAATTAAAAATCAGTGAAGTTGTGTTTATTTATAGGTGAATATTTAGATAAACAAACTCTGAGTTTTGCGGCTTTTTATGTAAGAATGTTAATTAACACATTTTAATTATATTACAAGAGATGTTAGTTAAGGATTTTATTGGGTTAATTACTCAGAGGATAAGAGCTAAGATCAAGCATTTAGAGTAGATGAATAATAGATTCATCAAATTCATGACCTTGTGCCGAAAGGAAACCTACAACATCTAAGACTTCTCGTAGTACACATCCTTAGCCATCCAAAAACTAAAGGAAAGTCCACACGAACATCACTATTCTGACCTCCTGACTTGTAACAGCCCCGATCGAGGGTGACCAGTGGAAACGTATCAAATGCCATATCAGATCCGAGTGTTACTCCCGAACATCAATGTTATCACAAAAAACAGTAAGGAATCATCTTAAATTTTCTTACTGAATTAAGAACTCATGTTCCGGTGGGCACAATAATCACCTTCCATGCAATCATCATAAGTCGCGAGCTGTAGTTCATTTTGACTTCACCTTATCCTGCAATAAAAATATAATAATATATGGTATGAGCCTATCTCCTAGTATTTGTCGAGTTAGGGTCAAAACAGCTAGCACAAAATCAAGTTTGCATTAGTTTACTTCAAATGCTTCACTTATAACATATATAATCCTAAAGAATAACTTTTAAGTTATTCCTATTTTGCATTATTGAATAATATTTACATACATTGTCCATGAGTACAATGATTGACATTTTCCATTGATTAAGAGAAGGAAGTTCATGGATTTCCGTATTCATTCTCATGAAACTTATCATGTGAGTTGCCATAAAAAATACTAAATCTCATATAAGTAAATGTCTTGCATCTATACACCTTTCATTACTAATGTTCACAATTATACCCTTATCTTAATATATACAAATGAGATTTGTATAACTTACTCATAAATGTTATCATGCATGAAAAGGGTATTCATACCATATCAATTCATAAAGCATCATATTTCACATATACACTTACGTACTCCCACATAATCACTTTACACGTATACACTTAGCCTTCACATAAGTGCTTAACTTTCACATGAGTACTTTTCTTTCACATGATCACTTAAGCACTTAGCTTATACATATTCACTTAATTTATTCCTTATCTAGAATTGTCTTATTTCAAAAATTATTAGACGGCTTTGATGACTTTTACCATGAGGCACAAGCGGTAAATCAATCATTACACAGAACATGATGACATCAATTGAGTAAATGTTGGACTTTCCACTAGGTTATATTGAATTCGACACCTCGGAAGGTGTTGCCCTTAGGCCAGATATGTATGTAACGGACTCGACAAATGGATTGTAGAGGTGCATACCACCGTAGCATAGCACTTAGTTCCATATGTCGTTAAGGTGCCATTATTCATTACAATTCTAGACAATAGTGAACATTTAGTTCCATTAATCATAGAAGTCTCTATTGCTCAAAATGCATTATTGATTTGTATATACACTTCTTTAGTTATTGTAAAATAATCTTTTCATAAACTCAATGCTAAAATTATAATGTCAACTTTTATGTATTGATAGCTTCAATAATCACCATAAAAATGTTCCTTATTAGTCGATTAACTGTTTATTTAATTATTTACATTGTTATTCATATTAGAGCGGATCTTCTGATAATACATCTTTATTCCAAGTAACCTTCTAAGCATTGTTTCCAAACCAATAAAAGTCCAATCAATAGTGTTATACATTCATATATAGTCACGTTGTTTTACAGTCCCTTTCACATTTCTTATCCTACTCGATTACCAGAACATAAAAAAATTAATATAAGTAATTATGACTACAATTCTATTATTGTAAAATTGTTGTACAATAACAATATAAATGCATTGAGGATCTTTGATAATATGAAGCTAAATACTGATTATCAATATATGAGGGATCTTACATATTCCGTCATTTTAAAATATGTCATATAACTTCTAACCTACAATTCCATTCACTAATACGATAATTCAGAAACATTATATATTTTTTATTTAATAGGTTCTGCGCATAGGAACTAAGGGGAAATGAAAGTATAAGAATCACAATCAATACTCGTATTATAAGAAAATATTGATATCTATTAATTTGAGTTGCATGAAATTCGCTATGTTATTGCTCAGAAAATTAATAAATACCATCAAGGCTTAACTAATAATTTACCAGTGGAGGACATTTTAAAATTGTCACTCACATGGTATGCAAAGCAACAATTTTATATGATTATTCTACTTATATCACTCAACATTATCCGTACAGACTAGTCTCTTGGACAAATATTTGTGTCATACTAACAATCCGTAAGAATCGATACATAATCATATGAGATGCCATATAAATAAAATCACATTGCAGCCTTCATCACAATATTTAACCAATATCCATTAACTTTATGGCACTTATTTAAAAAAAATACAAAATCTGATTACATATATGATAATCATTTTATCTCCCAAAATCCATCAAAAGTTTAATTATATTTCAAATGAAGATCACAATTCTTAATGAGCAAATTTCTCATGTAATTTGCATGTTAATAACCATCCAGACAACAAATACTTAATACGAATTTTAAAAGTTAGACACATACCTCGATGGCACGGAAAATCCATTCATGAAGACAACTCGACTAAGTACGTCACTCCAACCAATCGTCGATCACGTTGACATGCCACCGATTTTTGCCGGACTAAACTCGTCGTCGACAAAAAAGGTTGTATTGCTGGATTCAAAAACGATGTTCACTGGATCTCTCTCTATTTCTTCCCGGATGTTTCCATGCCGCTAAAAGGAGGTGTCCGAATCGTCTGTTGTGGTGCTGTGGTGCTGTAGCGCACCACAACCGCTCGATCATGCTTGAGCATGATCGAGCGGCTGTGGTGCGCTATAACACCACATCAGAGAACCCACTCCCCTAAAAGGAGTCCCATCACGTTGCCACCGCTCTATTTATTGTTTTATTTTATTACTTTGATTATATTAATGGAATATGGGTCATTATATGACTACTCATATACATGCATCATCGATCATACACAACCAGCATGTACTCAACAGCTACAACACCTCCATGCAAGCTTCCATGGATCGTCATGCTTCAATACAATTTGCATACGCCCCTATGATCGCAACCATTTCTCTACACCTCAAATGCTTCATTACACACACCACCACTACGCCCGTGCTGATCCATAATTTCTTGTCATGTCTTTGCGTTGTTGCATGTATGGCGTACTTGTTGTGCTTGCTTTGCCGTACACTCCATAGCACTTCGCCTCCAAGCTAGGGTCCTTATGCAACACTCCCATCGCCGCGTACTTTCAATGGTGACTGATTCCCTAGGACTCTTGTGGATAACTGCCGAGCTATCCAACCATGCAACTTCCTTCAGAGAGTGTGGGATCCTCTGTTGCAGTGCTGCAGTGCTGTAATGCACTACAGCCGCTCGATCATGCTCGCACAACAGACAACCCGAGCCATCCTCCAGAAGTGCCACACATCGCTCGCCATCATATATGCACACATTTTATTGGCCACGGGATTCATGAATGTAACAACAAGTGACAACATTACACACGACAACATCACTGTTGTACTATAACTTCAAAAAAGGAACGGCAAGGAGAGGAGTTAATGTGGATGGCTTGGTTTACCTTAGGTAGTTTCGACTTTCGAGTAGAGGCATTTCTTCCATTTTCCCTCCTAAGTGGCAAGAAAGTTTGTCCAAGAGTTGGAGAAGACATGCATTCAGTAAAGCATCCAATTCCCCGTTATTACCAATATGCTTGAGAAATTATATATATTAAGAGGTAAGAGGACGTTCAATTTGGGAATAAGCATGAATAAAGATGAAGAATAAGAAAAATAACAGTTTATTATCTATTCGTCTGGACATATATGGATAATGATAATAAGGTGGAATAAGGGTATATAAGGTGGAATAAAGATATGTATAAAGATGGAATAAGGTGAAATAATGTGATGTGGATGGGAATAGCCGTATTCTTGAAAACCGCGTCGGGCGGAGAATCGATCCTTTATTTCAGTGCTTATTCTCCAAACAAAAATGACCTAAGGGTATGCTCGGTTCATGAATAAACAGGAATAAGGGTAGCGAATAAGTTGGAATAAAGCAATATTCTTGTTTAGTTGGAAGGTCGTGAATAAGATGAAATAAACTGAAGTAAGGGTAGGTAAAGTGGAATAAGGATTGAATAAGGTGGAATAAGGGTAGAGCGAGATATGCACATGTGGGAATAGCGTACGGAGAAGGAGAGGGGATGAGAATAACGCCCTTATTTTTGAGGCTATCCCCCAAATAAACACCCCAAGTAAAAGTAGTTCAATACTTAGAATTTAAAGTCAAACCATCTCTTTTTAAGCAAGCTGATAAAGATCTTTATGATAAAAAATATTCTCTCCTTGTTGGGGAGACGCTTACTTCAACAAAAAAGTATTCATTATCTTATTATGAATTGCAGGAACTGAAGTTCAAAATCTTTCCAAGTTTAACTTATGATGTTACATAATATTTGATTTTGTTTTTCTCCAAAAGTCTTCTGAATATAGTGTTGGTATATGCAAACTTAATTTCACTCGTAAATAAATGGAAATCTTCGTGAGCATGATACCATACAAGTTTCTCAGTAGTACTTGGTACTGTCTAGTTTCCTATATATGTCTTTGACACATAAGGGTTTTTTACACTTGTATTCTACGAGTTTTGCCAATGATACTTACTGCCAATGCTTTTTTGTATTTTTACTTGTGCTCCTGTTAAAACTACAAAATAACTTTTATGTCCTTCTAGTTAGTTGTTGTCTCTTCCCATTCAAAATAGATAGATTATGCGGATAAACATAATCGACAAGAAAAGACAGGGGTGCATGTGCAATTAGTTATCCTCTTCGGCTCTTCTGATGGAGGAGCGATGGAAGAAGGTGATAGAGAATGGTGTAGGGTCAAGAATGCAGGGGATACAACTTATTTCATAGACGGTCAACTAAACTAACTAGAGGACACAACTTTTAGTGGTTCAATAATGTAGGATTATAAATGCAATTGCAAACTTAGAAGCATAATTGTTATCGGCAAATCCCAAAAGGGCACAATCATAAAAGTCCATTGTAGCTTTTTTGTTTGGATGCGAGTGCAACTGCCAGCCTAAAGAAGGTGCACAATTTTCACTTTAAGTGTAGGTAAAAAGTGTAGGTATTATCAAGATCGGGGAAGATTGCAAATGTATCATGTGTGGTTGAGGGTCAACATGGTATATGCTCAAGTCACCATAAATAGATGCCATTAGAGATTTGTCCATGATACATATAAAGTAGTAAAAATCAAAGTAAATGTTCATTTTTTGAAGAAGATTTATTGTAAATGTCTAAGCTAAAAAATATTTTCTTTCTCACATTCTGTTCAAATAGACATGGTTTTTTAAACGAAGGCGTTATCGTAGATTTGAGGGGGTCAAATGAAAATATCGTCTAATCAACACATTGAACACACTTCTTTATTTCATAGGAAAAAATACAATGCCATGTATGTTTTAGTAAGATAAAATGTTTTCGATATTATTACGTATGTGAATTATTAATGAAATTTAAGAATGTAATTAATTATTCTTGAAATAGATTGGAATAAGAATAATGGAGAACATATTGAGGTCATTTGTACAAACAAATTTTTAAAAGGGATTTTTACCTGGCATACTCTATAATCTTTGTCAATTACCTCTACGACATTTGAAACATCCTAATTCCTCCCTCGACCCTGTAAACTTGCTAACCCTTACCCCACAGACCTTGTGGTTAACCCTCATCCATTTACACGTTAAAACTTACCGGATTTCGTTACTCATGATTTTTATTAGGAATTTTGACACCCATACCCCTAGCCTGTAGGGCCTCGCCCCCCTCCCCGACCGCTCGAAGCCCCTCGCCGCTGCTGACAAGCCCCGTGACCATCCCCCCCTCGGGCCGCTCGAAGCCCCCCGCTGTCCCGCCGCCTCGAAGCCCCCCCTACCGCTCCGCTCGAAGCCTCCTGACCCGCCGCTCGAAATATGGGACCCGAGCCCAGTCCCCTCCCCCGTGCTCGAAGGCCCCCGACCCGCCGCTTGAAGATGACCCGCGCCCAGTCCCCCTCGCGCTCGAAGCCCCCCATCGTCCCACCGCTCGAAGCCCCTGACCCGTCGCTCGAAGATGGGACCTGCGCCCAGTCCCCCCTACGTTCGAAGCCCCTTGTCGTCCCGCCGCTCGAAGCCCCCCTACCGCTCCGCTCGAAGCCCCCCTCCCGTCGCTGACGAGCCCCGCGCACAGCACTCCCCCTCGCTCCAAACTAGACCGCTTTCCTCGACCCCTGCCAACCTTCTCCCCTCCACCCCGGACCCGCCCACCGCCATCCTCCAGTTGAGCCCCACCTCCTCCAGCCGAGCCCCCCACCCCTCCAGGTCGAGCTACCCTCCCACTATTTTTTTTTCTCTTGGTTAATTCTAGTCGTCCGATCGCGGATTGGTTAGATTAACTCGTTTTAAACCTAAGGAAGTTAACTCTAGATGTGTCAATTTAACGGTAGGGTTCGTGAGGTAAGACTGAGCAAGTTTACATGGTCGAGGGAGGAATTAGGATGTTTCAAAGGTCGTAGAGCTAATTGACAAAGATTATAGGGTCTGTCGGGTAAAAATCCCTTTTTAAAAAATGATCTTTACATAATAAGAATTTCAGTGACATATTGATAGGTGTTAATGATCAAATATAAGTTCTCTTATAGTAAAACTTATAATAAAATTCTTATAGATGGATATTTTGATTCCCAAGCGACTTTAGATATTTTGAATAAAAAACTGATCATAATTCACAATCTCTTATAATCCATATAAGCAAAAAAAGTATCATTAGTGAAGATATTAATTTGAAAAGATAATAAAATACAAATAAAGGTTTAAGAACAAAGGATACATCTACACCAACAAAAGTCATACAATCAAAATGGCCAAAATCTCTCTTGGCATCAATATATGTCTTTAGGGGGTAATTGTTTAAATATGATATAAAGAAGGGCACAGATATTTTTGGCGGAGTTTACAGGGACAAAACGTAAAAGGCCTCCTTTTGAAGTACCCCAAAACGGCTCTAAACCCTTCTCCGATTTCCAATTAACCTTCTCGTCTTCGTATTGCCGCGCTCGCCCCGAGGCCGAGGGGAGAAAGGGGAGGGAGAGGGAGATAGAAAGGTTTGTCTTTTAGGTTAGGTTTTCAACTATACTACTTTCCTGAAAACAATCGACATTAAGATTTTCGAGTTTGGAAAAGTAAGTTCATGAAATAGTTCGTTGTTTTTTTTTCGTCGGACAGTCCATTTTTTGCCTGTTTATGTATGCGTGGGCTTGAAATTTTGCTCCCTTTGCAGTAACGGAAGTTTGATTTTTGATAAGAACATGGTACGGGGGCTTAATTTTTGGTTCCATTCTCAGTATTTATGTAATGCATGTGTTATTTAGGCAATGGAAAGTTTTCAATTAGATTGCTGGGTCCGCTTTAGGAAAGCTAGTGGATTTATACAAAAGAAAACTCTCAAAAGTTGGAGAAATCATTACTTCTGTCGACCAAAGTTAGTAGCGGCCTCTAATATACAGCGTAAAACTGTGTTATGGATTTCAAACTGTTGTCTCACACTGTTGTGGTCGAATGGTTTACAGATTTCCAAATTTTTATTTACTTGACATCTCTCATCGTTGGAATCCTTTGGGCAAATGGCTGGTTGGTTTATGCATCTGATAGCCAAAAATATATCACTTGAAGTTCCGTAAGGCTTCTTTAAAGCCAACTTCCCGACCTGCATTTGCCTTCAACTTTTTGTTATGGGTAAATATCTTCTCGATGTTCTTTTTTGTTGTGCCTAGCGGAAGTAGAATGAGGATCAAACAATCAACCAAGAATGGATGGAACATTCATGGAACATGATCTACGAGATTTAACCTTAAATGGGGACATGTCGTAAGCGGCACAGTGGATCTCTCTTAATAAGGTGGAAGAAAACTAATACAGAGGATAATCAGTCACCTTATTTATTAGAGGGTTTATATAGTATCCCCCTTACAGACAGATCCAAAAATATATAGGGTCCGAATCCCAAAGTAAAATGATGGATTGGGATGAAAGGCATCTCAACACTTTTCTTCCTTTTCCGTCTCATCTTTTATTTTTCTCCTTCAGTTCTTTGGCATGCTCAATTATTTTTTAGGGTGGACTTCTTTCTCTCGTAAAATCCTCGTTATCCTGAACTTTTCTAAATGAACTTTTTCTTGTCTTTTTTTTTAATTAAGCTTGGAGTTTGTAAAGAAAGATGTTACTCGATTCTGATATGGGTCTGTAAAGTATGATAGGAATGGAACATGAATAGAGGTGGGAGCCTATTCCTCTGGCATGCCAACCCTATGTATAACATGTAGGTTATTCATGGTCTTATGCAAAAAATGATTGACTTAGAGCATAAGCAGAAGACAGAACTGTCTTTTTGGTGAACAAACCCGATGTATAGCATCCATATTATTTATGGTCTTCTTTTTTCTTGTATGGCATGGTTCTATCTTGTTCTCTATGGAATTGCATCATTTTGAGAGTTCTGTTTTCATTGTATTCGATTCAAATTTGCGACTTTTGTGTTGCACGGTTCCAGTTGGCTATTAATTGAAGGCGCTTCATGCGTATTCCTACATGAAGCTTGGCTTCTTGAATGGATCTAAAAATCTGATATGGCTTAGATTATTGATTAGAGACCCATTTGTGAATCTATCACTATATATTAACGTGTAATCACTGTTTATCTGTTTCAATTGAATGAGTAAAATGGATTATCACCCATATCTAGTCATCCGCCTTGGTTTTTTTATAGTGTGCCAGGATTCCACAGGTATATTACATATTTCCTAAGGTTTGCTGGTCATTCTGTTATACTTTCTTCGCAATCCATTTTTCCCTCTTTTCTATGAGAATGCAGACAACAATGATCAAATCTAACTCTTGATGTTTGGTGGTTGCTTTTCGTGTGTTCCATTATTAAAAATTGTTTGATTTTTGTTCAGTTTTTGCTGTTCATTGTTATATTGAAATGAAGACCATGCATGAGCATATTACACATTGTTTCGGTTGAAACTTGCTAATTTATGTAAAAACAAGGGAAAATAATATATAATATGCAATATTGTCTTAATGGAAAAGAAAATCTGGGGTCGATTTTTGTGTTATATCTTTTCTATGGAACACTGAATTACATGGCTATTAACACTGGCCCAATTCATTATTAAAATATAAAATATGCACAACATAATTTACAAGGATATCATTTGCCATGTGTTTTGAGATATGTTTACAATGACCAACCTATTCTATTGGAGGATCAGGTTGAGTTAGATTTTCATAATGATTTTCTCAAAAAATACCAGAGGTGTGCAGTTCTTCATAACCTTACACGAATCCATACTCGAAGCAACGTGAGGCTGAGCAAGGAAGAGTAAATTGGATTCTAAAAGATTCAATTACACATCTAAATACATAATCGTAACATCTTTTTAAGCCGGAATTGAAAAACATGTAGCTTATTATACACGAAATCGCCAACAAATATTCCAATCACAATATACCAGGAAGTTGGTGATTTGCTTCCTTATATAGCTCATATAACCATTGCACATGTCCTCTCTCGGAGAAACGGTTCAGTGAATTCATGTAGATGATGGAGCAGATGGAGTCTACATCGGGCCCAAAAGAAGGATGGGGCCACTGGGTTTTGCGAGATGGCTTCTACTCTATGAAAAAGGCCTACATGGCCCTTACGAATGGTGATGAGGGAGTCTGGGGGATGAGGGAGCCTCCGCCATTAAGGGGGCGCTAGTTCTGTTCTGTAGGCCACCTCGTAGGCTAGCCAGGCTCGACGACATCACACCCCTTTCTGTCACGGATGCCGCAGTCACATGCCCTTCTCCCCCTCAAAACGGCACTACCATCTTGAATGTTGCTGCTCCTAGTCCCCTTGGCAATAATTGCATCATCCCCAGCAACTCCATCGCTTGCAATGATCATCATTCTTGTTCCCAACCCGTCATCGTCGTGGCTTTATTCGTGGAGGGAAAACCCTAGGCGTTGAAGTCTTCTCCCTTGTGAGAACCATATCACATCAAATTAGGGATTGGGGGCTGATTGGGAACATTTTCCTAGAGGCCCCTCCAAAACTACTTTACTAAACGGGTAGAGTTGAAGACAACATATGGGTGTAAGTTATTTTAAGTGAAGGGGTAGAACATTTGCATCCACGCCCCTCTGTGGAATGGAATTATAAACGTAACATTGAAAAGAAACAAATTAGGAAGATTTGAGCTACGATTTTAGATTGAATTGTTCAATGACAGACTTAAGATCAAGTAATTCGTCAGGAGACGATTTTTTTCTAGCGGTGAAGAATTGATGCAATATTTCCCTAATTGATGGGTCGAATCAGATTGAATCCATCACGAATTCGTGGATTATTTAGAATTAGGATTTTTTGTCCGAAATTAGTTGGCTAGTTAACGTTAAATAAATTGAGATTGATTGCAATATCAATATTTATGATAGATTAATTTAGTTAGTGAGTTGGGTAGAATCAATTAGGATTTTATTTGATTTGATGTTATCTTCTTTCTATTTTTGTAATACATCCTCTCATATATAAAGAGGATGGTAGTCCTTTGTTTAAATAGTTCAGAATATATGAAAAATTGAGATTTATCTCTCGCTCTCTCTCTTTCTCTCCAAGCGATCTCTGTGATTCGTCTCCAAAATCCTACGCAATCGATGCATTCTTCTCTTTCTTCCTCTCTCTAAATTTCTTCCACCAAACAAATTTTCCACCGTCAAAATAATTTTTCCATTGTTAGCTTTTTTATCTACGTCATTTGGTATTAGAGCATGACAACCTCGACGTTCTTATGATTCGACGATTCGATTGCATATTGGCAAATGCAATTTGATTTGAGTCGTCTCAGTCAAGGTTTACGTTCATGTAAACAAAGTTCAAGAATCGTATCCTAGCAAGTTTTAAAGTTCAAGAGTGGATGGACATGCTAATCGAGAAAGAATCATTCGTCAATGATAAAAATCAGATCGTCGCTTCCTTGATATGACACAATTTTGATACAGAAAATGAAGGTATTTTTAGTTCGGAAGAGGATGTTGTTGTCACAACTGCTGTACAACAAACAATGAAGACTTGGGACCAATATTCGACGAAAGTACAGAAGAAGAATGTTAAATCATTGTTTTTTTAGCATTATAGATTGCTGTCCAATAGGTCGCATCACCATTAGTTTCTGCATCACCTCCATCCGAAGCCATCGTCCAAGAGGGCATTAGTTTATTGCTGACATCCCTGCCACCTATACTATGCACAACCCTGTACCAACCACCCCTCGAATGGCCCCGGTATCGCGCATCTAGGTTGCAGCGTGGTGGTGGTCGATTCTGCCACTGCTACCTTTGAGTTTGGATGATCCAAACCTTAACAAGAAAATATTCCCCTTGTCACCATCGACTTCATGCAAGGCTGTACCCGCACCACACCGACTTCAAGCTCCACCATGCAACCCCTCGTACGAGTAAAGTCCACCTTCAACATCATTGTTGTCACCTTTCTTTGGTGGGTCACCCGAGGTTGGTACCCTAAGTCCCGTTGATGTTGCCACCCCGCATGCTATAGCAAGCTCAGCATCCCCATCCCCTGCTGTCATCACCCTCTCCTCATTTTGCGGCATCGAGGCTACAAGTCCTGGCATCCCTCACGCAACAGGCATCGTAACCATCGTCGCCGACACTACCGTGTGCTCCTCGAGCACCCACCTTGCTGTCGCCGTTGTCGCTACTTGAAGAGGAGAGGAACCCTAGTTGTGATTGAGGGTTTCTCTCCAAGGAATTTGAATCTCTTAAAATTAAGGATATATGGTTGATTTGGGAGTTTTGTAAGGAAACACCTCCACCCAAAACCTTTTATCTAAAGGTTAAACTTGGGAAGAGTATGTGGAGAAGAGTTATTTTAAGTGAAGGGTTTAGAGCATTTGTAATACCCCTCGGTGGAAAGAAATTAAACGTAACATTGAAAAGAAGCAAATTGGAGAGATTAGAGCTACAATTTCAGATTGATATTTTCAACAATGGATCAAAAATCAAGCAATTCGTCAGAAGACGAATTTTTTTCAAGCGGTGGAGAATCGTTGCAATTATTCTCAAATTGACAGGTTGAATCAAATTGAAGCAAATTGAGATTTTAAAATTAGAGTTTTCCGACCCTAATTGGTCAGTTTTAATTATTCATATAATTTTATTTACATTAATAAATTAAGATCGATGTAATCTCAATATTTATGTAGATTAAATTTAGTTAGTTAGTTAATTAGAGTCGGTTAGAGTCTAATTAGGATTTTATATAATTGTTATTTTATTCGCTTACCAATTTTGTAATTAGACCCCTCTCTATGTAAAGGGACGATAGTCCATTGCAAGTCATATCATATTATGAATTAACATTGTGTTTTGGTTTGGAGAGAGCCTCCACCACTATCCTCCCTTTTCCCCAAATTCTATGGTTTCTTCTCTCATCTCGTTCCTCTCTCAGCCATGCGAAGCACGCCGCGATCTTCTCCTCTCTTCTCATCCCTCCATCGTTTTTCCGTCTGCATCTGTCATCCATGAAGAGTTCTAAGTATTCATCCACGATCTCGGCAAAGACCGCGAACATGTACCTTTGAAAGGTTCCTGGAGCGTTGCACAGTCGAAGGGCTTGCGCCTGAATGCGTATGTTCTGAAAGGGCATGCGAAGATGGTTTTCTCCTGGTCCTCGGGATCTCTAGCTACTTGATTGTAGCCCGAATACCCATTCAAGAAGCAGAAGAATTCTTTTCCCGCTAATCTCTCCAAGATCTGATCAATGAAAGGAAGGGGAAAGTGATCCTTCTTCGTCATGGCATTCAGGTGCATGTAATCCACATAAGGCGCCACATTGTGGGTACTCGCTTTGCAATCTCCTCGTTGGTGAC
Organism: Ottelia alismoides; assembly: GCA_037367405.1. NCBI lineage: Eukaryota > Viridiplantae > Streptophyta > Magnoliopsida > Alismatales > Hydrocharitaceae > Ottelia > Ottelia alismoides. The sequence goes on from JAZKJV010006839.1 coordinate 862,002, forward strand.
AATCAGGATGCCCGACTTCTTCGTTATAATGTGAAGTAGTGCCACCCACTAGGTATCGAAGATGCGATAAATAAAACATGCATCCCACCATTATTCTATCTCCTTCACAACCTCTTGCAAGTTTGGATATGTTGGAACTTACGAGAGGGTTTGATATCATACTCCAAGTAGATATGGTGCGAATACAGAGCGTGATTTATCCCACGGAGATCGGAAATGCTTCAACCTATCACATTGTGGTTCTTTTCCAAGATCTCGAGCAAGCGAGACTCCTGCTCCATCTCCATTACGTACTGATGATTATAGTATATTTCTCCTAAAGACTTGTAAGTGTGGAAAATATGGAAGAATAGAAAGACTTGTCTTATTCGAGAGGTCTAGGGGTCCTTATATAGAATAAAACCCTAGGGTGCTTAAAGGAGAAAAGTACATAAATACCCCTACATGTTACAACAATATTCTCTTAAATATGGAATATTCTCTGTAGAATATTCTCTTAACAAATATACTCTCAATCAAAGCAATCTAATGCAATCTCTAATACTCCCCCACAAGTTGGAGCGTATCCATCGATCATGCCCAACTTGAAAGCAATCCAGGAAGGACGCTTCTTTGATAAGGCCTTCGTAAATATATCTGCAAGCTGAAGATCTGTCGAGATCTGTGGTGTAGCAATCTTGCCTCCTCGTATAACATCGCGAATGAAATGGCAGTCAATCTCGACGTGCTTGGTTCTCTCGTGGAATACATGATTAGCGGTAATGTAAGTAGTAGATTAGTCAGTAGCCAATTAATTTCACACCTACCATCATACACAACCCGTAGTGGAGCGACGGTCCTTAGGCGAGCTTGCATAATCAGCATCAGCATAGGCAACAACATCACTGTATCTATTTTCCCCATAGAATAGGCCACGTTCGGGTGATTCCTTCATATATCGAAGAATCAGAAGAACGTCCTCCTAATGGTTGTAACAATGTTTCTCCATGTATTGGCTAGCTTTGCTCACCACATAGGATATGTTTGGTCTAGTAACTGTAAGATACAACAGTTTTCCAACTAGGCTTCTGTATCGTGTAGTGTCTTCAAATGGAGGATCAACAGAGGTAGAGCGTTTCCTTGGTTCTGCAGGAATACCAGAGGGTTTGCATCCAAGTAATCCAGCCTTAGTTAGTATATCTAGGCAGTATTTCTTTTATGACATATGAAGTCCCTTCTTGGTACGTAAGACTTCTATGCTCAGAAAATAGCGAAGTTGTCCCAGATCCTTTGTGACAAAAACCTGTTGTACAAAAACCTTAGTCTCCAGCACCCCTTTATCACCGTCACCTGTAACAACCATATTGTCTACATATATAGCAAGTATAACAGTACCAGACGATCGTTTTCGGATGAAAATAGAGTAGTCAGATGTAGTTCTCTGGAACCCTAGAGTGCTAATTTATGTACTTAGTCTGTCAAACCATGCCCTCGGGCTTTGCTTCAGACCATAGATTGCTTTGCGAAGTCGGCATACATACTCCCCTTTGACTTCGTACCCTGGAGGTTGCATTATGTAAACCTTCTCCTTTAGATCTCTATATAGAAATGCATTCTTGACATCCGGTTGAAAAATATTCTAGCCTTTGTTTAGCGCCACTAGAGGATAGTCCGTATGGAGCCCATTCGTGCAACATGTGAGAAGGCCTCGAAGTAGTCAACTCCATATGTTTGTGTAAACCCTTTAGCCACAAGTCTTGCATTCAATCTGTCAATGGAGCCATATGGAGACTGCTTTGTAGTAAAAATCTACCAGCAAACAACGGGTTTTGTTTCATGGGGACACTGCATCAGATCCCATGTTCTTCGAGAATTAAGAGCGTCCATTTCTTCATCCATTGCTTTTCGCCATCCAGAATCCTTCAGAGCACTATTATGATCTCTGGGAATCGAAATTTTCATAAGAGCATCTACATATCTCTTGTCAGAGTATGATAATCTAGTAGGGGGCGTGAAATGAGATATTGGATGAAGTGTACATTGCCTCTTGGTTCTGGTAGATCGATGGGAAGCTCTTGAGGATCATTCGGGACAGAGTTGGTGGGGGCACTTGAAGTTGGCGTATTCTTCTGCAATAAAGGAACACGTAAAGGAACATGAACAAGACAAGAGACATATTTTCTTTTATACACAATATGTGGAGCAGGAAGGTCTAATGGTATATTTGACATGTCTTGAGTAAAGAAGGAAGTTTGTTCAAAGAATGTGACATCGACATATATGTAATTCCGATGGACAGAGGGATCATAGCATTTGTACCCTTTTTGAGTATGAGAGTACCCCAAGAAAACACATTTAATCGCACGAGGAGATAATTTATCGGAAGTATGAAAATTGTGAACAAATGCTGTGCATCCGAAAATCCGCAGAAGCAGAGGGAAGGGTGAGTCATTTGAATATAGTAAGACAAATGGAGTAGAGCCGTTTAGTGATGACGAGGGACTTTTTTTATAAAGTGGACAACAATCAGTATAACATCTCCCTAATAATTCTTGGGAACCTTCGTTTGGGTAAGAAGGGAGCTGGCAATATCAAGGAGATGTCTTAGTTTTCTTTTTGCTACTCCACTCTGTTGGGAGGTATATGGGCAAGATTTTTGGTGGATGACGCCCTGAGAGGCAAAAAAAACGTCAGATCTTTGTTTCTAAATTCCAAGGTATTATCAGAACAGAAGATTTTAATAGTAGTGGAGAAGATATTTTTGACATAAAGAAAGAAGTTCTTGACAACGTTATTAATTTCTGAATGTTCTTTTAATAAGAAGACCCAAGATAAGAGACTGTAATCATCAATCAAGACAACAAAATATCTATGACCACTCAAAGTTCGGACCGGACAGGATCCCCATATATCATAATGAACAAAAGAAAAAGGAGAACTGCGACGAGGCTCGGTCCGTGCAGTAAAGGAGGCTTTGTGATGCTTCCCGAACTGACATGCCTCACACTCAAAGGGTTTGAGCGTCGAGAGTTCAGGGAACTTTATGTAGAGGGCTTTGGATGAAGGATGACCCAGATGAAGGTACCACAGAAGAGGATCGTCAGAGATGGATACTGCACCAACAAAATTTGAATAAGAAGGGATGTTGAGATAATGGAGGTCGTTCCTCTCATGTCCCCACCAAAGATCTGCCTCGTCTGGATGTCCTGGAAATAACAAAAGAAATCATAAAAAATAACACGATAGTTAAGTTCACGACATAGCTTCTGTACAGATAATAGATTGAGTGGAAAAGCAGGAGCACAATGAACATCTGTTAATCACAGCTTGGGAGAGAAATCAACAGTACCGACAATAGTATTCGGGGAATGATTCTCATTAGCAACTCGAACAATCTTTATTGATGAGGACGATTAGGAGGAAGTAAGCAAGCTTCTCTCTCCCGTCAGATGGGTAGAGGTTCCTGAATCAATAATCCATGCATGTTTCAAGGTTCAGAAAGTCGGTATGCGGTATTCGTTCGGTCAGGCGGTCTGGAGCGAGTAAGCGGGTAGGCGGAAGTATATGCGGAAGTATATGCGGATTATGCGGTTTCTATTTATTTAATTAAAAATAATTAAAAATATAATAAAAATTTCAAACATTAGATATTTATGTTTAAAAAATATAACATGGAAGAAATATGAAGTGAAGACTTTATTGTACAATGTGATATCAACCAAAGTATTTTCAAAGGTCATCCATTTCCAAGAGACAAAAATGTAAGTTAACGGTGGAGAGAGTAAAAATGTTGTAAAATGATTGAAGAAAGAAAAAATGGTGGATATCCTTGTCCAAATTGGAAGGAAACCTTTTTTTTTGAAGTGTAACATTGTTAGTAAACACAACCATGAACATTCATATTTTAGTAAATCGTGTATTTGTCTACTCAAAGTCAAATATTAAAAAATTCAACCATTTAAATTAAATATATGTAATTTGTTCCGTGCAGTTAAAAATTCCATGCAAATCTGGCATCTATATTCATTTTATCCTAAAAAGATCTAAGATACACATGTAATTTATTTGATATTCATGCAGTTATGAGATAAGGTAGAAGTTAGAGCTGTGGTTGGAGAATCTAAAAAATAGAGATTTGTTGATGCTAAATTTAAAAAATAGAGAGATTTAGAGCTACATAGATCAATCAACAAACTTTGGCATAGGAGAAAAAGATGGTGGAGGAGCAACCCATGTGGAAGTCGAGAAGATGGTGGAGAAGTAAATAGTTACCTCTATTACATATGCGGCCGCATATGCGGCCGCATATGCGGTTTACTCGGCCGAGTATACCTCAGACCCGCATATTGACCGAGTATAGCATACTCGGTGCAGTAGGGGGGCCGCCTACGCATATGCGGCCGCATATGCGGCCGCCTGGGCCGCCTTTCTGAACACTGGCATGTTTAGAGGTAGAGTCTGAGTTTGCTACTGTACCTGAGGTAGTAGCTAGACTAGCAGAAGAGGTGGAGGCGATACTATTGCCGGTAGAGGAAGCAGAGTCTTGTAGTAATTGTCGCAGACAAGTATATTCAGAAGCAGTAACTAGGGTCTATACTCCTCCAGTTTGCTGAGAAGATGCATCTTCAATTACATCAGAAGCAACTTCATGAAATGCATTATTAGCATTAGGCTGTGTTTCAAAAGTTACCCAACGCCTGTCAGAAGGATGATTCCAACGTCCACAGTGCATACAAGTTGGATATCGAGCAACATAGGAATCACGACCACGGTCACGTCCCTGTCTAGAGTCTAGACGCACGACCGCGTCGAGAATCAAGACCACATCCACATCCAAAATTTTGACCCATGCCTCCTTGATGCCCTCTATATCTCGAGGAGGTATAATGAGCCGTCGTCTCTGTAGCAGGGTAGATGGTAGATTGCTGAATTGGAGCCTCAAGCTCCTGTAACTGTCCAATGATGGTCTCAAGGCTCGATAGATTGCTCGCCATTTGAAACTAATTTTTCACCGGCTTGTATTTTGGATTTAATCCTGAAAGGAATTGATAAACTTGCCATTCAGCACGTTCGCCTATATGTTTATCACAACATGCATGCTGAAAGATAAGAGCTCATCAAATAGGCTCGTAAGAAGCAGTACTCAATAAGACTCGAACCTCCCTGAGTAATTGGCCAGATCCTCGTGTATATGTCAAAAAGACGAGACTTGGTCGTCTTTTGAGAGTACGTGCGTTCCAGGTTTTCCCACATTGCCTCAGCAGTATCTTTGTAAAGAAGATTAGCAACAATATTTGGATCGATACTGTTTGGTGGATGACTTGACAATTGTCAACAAAAATCGTAGTCTTTGTCAGTTTCTGTAGGTGGGTCCTTTGTTAGAACATAGCTTTTGCGCTGGCCACTAATAAATACTTTGAAGTACCGAGACCATAAAACATAATTTTCAGAACCCTTCAGTTTGATAGAAGTGCCCTTTACCATCAAATAAGAAGTAGGGTACAGTCTCGGTGGTCATCCTGGTGTCAACTTAGGTCAAGAAGAAGTGACCTAAAGAATATATATTGTTCTTAATCGAATATCAGGTGCCTACATATGCAACAATAAGCAATATGTAGCAATACTTCACCGATAGGTTGCAGAACCAACGTTGCCGCACAGGAAGGGATCGAGGCATGGCCCGAGGTGGGCAGTCCACCTAGTCGCGACGCAACCCAACCAGTGGAGATGCCCCTAGAACCCTAGAACACGCCAGAGTGATGGTGCACAGGAGGGCCTGTTGAGCCTGGTAAAGATGCCTGGTGGCGCAGCGGGCTTGGCAGGGCTGGTGAAGGCGTCTGGTGACGCGTGAGTGGCCTGCAACACCCAAGCATCGTGACGAAGGATCAGAAGCATTGGGCAACGTTCAACCTGGCCACTCGCGGCACACGGGGCTCCTTGTAGTGCCCCTCTTGACCCGACAAAGTGAGATCGCACAGCCTGGTGGCTTGGGGATAATGGCCTGGAGATGCTCTGCCTGTGAGGTTGGTGCGGTAGGGCTGCAAACAACGAAGGGAGGGGCTCCCTAAGGCTGCGTGTAGCTGCGACGTGCAGTGGAAGAGGAGGAAGATCGAGGCGACGCCCTAGAAATGGAGGTAAAGGGGATCGCAGGAAGCCCGAGGAAACGCCCTTAGGGTTCGTTTGGTTGCAGGGTTGGGCAGGGTTGGGTTGGCCCAACCTGAGGTACCTCTCCCTCCAACCCTCCCAATCCTCCTCACAGTTTACTATTCACAGGGGTACCCCAACCCATCCCAACCCTGCCCAACCCTGCAACCAAAAGAACCCTTAAGGCTGGAGGCGGCACGCGATGGGGTTGGGTTGGGTGGGGGAAGGGGCGGATTAGGTCAGAACACCGGCCTAGGACCACTGCTCTGATACCATGTAGAAAGTATGAAAGAATAGAAAGACTTGTCTTATTCGAAAGGTCTAGGGTCCTTATATAGAACAAATCCCAAGAGTGCTCAAAGGAGAAAAGTACATAAATACCCCTACAGGTTACTACAATATTCTCTTAAACATAGAATATTCTCTGTAGAATATTCTCTTAACAAATATACTCTCAATTAACGCAATCTGATGCAATCTCCAACAGTAAGGAAGGCGTATTTGAGGGTTGGTGTTAGGCAAGGTTTAGGAAAGCGATATATGCGTATGCGTTCGGACTGATCACCAGGGCTGTCAGGAAAGCTCGAACTCGATGAGCTCAACTCGGGCTCGGCTCGTTAAGGGCTCGTGAGTCGGACTCGAAACTTTAACGAGCCCGAGCTTGAGTTGGGTTTTATGGCTCGTTAGCTTATCGAGTCGAGTTCGAGTTGGGCATTGTTCAACTCGGAAACTCGACTCGATAACTCGTTTTCTCTCTTAATAAAAAAATAAATATATATATATATATACCAAAACTTCCACATCGAGTTTGATTAAACTAGAGGTTAACATTTTTCTTGCCCAAAAAGCTACACAAAAGGGTATAAAAAATCAAAATTACAAATGTCATTTGCATAATTTAATGTATAAAATGGAACAATGACTCATTAAGAGGTTCATGAGCTTGCTTATTTTGAGGCTCATGAGCCAGCTCAGAAACTCACGACTCGATAAGAGGTTCGTGAGCCAGCTCATTTTTGAGGCTCGTGAGCCAGCTCAGAAACTCGTGGCTCGATAAGAGGCTCGTGAGTCAACTCGAACTCGACGAGTTCGAGTTCGAGTTGGTGCCGAGTTCGAGTTTAGGTTTTTTATCGAGTTCGAGTCCGAGTTGAGGCCAACTCGGTTCGTTGAACTCGATAGACACCCCTACTGGTCACAGAATACTGATTAAGCGGTATACGAGGGCATATGCGGGGGTATATGCGGTTCTACGTGGTTTTCTAATTTTTAATTTAAAAATAAATAAATATCTATGAATAACATTACCACTGAATTTATGTATTTTGGAGTTAAAGAAGATCTAAGAAAAACGATTGATGTTAAATAGGTGTGTATATATGCTTTTAATCGCCTCATACTTAATCACCAAAAAACATTTACCATAAAAACTTCACACATTATATGATTCGTAATAACAAAACTTCAATATACATATATGCACTGCATGAGCGAAACCTCAATCGACATATATAAAAAATATTCAACGATACATTGCATATACTCGTGAATTCAATACATGAGAAAAACATAAACATTGCAAATACATAATATTATAATGCATTGTAATTGTATAGAAATGCATGTCATATTCTTTCCGTTGAATGAAGGAAGAGGTAGAGTTACGGAGTTAAGGACCTGAATGAGAAGATTGAAAAGTTGGAGTTGTTGGAGCAATATGCGGGGCATATGCGGGATATACGGGGCATATGCGGGGCATATGCGGGCCACATATGCGGAGAGGGCGCTTATTGCACTGATTCATGTAATCGGTGCAGTCTGCATGCCGCACGGGCATATGCGGCCGCATATGCGACCCGTGCTGCTGATTTAGTGAACACTGGTGTTAGGGGCTTGAGCTTAGGTATGGTGTGATCATCAGGGATGCCTGGCGCAACTGCCTCTGGCTTTGTGCTGAAGGTGGACGAATCTGTCTCTGCTGTCACTGCCACCAACTGTCTGCTGGTCCGGAGTCGGATTTCAAAAGATCTCAAGAAAGTCATTAACCACCACATCTGACTTGTCGCCCTCACCCATAGAGAATAGGACATGCATGCCTAGATAAGCTTTTGAGTCATCGAAGGTGTAGTGATATGTATCTGTACTTGTGCCTTGAAGATGATCTCTGTAAAGCTCCTAACCTATATCAAACACACTGTCCTCTCAGGTGAGAGAAACTCATCTACATCAGTTAGGTAAATTGTCCATCTGATCACATTCTACTTTTGATATGGAATACTCAGTGCTGCTCTCAGAATCTGGTCGCTGCTACTTTGTCTCCATCATTTCTAACTCTACTTCATCTATGTACGCACGTAACTGGATCTTCCCATCATTGTAATCAAACACTACCCCATCTGTCATCAGAAAGTGGCGACCATGTATTATCTATGAATCCTTCCAATGTCAAGGGACTTCCATGTCTAGAACAGTGAAACCAACCTTGTAATCTCGTCCCTCGATCGATATGACAACGTTCCTCAACACACCCTTAGGTATTTTTATAGATCGATCAGTGAACTGGAGATATATTCGTGATCTCTTTAGAGGACTTAGATTAAGTCTCAATTAGTGAAGAGGGTAAGAGACTGATTGAGAATCTGTTGTTTAGTAGAGTGTATGTAAACACAACATCAATGATCTGACTCATCACATAGTGAGCACACGTATCCCATTTCTTCCTCGGGATCTCATTGCGAATGACACAAGTCATCGTTATGGATAACACATCCTTTTCTTTTTTTGAGAAACTAACACATCCTTTCGTGTTCTTGTAATTTTCTTTCTGCTTGTCCTTGTAGGTGTACATTTTGCTTTGAGATAATTCTTCATAGCAGGTGTGAGACCCATAAACTTATCGAATGTCATTTCGACTTTACCATATTCCTTGTAAATTCGTGCCACCTCTGAGTGATCTTTTTGAATTTTTTACTTTGTCTTCCTCCCCCCTTCAAGAGCTTGTAAAATGGGATTATTGGAGGAGATGGAAGAGACATGTCAGAATCGGGATCATACAATTTGGTTCTTTTATTAAAATAAAAAAATGTTCACAAATAGAACTCTGAACTTGACTCTGTACATGACTGACATGGTACTCATAGGTATTCTGCAGGGACTCTAATGGTACTACAACGACCGGTCGAGGTGTGAATACCTCATCTCTGACTGTCTCACGTCTTGACAAATGGATGCTCCTCCTACTGCTGGAATGCTGGTGATTCTCCTCCTCCGATTCCTCCTATTTTTGTTCCTAGCCCGATCAAGCATTTCACTGTTCTTCCGCTCCTGAGAGAGATGTAATGAGTATTATCATGCAAAAATATCTCATGTCCTGAAAATGAATGTTCTAGAATGTATACATGATTCTTAGTTTTCTATCGTGGTGGTTAGTTCATGCTATTGGGATTGACCTGAACTTGAGGGGGAAGCGAGATCTTCGGTGCAGAGTGCTCGTCCTACCATCGCGGCACCCGATTGGCATCAACCCTCATGTCATGCATCTCATTGGTTATCCTCTATAGTTGCTCGAAAATACATTGGAGATTCATGGTGCTCGCATTGGATGGCCCGACTTCTTGCCTTTGTGGAGGCTGCTAGTAGTGGTACTGATAACCACATGATTCTCCCTGTTGGAAGTTTTGTTGTGGTTGACGGTATGGTTGCTGAACAAATGTTTTGCCCTGATGGCCCGACTGGAACTACTGCCTCTGCTACGACTGCTGATAGGTGGGGGTTGAACGAAACTGATGTTGTGTTGGGGTGGAGTTGGTGGGATTAATGGTGTACCATACTCCGTTGAGCCCCCATACCTGTGGAGATTGCTCATAAACTACCTCGGATGGTGGTTCGGTTTGCTGATAAGACTGGACATTGTGTTGTTCTTAACCGATATAGTGGCCCTGCATTGGATGCTCCTGAATGTGATGGACTCGGCATATATGAACATGAGGTGCAAACTTGGCAGGTAACCTCAACTGGGCTACACTTTCAGTTCTTCAACATGCTTCGGTAATTTTGTGAGATGTTATAATTCGATGAGCTTGTGGTGTTCACTGACCTTCTTATTTATTTGCTTCACTGTGTTTAGCTTATCGAATATAATTCCCAAGTTTGGAATCAAATCCTCAGCTACCTCTATCATGGTCTTCTACCCGCCTCATCGGGTGCTTGGGTAAAAGGTGTTTGATGATAGGTTTTCCATGTGGTATGAAGCGACTAGCGTTTGCCATATGTTCAAAGATCCTCCAAACGGTGTCGGCATCCTTGTTCAAGTAATTGCATCCACAGGAAACACTCACTAAACTTTGCATCTCAAGGGTAAGACTACCAAACAAACTCTGTGCTAGAACCATCTTGGTTATGTCATGATAGGGACATTTCTGCAACATGTCTCGAATCTCTCCCATGCCTCATGGAAAGGCTCTTAAGAGTACTAAGTAGATCGTGATCTGAGCTCTCATCTAATTGGTTTTGTTATTCAAGAATAAATCTAATTGGTTTGGTTCTTCAAGAATAAATCTTTGAACTGATTCTATATGGTTACTACCGTCCTCAATTTCTTTAATCAATATGTTGCCTTGTTTGCTAAGGAAAAGGGGATTGCACACAACCGAACATAATCCTGACCGGCCCGAGGGTTACTCCAATTAACACATATCATTTCAAACTATTATAAGAATGTGAAGGGTTCTATTCATTCCCACTGAATTTAGGGGGTAATGCCAAGAAATAAGGCGTCGGGTAGTATGCTTCTTGAGGTGGTACCGACCTAAGGCAACACTGGTTCTGGTTCTCTATAGGGTCGTATACGTCTCTCACCGGATCATCTTTTTCTCATGTGGCTCTCAGCCTCTTAGATGGTTCATCTCATCTCTAAGGGTCTGGTTCAACTGCTCTGTTTGTGCTAACCTAGTTAATATTGCATAAATGAGATCATTCTGGTCCTCATCTCTTCGGGTGGTTGTCTTTTGGATGCTATCTCTGTTTCTTTCTCACTATTAATGAAAAGTGGATTTATGTAATCTCTTGATGAAGAAAGTGATCTAGAGGTATCGAGAAAAAGGTTTGAAGTTTGGATTGTTCTGGTCCTCATCTTCGGGGGGGGGGGGGTGCTCCATGAAGAAGGTCATCGTAGATCAAGAAAGATTTGAAGTTTGGATCGTTCAGTGATGTGTTCGCGAAGTCCGAACGCTTCAAATTTCCATCTTTTGATTTCAAGAGATACGAGTTGGAGTACGATATTCAAGTCAAGAGACCATATAGTTTCGTGAAGGCGTGTAATATGCAGTCTTTGCATTCACACAATTCAAGCCCTAAGTTCACCAACTTCACACAATGAAGTTCACAAAGGTCCGTTCGATTAATTTTTCAATTTTAAATTGGTGATAATGCAGTCTTTGAATCCGTTACACACAAGCGTGTGATTCTATTATTTTTAATCAAAAGAGTGATCTGCACATGCTGCCAAATTATATCACACACCTAAAGGAGATAATAGACTGCACACCCAAAACGTCTACTATTGTCAGAGGCAAGCGCTTGTGACCCCCAAACCTTTAAGAGTTAGATCTGGAGACTTAGGACGCATGTCCATGGTTTTGGGCTCTAATCTTAAGGCTACGTCCTTACCTACTCATAGTTTGGACGTAAGTACATGCACACAAGGATCGAGGTTATTCTGTCGCAAGACATTGATATTCAATTCTATCCCATTTTTAATTAATCGATAATGTTTAGCAGCCCCAATTTTGGACTAAGTGATCATTTGCTTTGAAGTCTAATCTCAAGCACGTCTACAGACAGTCCCAATTTCCTTTAATCCTAAGTCAAAAAACACCGAGGGTGGAGTCGGAAAAACCAATGCAAATCGGTAAAAAAATGATGCGTGGTTAGATAGAAATACTTACAGTAATCCTCACAATTTTTGTGCAATATGCTAAATAGAATTGAGGTTTATACTTTATACTACATAAATGCATCAGAAAACTGCTCCTAGACAGATATTTCTATTAACGAGTGAAGATTATGTCAATTTTAATTGAATAGAACGTCTAGTACATCTATTAAATGTGAATGTGTGATCATATGAATGTGAGTGCAATAAATAAACCCTATTAGTTCTAATAGCCGTAGTGCAGTCCTATGTCTACATCAAGCACCACAAATATAAATAGGCCCGATCGGTCAAGTGTCCAGTATCCAGGTACACATGTGAGCCTTCAAACGAAGATCGTTGGAAATTATACTGTTATTACATATTAATTTACAAAAATAATGTCTGGAAAGTATACTAAAACCTAAACTAACACTCTCTCCAAGAGCAAAATTTTCTTTTGTGCCTCATTAGTGGCCCAGTCCCTAGAATCGCCCTCCTTCGATCTCCTCGAAGTGTGTCAGCTTCCGAAAAAGCCTCTCCAAGTCCACCATGCCCTTCGCATGAGAAAAGATATTTATATTAGAGAGAATTACACAAAAATTATATTCATAAAATGAAAGGAATAAAAATACTTAGAAAAATAAATAAAGAAAATAATTAATAGAAAAATCAGAGATCATACTACTCGGGGGTGGAAAATCTATGCACTAAACTGTCTAAAAATTAATCATAAACTGTATACCTCCCGATAACGATGCCATTTGGCGAATCATTGAATCCCGTTGTTAATTTGTTACTTTTTATGTAGTATGGAAATCCAACGATAAACAAATCACACAAAAGTGATTATTCAATTAATTCAATGCAGTCAATTGTTTATTTTATTTGGGCAAGTTCTAAGGCCGAACTCAGGGAGATAATATGAGAGCTAAGAATTAATTTTCAAATAACTTAGAGTTTAGGTTTTCAAAAGATGGATTTTTAAGGGATTTTTAGATTTTCGCAAAATTTTATAGATTTTTAAAATAAAAGATGCAATGACTTGATTCAACAACAACAACAACAAAGCCTTTTCCCACAATTAAGTAGGGTCGGGTACATGGATTCTTCGCCTCTATTCAGATCTATCTTGGGCCTACCCCGAGCTTATATCCACAAAACTAAGATCCCTTCGTATGGTCTCTTTTGAACACTTCTTTGGCCGTCCTCGCCCTCTCTTAGCCGGCTCAACATCCTAACATTCGCATCTCCTAACTGGTGCATTAGCTGATCTTCTTTGCAAATGTCCAAACCATCTTAAACGGTTTTCTCGCATCTTATCCTCGATTGGAGCTACACCAACTTTCTTTCTGATTGCATCATTCCGAATCCGATCTTTACGTGTGTGTCCACACATCCACCTTAGTATTTTCATTTCTGCTACATTCATTCTCTGCACATGTCTATGGTTCACAGGCCAACATTCAGATCTATAAAGCATGGCAGGTCTCACGGCCGCTTTGTAAAACTTTCCTTTAATCTTTAAAGGAAATTATATATCACAGAGAGCAACAGATGCTCCTCTCCACTTTAGCCAGCCTGCATTTATTCTATTAGTAACATCTCCATCAATTTCCCCATCATGTTGCAGAATAGATCCCATATCTCTAAAGGAATCACTCTTCTGAATGTTATCGTTACCAATCTTCACCTCAATTCCTTCACCATTTCTTCCATCAAAGGTGCACTCCATATATTCAGTCTTAGCCCTACTTATACGAAATCCTTTAGTCTCCAACTCATGTCTCCAGACCTCAAGCTTCTCATTACTCCATCTCTAGTCTCGTCAATTAACACAATATCATCAGCAAATAACATACACCAAGGTAACTCATCCTGAATGTGACTGGTCAACTCGTCCAAATCAAAGTAAAAAGAAATGGACTCAAAGCAGAACCTTGATGTAAACCAATGTTGATGTCTAATATCCAGTCTTCCCAGACGGGGTCCTTACACAAGATAAAGCCCTATCATACATATCCTTTATGAGATTAATGTTAGGACATGCATTTATCTCTTCTCCAACACTCTCCACAATATCTCTCATGGGACAGAATCATAAGCCTTCTCCAATTCAATAAAGATCATGTGGAGGTTATTCTTTTTAGCTTTACAAATCTCTATTGTTCTCCTCAGCAAATGGATGGCTTCAGTCGTTGAGCGACCTGACATGAATCCGAATTGGTTTTCTTTTACATTGGAAATTTGCCTTAACCTTCTTTCGATCACACGTTCCCAAATTTTCATAGTGTGACACATCAGCTTGATACCTCTATAATTTGAACAATTTTGAATGTCTCCTTTATTCTTATAAAGAGGTACCGCGATACTCTTCCTCCAATCTTCATGCATTTTCTTGCTTCACCAAATAACATTGAATAGATTCGTAAGCCAAGTCAAACAACGCTCACCTAAAACTCTCCATACTTCTACAGGGATGTCATCCAGTCCTACACCTTTTCCAGGTCTCATAACCTTCAAAGCCTCTTGTACTTCCTTTCTTTGTATCTGTCTATAGCATGCACGATTCAATTAACTTTCACTACAAGCTAGATCACCCAAAGTGATATCTCTATTTCCTTCCCCAATGAAAAGTTTATGGAAGTACTTCTCCCATCTAGTCTTTATATCCTTCTGAGTAACAAACACATGACCTTCCTCGTCCTTAATGTATCTCACTTGAGAAAGGTCTTTGGGTTTTCTTTCTCTTGCTTTGGCCAACCTGAATATATCCTTCTGTCCCTCCTTAGAGTCGGGGTTTTTATATAAAACTTCATAAGCTTTTGACTTAGCTTCGCTTGCGGCCTTCTTTGCTTCCTTCTTCGCTATTTTATAGTTTGTGACAGTTTCCTCTGTTCTATCCTTAGACATAGTTTTAAAGCAAGCTCTTTTTATTTTTAACTTCTCTTGCACCCCTTCACTCCACCACTAAGCCTCCTTTTGACATGGAGCTCCTCCCTTTGACTCGCCTAGCATCTCTTTGGATACCTTTCGGATACAAGATGCTACTGCCTCCCACATCTCGTTTGCCCTACTGCTACAATCCAAAGATAAGTCTTCTAAAACCTTCTCCCTGAAGCTTGCTTGCTTCAGTGGAAGATTCCACCATCTAGTTCTAGTTATCTTAGCAACCCTCCTTTTCTTTACCAACCCTTTTATTTGTATATCCAAGACTAAGAAACGATGTTGGGTCGTCAAACTCTCTCCTGGGATTACTTTGCAGTCTTTACAACACAACCTATCTCTTCTCCTCAACGCAAAGTAATCTATCTGTGTTCTAGTTGGCCCACTCTTATAAGTAATTAAATGTTCCTCCCTCTTCTTGAAGAAAGTGTTTGCTATGAAAAGATCATATGTCGTTGCAAAATCCAGGATGGCTTTTCCCTCTTCATTTCTATCCCCAAAACCATGTCCTCCATGAACACTAGCATACCCGAAAGCATCTTTTCCCACATGTCCATTAAGATCTCCATCGATGCAAATCATCTCTTTTTGTGGGATTCCTTGTACAGTCTTATCCAAATCCTCCCAAAAAGCTTGGTTATTCCTTTCATCTAAACCAATTTGCGGTGCATAAACTGAGATGATATTCAGAATTTCTTCTTCAAGCACCAATTTTAGCAAAATAATTCGATCCCTGAATCTTTTGATCTCAACTACAGAATCCTTCAAATCCTTATGAACAACCACTCCACCACCGTTTCTATCCTTATCTTTACTTGAATACCAAAGTTTAAAGCATGTCTTCTCAATCTCCCTTGCTTTCTCTCCAACCCATTTAGTCTCTTGAAGACATAATATATGAATCTTCCTTCTTTCTATCGTATCCACTATCTCCATCAACTTTCCAGTTAAAGTGCCAATATTCCAACTACCAATCCGCAACTTCCGTTGTAATATCTTTTGGACTGACTTCTTTACTCGCATGCGTCCATTATGCGAGAACCCTTGTAAATTTTGGACTGCATCCGGACGGTGATGCAGCAAAACTAGCTTAATTACCCGCATGCGTTCCTCATGCGAGAACCCTTGCAAATTTTGAACTACATCCAGGCTGCGTTGTAGCGGCCCTTGCAATAAATACGATGAATGCATTTTTTTGTATTTTTATGAAAGAAAATAAATACAATGAAATGCAAATAAGATAATGTATTTTTTTGAAAATTTAATGATAATGAACAAGGTTCAGGAAAGCGGTATGCGTATGCGTTCGGATATGCCATCAAATATGGAATAAGCGGCAAGTGGGGGCATATACTGGGTATATGCTATTCTGCGTGTTTTCCTGATTTCTAATTTAAAAATAATTAAATATCTATGAATAACATTACTACTGAATTTATGAATCTAAGTGGAGTTAAAGAAGATCTACGAAAAATGCTTCACCTTGGATGGTTTTGTAGGAAATGCGAGCCCACGACGAGCCATTATGCAATAAATGTTATTGCGAATATCATTCCCTGATCTAAAATGAAGAATGAATAATTTGCATAATAGGTCTCTTAATACAATTAGGGTTATGTACCATGGTCATCTTAATAATCATACAGCTGTTGATTCAACTATTGAATCATAGAGGTTGGTGCTTGGATGAATATCTAAAGGGTTAGATTGAGGACTCATCAAGCACCGTCAAATGATTGTTAAGAGATGATCTCCAGCCCGAGTAGGAGATGACAATCCTTATCTCTGAAGGCTGATATCAGACCGACCTCTTGATACAGGTCCTCTGCATAGGAATAGAGATTCGGAGGTGTCAGATTAGTTAGGTCAAAGAGTTGACTTAACGAGATCGAGATAATCAAAGTCCTATAACGTATGCTGTCACGATACAGGCATGCATCCTCTGATCGGAGACAGATGTGTTACTATATGTTTGCGTATTTACATTTGGCAGACCAATAGGTTGATGACCTAACCAAGGTCTATACACCGGCGCGCTGGTGTGCACATAAGGGCATATGAGTAATACGATCTCTCAAAGGGATCATACACGTTCAGTTACTGAACCGGAAGACATGAGCTCACTCATGAGATATTGGGAAGAATCAAATTCCGTGCGCACGGTCGTCTCGCTTTGGAAGCTTGACTGAATTTGTTGGTTTGATATATAATTTTGGAAAGTATATGATCAAGACCTAGGTAAGATATACGATTTTGGAAAGTGTATGATCGATACCAACTCCCAATGATCGAATGAGAAACTTACTGATAAAACCATTAAGTAGACAGTATAAAGTTGATCCAATACTTCGGGTTTAGTCTGAGTCTTCCAGTATGCAGGATGTACATGTATTGGGAATACCTGAGGGTGATGTGATCATAAACGATTGTATAACCATGACGCTTCCATTCCTAGGGAGTGATGAAACGGGTTTGGATTTTAGTAACTCCTCTCGGTAGAGAAGTAATCTGATCTTAGTCCAAATGTTGGACATTGATCTGAATGTGATTCATATGCAATGGGAAGATTAGATTTGCGGTCTTGATTTAATCAATGAGAAGATTGGGAGGCCCGCGATCTGGATTTGAGATGTGATCTTAACATCCAAGTCACTATACGTGGAACAATACAATCGTCCTGTCCTTATCTCCAAGTATTCGTGGAGAAAGCGCATTATCCTTGAAAGGGTTCAAGATAATTTCATTGTTGATAATATGTATCCGAGCATTAAGAAAATGGATAATTAAATGTGATTTAATTATCATGATTAATATGAATTCGATTCATATTATAAGGAGAGTTATCTTAGATAATTAAATGTGATTTAACTATCAAAGATATAAATAATGTGAATGTGATTCATATTATTTGGGCACATGAGAATAGAGATCCAAGATGATTAAATGTGATTTAATTATCATGGATATGGATAATGTGGATAGCAATATCTATATTAGTCATATATATTATAAATGTGATTTATAATATATAAGAGAGAGCTATTTGTAATTTACATTTGTTAGTTAAATGTTAATGTGAATTGGATTTACATTGAATAATTAATTGAAAATGTAATTCACATTTTATTTTGGGTTGTGAATGTGATTCACAAATTTGTAATGGCAAGATTGCAATATTCACAAGATTGGATTTATTTTTGTGAAATAATTTGCAATAAAAGTTGTTGCAAATATTAGAGAGAATCATGAGATAATGTAATCTCATGTAATAGGAAAAAGGCATCCACCTTCCATATAGGAAGAGTGGACGACCACAATTCTCATAAGGGATGTGGTGGTCGTCCACCCTCCTTATGGAAGGAGGCTTGCCTCCTTCCTATTTCTCTAGTGAAGATTGATTTGATATAAATCAAATTATATTCAATACATATATTTGATTTTATTAAATTAATTGTTGTTGGTTTTACCAATACAAATCTTAACCATTAAAAGAAACACAATCAATGAGAGCCATTGGATTTGTGTTGTCCCATGGATTGAGATCCATGGATCCCAAAATGTTATAAAAGGAGATGCACCCCATTGCTCTTCTTTACACAATGCTTTTGAAGCATATCTCTCTCTCTCTTTCTCTCTACACGTCAGCCCTCTCTCTTCCTCTTATGGCCATCCACCATGGATGCCCTAGAGAGAGTTTCTCCATTGCCTCAGCATTGTCGTTATGCTGCCCGATGGTTTGCTCGTTGATCTCCGTCTACTTCGGCGTGCCTTGCTCGTGAAGAAGACGTCATATCCCGTTTGTCGAGATCAGGAGGTCCGTGACTTGGATCATCAACATGGATTGCGAGAAGCATGCGGTTCATCCCCACGCTTACAAGCGTCTCCTCCGTCAGATCGAACTTGAGACAGGAGGTCTCTTCGTTTAGAGACTCGATTAGAACCACGCTTCAAGAGGTAATCCTATTACTTGTTTGTGGTTTAGACGAAACGATCCGAGAAGTGTTCTTGGATCATGTGGTTTCGTCACATAATTTTTTTTTAATTTCCGCTGCGTAGAACAACTAGTGCAACTAGTCGTTCTTTGTCGTATTCGATACGACGCTTACGCTTCCGTGATGCGCTTGAGGATTTAACCATATCCTTCAAGTGGTATCAGAGCCTTAGGTCGGAAGGTTTTGGATACGATCCGTAAACCGAGGACGACTTCGGTTCAATAGGATTTGCGAAAGTTTTCTTGCATTTCATTTTCGCATTTCTGTTTTGAGATTATTTTCGACACTGTTTAAATTGTTTAAACACGAAAATAATAATTGGATTTTGTTCCCCATTAAATAAGGAAACTGTAGGATCTGAGTTTGCGTGATTTCGATTCCGTTTGCTCAAGTTATGCTCATTTTAGTGAACATGTATCCACAATTTCGGGGACTGCGAATCTCAACATGATTAAAGAGTTAATTGCGGATTTGAGATGCCTTGAAATGCGTGCAAACCACTTAGGTTCTGTTGTAAATCAAATTAGCAAACTTTAGGAACTTACTTTGCTTAATTTGGATTTAAATTGATTGAGATATGGTATTTTTAGTAAGTGAGGGTCACTGCTGGAAATACTTTGCTAATCAAGAACCTAGTGATTGTCATTTAATCAATTAGTGAAATTAAATTGTTTAATTTCTTGGAATAATTGTGCATAAATATTTGTGAAATATTTGATGATAATTATTTCCTTAAATAACATTGCCTTAACCAATATTTGATTAGATGTGATCTAGATCACTAATTGGTTACATGATCTACATGATCTACATTCCAACAAACATGTTGCTTGAATAGGATTTGGGATTTGTTTAGCAAATTTCATTATAATGTTAATCAAAAATATTTTGGTTATTATTATATGGTATAATTTCGGTTGAAGAACCGATGATCATCTCAAGTACAAAGTGATCTATTTTGCATTATCCTTTCCCGAGGTGGATATGGTGTCTAGTCGGAGAGCATTGGGATAGCGGGTTGCAACGTATATGGCCCGTCCCACTCTCGTCGGTACTGGCCATGATAGCGGGTAGGGTTAGTATAATGCTTAAGAAATCATGATGTATTTCTAATTATTAAAATTTGAAATAATGCGTATTTGAGATAAAACCATAATTCAAGTAACAATTAAGTTGGATATTAATTGGATCATTAATTTAATAGGATTAGATTAATTGGATTCCAATCAAAATTAAAACACTCTATTATGAATAGAGTTGTCAATTCCCTTGGAAGAATTAATCGTAATGAATATGATTCATAATGATTAATTAAAATTTTAATATGATATGGAGGATCACATAAGTGACATCCATGATCTCCCGTCAAGGCGGAGGGTTCTGTCGTCAGGATTGTATTTAGGAGACGCCTGTCCGAAGTGACAGCTCCTGTAAGCAAGCGCATCTGGATCGGGCTCTTCGCTTCTCGAAAGAGTAAGGACGTATGCGTAGTGACCCCAATATCGGGTCCTCATATTATTGGGGCGATATTGGATTGCGAATAACGAGTTGTATTCCTGTTGACGGTTGATTCAATTAATGACGGGTCAACATTGCCTTAGGGGTGGTGGGCCCGGGTGTTAAAGACCGAATTGGGAGATGCAAGTTGGACTTGCAAGGCGGAATATGTTCCCGCTTCTTTTTATCCAAGTTGCAGGTTCTCATATTATTGGGATGTAACAAAGATAAGGAAGGAGATCCCAGATCTTGCTTGAGATATAATGGTAAGTATATCTCTTACATTGAAAGTGGTTAAGGGAATGAACTTTCAGTGTTGACAAGGCAATACAACTTTGATATAAAAATTTCTAAATCAAAGTAAAATATGTATATATATTTATAAATATATACACTTATGCAAATTTCTTATTTCAGATAATCCTTCATTAAACCCACTTAATAAAATACTCAATAATAACCAGAAGAATATCATGTATTGGATTCATGATCCAGATATTGTACTTGCAGCTGGACACATATTGTATGTGGTTGCAATATGCAAGTCTCCTCACAATAATGAGAAATGATAATTAAATAGTAATAGTTATACAACCCTAGGGTTTGTATATCTCTATAGTCTTGATCTCTCATCGAATGTACTTTAGAAGTGACATGTCGATGATGATCGCAATTGTCAAATAATCCTTATAAAATCAATGAAGATATTCTGGCGTACATATGTGCTCTTGACATTTAATCATGAGTGACATGGTTCTCTGCATCATGTAAAATGGTAGCTCTATAAGAGATGATGTATTCATCTCTTATAGAGCTACCTACCTGAACCTATGTTTTAAGAGTTTAGATGGATGTATATGATGAGTGTCATCATTACTATCTATACTCTAGTCATTCATGAAGCTTCATAATATTCATATTGTATGAATTTAATGAAGCATGTATAAATGTTGAAATGATCTTTCATTGAATTCTTTTGAATTTAATGTAAGAGATCCTTAGTCTTAAGCAATGGTTGTTTATAGATGAAGGGAGCGCAGTGGAAGCATGGGTTGGACCCAAGTGAGAAGTATAGTCAAAGAGTTGGTTATACTTCTGTGACTTCCATATGACATCCAAAGAGTTGGATGAATGCCAATACTGCAATGAGTTCATGTGTTGACAGTATGACTATCAAATCTATCTAGAATCCTTAGAGAAGGAATCAGATAGTACATCAGAATAATCTACATATAATCATTGAAATTGACTTATTTATTTGATAAGATAAAGTCTAATAATTGTATCCCAATCTTCTAATGACACTTACAATTGGTTGCATATGTAATAGAAGATTAGAAATTTGATCTTAAAGGTTTAATAGTCATCCACATGGATATTGATGCAATTGTTGCAACAATTTCTATTGGATTGAAAGGCTTCATAATTTCATTGGGAGAGACCTTAGTCTTAGAGGATGTCTCTATGGCCTAGATATTAGAATACACTTATTGTTTATTTCTAAATGTTGGAAATAAATATGAATTCTGTAATAAATCTATCATAAAGAGTTATGATGGAGATATTTCAGATAGTAATCTAAAATCTAGTGGACTCCACTAAATTAGAAAATTAATGAATGGTTCATTAACATTCCTAAATATTGAAATTAAAACCTTAAGATCAATAGGAGGATGAAGATCATTTGACAATGATCTAGCATCAAGCCTTGGACATTTGTCTATTGATTTGATCAATAGACTAGTAAGAGATGAAACTTTAGAATGTCTAAAATTTCAAAACTTACATACTTATGAATAATGTATTCAAAGTAAAATGTCCAATACACCCTTCTTTGGAAATGGTGTAAGATGTCAAGGTATTCAGGATCTCATACATATTGATGTATGCGGATCATCTATATCATAGTAAACATTATGGATATGTGATATCTATTGATGATTATGTATGATGTGAGATTTCTTCTCTTCACCTAAAGAAACCTTTGAAATGTTCAAATATTTCATTATTTTGGTTTACAACCAAAGTTTGAAGGAAGATATAATGGATTTGATCTAATATATGTAGCCTGTACCTGTTAGATGAATTCAAAGGATACCTTATGGAGATATGAATATCATTTCTATCTCAATCCTCCTAACACACCTTAACTCAATAGAGTTATAGGGAGATACAATTTGATCATGGTGACATGATCTTATCAATGATGAATTTTTAGCATAATTTCCCCTTAGCTTCCAGGTATATATGTGTAGTAGAGACTACAATGTATATCCTTAATAAGGTTCCATGCAAGATGGAATCTAGCACTTGAGAGTGCTACTTCATTAGGAAAATAAAGGATGGTATTGGATACCTACTCCATGACCTTGAGATTCTTAAAATATCTCATTTTTGAGAATGTGATTCTTAGAGGTTGAGACTCTTAAGAAGCAAGATGGAAATGAAGTGTAGGAACTCATTTAATTTTGAGAAGATAATGAGGCTCCTGAAATCGGAAACTAATAGGATAATAAAAAGATGAAACACTTATACCTCTTCAAATGAGTTTGAGGATGTATTCCATGTGTCAGTTAAGTATGACAATGATCGAACTTCATGTGATGAAGCTCCTAACGATCATGACATGGAAAGATGGATGTTAGCAATAAAGTCTAAAGTAGACTTCATATACAAGTCTAAAGTAGACTCATTAAGGTTTAAATGGATCTTCAATAGAAAGAGGAAACCTGATGAAAAGGTAGAGACCTTCAAAGCACGGTTCGAGCTGCACACCGAAGAGAAGACATCGCTTGCGATGAGACTTGCTCTCCAGTGACCTTGCTTTAACCCATCAGAATATTGCTAACCATAGCTACACTCAAATAAGCTTTTTGTAGTTGGAATATTGGATTTGATGAAATCATAAATGTTATGGTTTCAGATAAAATATTGATAAACCATATGAAGCTTAGTGGGAGTGCTATTGTTTTCATCGTGCTAAATGTAGATATCCTAATCATTTGGAATGATTTAAGTGTTTTATAATCTGGTTATTCCATAACTTAAGATATGATCTCAAGGATACCTCGTGGATTTTAGTTCTGAAGGTGTTCAGAAGTATAAAGAAGAGGGTACTGGGACTGTCACATTAGTAGTACACCTTAGACATATTCCTTTCTGGAAAATTCCAAGAAAGGCTTCCATCCCATAAGATATGGTAATGACCTATCTAAAGGGATATCACCTCAAAGAGTTGAGGAAGTGAATGCTAGAACTGCTTGCACTTGTGCATCAGTTACGAGAAGCTGAGTGTATACTGGATCTGTACGAATACTTGATGTCTTCCATGCAGTGGGAGTAGTAATCTGTTACTAATCCTACTATAGAGATAAAACACTTGATTGCAGTAATAATAAAATCTTCATAGATGACAAGATTTTGAGATAGTGTTCTCAAAGTATTATCTTCAAAAGCTTAAGACTTTATAGATAGAGATCTAAAAGGTCTTAACTATGGATACCTTAAGAGATAGTGTCAAGGACTATGGAAGCTGATACCTTAAGAGATCTCCAGGAATAAAGGTATTCTGATAAGGATTATGGAAGCTGGTTATGATAATTAAGCTGTAGTGTCAAGGACACTGTAATTAACAAGATTGAGTATTAGTTGCATAAGATGCAACATTCGCATTAGATGCGAGCACTGTTACTGGGGATATGCAAGTGTCGTAAAAGGACTTGACGTAATCTCGTGGGAACATAGTGACTAATCAACTTACCTAGCTATTTTCTAAATAGCCTATGATTGTCACATGAGTGTGTTTAAATGATTAACCCATTAATGGCTCTTTGGGCTAGTGGGAGATTGTTGGAAATGCGAGCCCACAGCGAGCCATTATGCAATAAATGTTATTGCGAATATCATTCCCTGATCTGAAATGAAGAATGAATAATTTGCATAATAGGTCCCTTAGTACAATGAGGGTTATGTACCATGGCCATCTTAATAATCATACAGCTGTTGATTCAACTATTGAATCATAGAGGTTGGTGCTTGGATGAATATCTAAAGGGTTAGATTGAGGACTCATCAAGCACCGTCAAATGATTGTTAAGAGATGATCTCCAGCTTGAGTAGGAGATGGCAATCCTTATCTCTGAAGGCTGATATCTGACCGACCTCTTGATACATGTCCTCTGCATCGGAATAGAGATTCGGAGGTGTCAGATTAGTTAGGTCAAAGAGTTGACTTAACGAGATCGAGATAACCAAAGTCCTATATCGTATGCTGTCACGATACAGGCATGCATCCTCTGACCGGAGACATATGTGTTACTGTATGTTTGAGTATGTACATTTGTCATACCAATAGGTTGATGACCTAACCAAGGTCTATACACCGGCGCGCTGGTGTGCATATAAGGGCATATGAGTAATACAATCTCTCAAAGGGATCATACATGTTCAGTTACTGAACCAGAAGATATGAGCTCACTCATGAGATATTGGGAAGAATCAAATTCCGTGCGCATGGTCGTCTCGCTTTGGAAGCTTGACTGAATTTGTTGGTTTGATATATATACACTTTTGGAAAGTATATGATCAAGACCTAGGTATGGTATACGCTTTTGGAAAGTGTATGATCGATACCAACTCCCAATGATCGAATGAGAAACTTACTGATAAAACCATGAAGTAGACAATATAAAGTTGATCCAATACTTCGGGTTTAGTCTGAGTCTTCCAGTATGCAGGATGTACAGGTATTGGGAATACCTGATGGTGATGTGATCATAAACGATTGTATAACCATGACGCTTCCATTCCTAGGGAGTGATGAAACGGGTCTGGATTTTAGTGACTCCTCTTGGTAGAGAAGTAATCTGATCTTAGTCCAAATGTTGGACATTGATCTGAATGTGATTCAGATGCAATGAGAAGATTAGATTTGCGGTCTTGATTTAATCAAACATCTATGGGAGGCCCGCGATCTGGATTTGAGATGTGATCTTAATATCCAAGTCACTATACGTGGAACAATACAATCGCCCTGTCCTTATCTCCAAGTATTCGCGGAGAAAGCGCATTATCCTTGAAAGAGTTCAGGATAATTTCATTGTTGATAATATGTATCCGAGCATTGAGAAAATGGATAATTAAATGTGATTTAATTATCATGATTAATATGAATTCGATTCATATTATAAGGAGAGTTATCTTAGATAATTAAATGTAATTTAATTATCAAAGATATAAATAATGTGAATGTGATTCATATTATTTGGGCACATGAGAATAGAGATCCAAGATGATTAAATGTGATTTAATTATCATGTATATGAATAATGTGGATAGCAATATCCATATTAGTCATATATATTATAAATGTGATTCATAAAATATAAGAGAGAGTTATTTGTAATTTACATTTGTTAATTAAATGTTAATATGAATTGGATTCACATTGAACAATTAATTGAAAATGTAATTCACATTTTATTTTGGGTTGTGAATGTGATTCACAAATTTGTAATGGCAAGATTGCAATGCTCACAAAATAGATTGGATTTATTTTTGTGAAATAATTTGCAACAAAAGTTGTTGCAAATATTAGAGAGAATCATGAGATAATGTAATCTCATGTAATAGGAAAAAGGCATCCACCTTCCATATAGGAAGAGTGGACGGCCACAATTCCCATAAGGAATGTGGTGGTCGTCCACCCTCCTTATGGAAGGAGGCTTGCCTCCTTCCTATTTCTCTAGTGAAGAAGATTGATTTGATATAAATCAAATTACATTTAAATATATTTGATTTTATTAAATTAATTGTTGTTGGTTTTACCAACACAAATCTTAGCCATTAAAGAAACACAATCAATGAGAGCCATTGGATTTGTGTTGTCCCCTGGATTGAGATCCATGTATCCCAAAATGTTATAAAAGGAGAGGCACCCCATTGCTCTTCTTTACACAATGCTTTTGAAGCATATCTCTCTCTCTCTTTCTCTCTACACGTCAGCCCTCTCTCTTCCTCTCATGGCCATTCACCATGGATGCCCTAAAGAGGTTCTCCATCGCCTCAGCATCGTCGTTATGCTGCCCGATGGTTTGCTCGTGGATCTCCGTCTACTTCGGCGTGCCTTGCTCGTGAAGAAGATGTCGTATCTCGTTTGTCGAGATCAGGAGGTCCGTGGCTTGGATCATCAACATGGATTGCGAGAAGCACGCGGTTCATCTCGCGCTCGCAAGCGTCTCCTCCGTCGGATCGGACTTGATACAGGAGGTCTCTTCGTTTAGAGACTCGATCACAACCACGCTTCAAGAGGTAATCCTATTACTTGTTTGTGGTTTAAACGAAACGATCTGAGAAGTGTTCTTGGATCATGTGGTTTCGTCACGTAAAAATTTTTTAATTTCCGCTGCGTAGAACAACTAGTGCGACTAGTCGCTCTTTGTCGTATTTGATACGACGCTCACGCTTCCGTGATGCGCTTGAGGATTTAACCATATCCTTCAGGTTTAGTATATGTTTTTTAATTGCCTAACATTTAATCACAAAAAAATATTTAGCCACAAAACTTCACATATTAGAGGATTCATGATAATAAAACTTCATTATATATACACGCACTACATGAGCAAAACCTCAATCGGCACATATTAAAATATTTGACGATACATTGCATATACTCATGAAAACAATACATGAGATAAAAATAAATATTGCAATGCATTGCAATAAATGATTGGATAGTTGGAGACACTAGAGCAGTATGCGGGGCATATGCGGGGCATATGCGGGGTGCATATGCAGGGAGGGCGCATAATGCACTAATTCACAAAATCCGTTCGGTATGCCTACCGCACGGGCATATTCGGCCGCATGCGATCGATTTCATGAACATTGATAATGAATGCATACAAAATAAATTATGCAAGAGTGCAAGTAGACCTGTCAATCTCCTCTCAATTCAATATCCAAGACCATGAGTTGATCAATAAATGCCAAATTATGTCTCAAATGACACCCCCAATTCTCACTTTTTCGAGCAATAAAATCAATTCTAAGAATATAAGGTTCACAAATAACAAATAACATCTTAATTTTATTAATATTATAGAATGTCTCAAAATGTGAAATTAAATATTTAATGTGGTAGAGAATACCAAAAGCTTCAAAACGACGTAAAGAACATAGAAATCAAACCACAAATGCTTAAGATATAATTGAAAGAAGTCTAGGGCCATTAATGCAATTAAAATAATTAAAATATTGTCAAATTAAACGTTAAAGGGGCTGATTTGCACTTATCAAAAGTTGGGGGCATGCCTCTGTAATTTTCCCCTCGATAGGGGTATTAACACGATTTCCATAATGTATGGGGCACAAGAGCAATTTGTCAGGTGTACACGCAAAGAAAATTGTGTTGTTGTCCTTGCACTCAATTTGCGAGTCCTGATATGATATGTTCACAAAACTCCACTTCACGTGACGGCATGGCCTCAAATTTCAACGAAATTCAGTCGAATTTCTATCGAATATCGATATCCTGTCGAAATCGAAATTCAACCGAAATATGAGGGCCATAGTACCAAAAATGACCGAAATTTTGATCGAAATTCCACCGAAATTCTGTTTTGATCGGTCACCGAAATGGTGTCCGAAATCGACATTTAAGACCTTGCATGACAGAACCACATGCATGGAGCGGTTTAGGTACTATTTAGGTTTAACGGATGCGTGGCATGACTCCTTGCTCTGTTCTAGGCTTGGGCGGCTAGGCTCAGAACAACTCTTTGGCGTTGGATAAGCTTTGCTATGACAATTGCATGTTGGGCATGGATTCAACGGCTTTGATGGATGGATATGTCCAGATCGAGGGGTACCTATAGGCATGGGATTACCTTCACCTTCACTAGTCGGCTCAGCGAGGGACTTTTTTGATGCTTTGATGGTCTTCCTCGATCTTTCTCCTATTTGCTGATACTTGAGCCGTCGGGGTAGATGCACGTTGGTTGAAGGTGGGGGTCATGCTGCTATACCTGCAAGTGAGAAGGTGGCTTAAGCCATGGAGGCTTGGCCTGGAGCGTGACGAGCCAAAGGGAAGTGAAGGGCAGAGCTCCTGTTAGCTGTCTCCTCCGGTTGCGGCTTGGTGGAGGGTGCGAGATATGAAATAATGAAGGTGAAGCATAGAGGGCACGACAATGGTGGCATTCTTCGGTTCATTGGGATTTGGATGAAGATAAAACAGATGGGGTTTGGAGGATTGGGACGGAGAGAACGAAGAAAGAAGGGGGACATTGATATGAAGAGAAAAAGAAGAAGAAAGAAAAGGAGAGAAAGGATAGTTGCATGGAAGTCGTCGACGGGATGGAGGAGTTCGACCCTCTTTGATCGTTGCTCAATCACCATGGCGTACGACGAGAAGCTCTGCAGTGACCTGGAAGGGGTGCTACTACGACGGGCCTTGTAGGCTTTGAATCTCTCCCAAGGAGGTCCTCCTCAGAAGAGATTCGTGTTGTTACCATGATTATGCTTCTGGCTCTCTCTCACGTTGTTTGTAGATAACAAATGACGTATTGACAGATGGATGTGATTGTAGTCAGGGTAGGTTTAAATAGGGCGAAGAGGATAGATTCATGTTTCTGTGGGGTGTATTGCCCCAGATCTAGGGATAGAGGCGCATGGAGATGGGATCTACAAGTGGTTGGGTTTGGCGATAGAATTGGTTGGGTCAATAGAATTAGTTGGGTCATCGAGAGTATTTAGGGATGAAGAACGGACGTT
This sequence comes from Ottelia alismoides, assembly GCA_037367405.1. NCBI lineage: Eukaryota > Viridiplantae > Streptophyta > Magnoliopsida > Alismatales > Hydrocharitaceae > Ottelia > Ottelia alismoides. The sequence goes on from JAZKJV010006839.1 coordinate 891,240, forward strand.
GGGTTGCTGACAAGGATCAGAGAGGCGTAGGGAGAGGAGGGTTCGTTTTCCAATAGATGGATTCCAGGCGTGGTTTGTTGGGTTCTATGGGAGTGGGTTGAAGACTAATTGGGTTATGGTCTTCTGGAGGTTCGAAGGGATTTGGGTTTAGGGATAAAGTTGGTTGGTGATATGCTAGAGAAAATTACATAAGAGGATCGAAGGTTAGAGTTGGTTTGAGTTTAAGAGTTATTTCTATGGAGAGGATAACATAAATAGGTGGTTGAGGCATTGGGAGGGAGCTGCTGGATGTTGGTAGAGATCTCGGAGGGATAGGTTATCAGCCATTGAGGAATGGAGAGGATGCGAAGTTTCAACGATGAAGGGGCAGAGGTTAAGGTGGTTTGACGGGGGGTTGAAGAGATGGCTGGGGGTTAGAGATGATGTTTTGGCCCTTGGATCTGATCAGATCCAATGGTTGGAACAGAGAGCGGTTGTGAATGGGGAAATACTTTTGATCGTTGGATCAAACTTGATCCAAGGCCTTAAATGTCAGTTTCGGTCACCATTTTGGTGACCGACCGAAACAGAATTTCGGTGGAAATTTGATTGAAATTTCGGTCATTTTTTGTACTAGAGCCCCCATATTTTGGTCATTTCGGTCAAATTTCGATTTCGATTGGATACCGATATTCGACAGAAATTCGACCGAATTTTGCTGAAATTTGAGGCCATGACTTGATCCTACAGTTGGGTGGGCTGCGCTTAAGGACATAGAAGGATTGACTGGGTGGGTTCAGGTTGACCCGGAAGGCTGAGGGGGGGCCAGCTGGATGAGTGAATGAGAGACACATGGACTCTGATTTTGACCAATGCAATGAAATCTAATAAAAATGCAAAAGAAATAGAAAATGATGTTAAATGCCAAAATGTTCAAAATAAAAAATATAGATCTAAGTGAAACCTATAATGTTCATGAAAGATTCGACTGCAAATGAACTCATATATGCAAGTTATGAATCATTGGTTGATATTTTATGTAATATAAATAACATTTTTTTAGTTTTGTTTTTTTATTTGGTGTTCTGTAAATGAATAATGCAAGCAAAAATTTAGCATGTTGTAGAATAATGAAATGGGATGCATTTTTTTGGATTTTTATGAATTAAGAAAATGTCAGAATAAATTAGTGATGTGAATTATTTATAGATAAACAAGTCAATGTGCTTAAGTAAGGTTCTATCTTTTTCTCCTTTTTTTCTTCTTCAGATTTTCCAGATTTTCTTTTTATGTAATTAGTTAAAACATGATATGAAATAAATTAATGGAAAAGAAATAAAATTAAATCAATTAATTATGCACATGGAATAACAAGTCAAAAATCAGTAAATATGTACAATATACAGTCCGATCCCACAATCCATGTCTTACATACAAACTCTGATTCTTTTGAATTTGATCTTGGTTTGTAGATAATTGAGTGCACACTAATTCAAAAGCGAGTATAGTGAAATTGGACATTGTATGTGAGATATCATCTACTTTTGGGTTTTTTTATTAATTAATATTAGTTATATGTACATAATTGACTTGGTTTTATGTCAATGGAGTTAGTGTGAATAATTGAAAATGAGTAAAATTAGGTAATTATTTAGTAGTGAATTATGAATGCAATATGAAATGCTATTTTGTGCAAATTATTTACAAGCACATCAATGCTAATTATAGTTATAAACACCTAAATGCATCTAATTACTTAGGGTGGAGTTCAATTTTCAGCTAATTAGAGTGATGGATCATATATTCATCAGTTCCATCAAACCCTGCTGCTAGCCCAACCCTAGTGGGTGCGCTGTCGCTGCCCAACAACCCTCGAGTGATGCAAAAAGGAATTTTGCACTGCGATGAAAAATTAATTTGTTTGTGGTGGATTTTTGGTAACGAAGAAATTGGAGGGGTTAAGAGGAGAAGATTCGTCGGAGAACGAGGGAGTTTGGAGAAGAGAATCGCGGAGATCGCGTAGGGAAGAGAGAGACGAGAGAGGAAGATAAAGATAAAATCTCAATTTTCATATCACCTGAACTGTTTTAAAACAATAGACTATCACCCCTTTATATAGGAGGGATGATATTACAAAAATAGAAATCAAATCAAAATTTAAATCAAACTTATCCTAATTTGAACTCTAACCGACTAACTAATTGATTTGAAATAAATTCAAATATCTAATTGACTCTAAATAAATAAATTGAGATCACACGTGATCTCTTTATTTAAAAAATGCAACGACTCAATTATAAAATGAGACTCTAATCATCGGATAAAAATAAATAAATAAGACTCTATTTATTCGTTGCGTGCTGCATTAGTTCTCCTCCGCTTGAAAAATTCGTCTCCTGACGAATTGCTTCATCTCCGGACTGTTGATGGAGAATTTCTACATGGCTTGTTGGTCGAATCTCCCAATTTCGCTCCTTTTCCATGTTACGTTTATAATTCTTTCCCACTGAGGGGTATGGTTGCAAAATTTCTACCGCTTCACTTAAAAATGTTCCGTAGCATATATATCCTCTAATTGGCTCTTTGGATAAAATTTTTTAGAAGGAAGGGTTTCCCCGCAAATATTCCACAATAATTTCCCATCCCAAATTTTATGGGATTCAAATCCCACAGATATAGAGCCCCTCCTAGGGTTCTTCGTTCCTTTCTTTGGCAATGGCGACAGTAGACGGAAGATGGGAGCAAGGGGCGATGGCGACTACGGGGAAGCCAGTACGAGCGGCGGCGGTGCGTGAGACGCCCGCGGTGGTGACTCAGGGCGATAGGGGGCAGAATAGGGCTGGCAGAGGCGGTGGTGTTGTAACAAGGGCGGTGACGATGGGGTTTGGGGTGTGGGAGGGGGTTGCGGCGGGAGTATGATAGTTGTGGGGGTTGGGGAAGGTTACGTGGCATGCATCGAGGCTGTCAGGGGTGCGGGGGTGGCGGGAGGTATGGGGTTTGTGGGATGGGGCGATGAAGTGAGAGGTGGGGAGGTCGGAGTAGGCGGCAGTGGGGTTGAGAACGTTGCTAGGGGTGTGGAGGCAACATGGAAAGGGGGCGACAACGATGGGGTCTAGGGGGTGGGAGGGGTTTGCGGCGATGGTGGAGTTGTGGCTGGGTTTGTATGTGTAGGGGCAGGGGCTGGGGGTGTGGGTGTAGCAGGAGGGGGTCCGGGTGCAGCGGGTGGGGGTGGTGGCGTGAGGGTAGAGTCGGGAGACGCCGAAGGCATGGGAGTGGTGTCGGGAACCCTTGGGAGGGTTGCGGAGGGCGATGGAGTCCCTTTTTCTTCTGACTGCAGGCCTGACATGACCTGGACAACAAGCATATTGTTGAAGACGATGATTTATTCTTGGCTTTCTTCATCGGGAACTTGGATGGAAGTTTCACCGGCCCTTTTGGCGGCATTCTCTTCCTGTTGGCGCGTCAATGCTTCAACATTTCATGGCTCTCGCATCTATGACGCCAAAGCTTGCATATCGGCACAAACTTGGAGCATATTCGATAATGCTTGTCAAACCTTAGCACACCATGCACGGTCGTTGGAGCAAGATCGTTTGGATTTTTGTTCGCCTGAACGACGGGACGGATCGCCAGATCGTGATGACGATCTATATGCCATGCTTTGATACCAATTGATGCAAAAAGGAATTTTGCAGTGCGATGAAAAATTAATTTGTTTGTGGTGGATTTTTGGTGGCGAAGAAAATGGAGGGGTTGAGAGGAGAAGACTCGTGGGAGAACGAGGGATTTTGGAGAAGAGAATCACGGAGATCGCGTAGGGAAGAGAGAGACGAGAGAGGGGGATAGAGACAAAAACTCAATTTTCATATCATCTGAACTGTTTTAAAACAATAGACTATCACCCCTTTATATAGGAGGGGTGAGATTACAGATATAGAAACCAAATCAAAATTTAAATCAAACTTATCCTAATTTGAACTCTAACGAACTAACTAATTGATTTGAAATAAATCAAATCTCTAATTTATCCTGATTGACTCTAAATTTAAATTTGAAATTCAAATTGAAAAACCGACTACTAATTTGAGATCACATGCGATCTTTTTTATTTAAATAATTGCAACGACTCGATTAATAATTAGACTCTAATTAACGACGAAAAATAAATAAATAAAGGCCTATTTATCCGATTCACGCTGCATCAGTTCTTCTCTGCTTGAAAATTTCGTGGAAGGTATTACAATGTGACTTGTATTGGCCGACTCTATTTCGTAATGCATGCTCCACGAAGTCGTGCCAAGTGTGTCCGAGAATGGGAGGAACCATCAGTTCCAAGGATGAAATGCCAATGCACCCAATCATCATTTGTGATGTTCTCGATACGTAGGGCATTGATTTCATGGCCTATTCCCTGGAAGTCAATGTTTTGAGTACATCCTTCTTGTAGTGGATTACTTGTCCAGGTGGGTGGAAGCTATCCCTACTTGAGCCGCAGTCAGCAAAAAGCATTGTAAATTTGTGAAGGAGAACATAATTTCTAGGTTCGACGTCCCCAAGATTTTAATCTTAGATAGGGGAAGTCATTTTGTGAATCGTGATCTGAAGAGGTTGTTAAATGACTATGGCGTCGAACACTGTGTCTCTAGTAATACCACCCACAATCCAATAGCATCGCAGAGGTATTAAACAAGTAAAGAGCACTCTGCAGAAGCTCGTCCGTCCTGACAGGAAGAACTGGTCCGAACACTTGGACCAACTTTTATAGGCTTACCAGACAGCTTATAAGACTCCACTAGGTACTTCCTCGTTCAGAATAGTTTTTTGGAAGTTGTGCCATTTGCACGTGGAGCTAGTACACAAATCTAAATGGGTTATTAAAAAAATCAATTGGAACACTTACTTGGGTCAGAAATAGAAAGAGATGCACTTTAATGGTCTAATAGAGATCAGAAACCGAGCATATGACAACAACATGATCTACAAGGACAAAGTGAAAAGATGGCATGATAAACACATCAGGAAGAAGGTTTTTATCCCTGAACATAATGTATGGTTATTTAATACAAAGTTGAAAATCTTTCAAGGCAAATCGAAATCAAATGGATGGTGCTCTACATTGTCCAAGCAGTGCACGAGCGGTAGTATTGAAATCTCCGAACTCATAGAAGGTGCACCAGCATTTTTAGTAAATGTGCAGATGTTGAAACTATTCGTTGGACCAGATGATCAGTTATCAAGAGTTGAGGAAATCGTCATGGATGAAGAAGATCTAAAAGATGTACCAACGGGCTCTACATAACACCTTGCATATACACACTTCACCTCTTAGAATCTTCATAAATGCTCTTACACCTAACCACATCTTCTCCGATCTCATAGTGATGCAGAAAGAATTTGGCGCGAAGATAAAATAATCGAATATTTGATTGGTGGAATTTTTAGTAGAGAAATAGAGGGGTTGAGAGAAGAGAGCACGCCTGTCGCGCGAGGTTGGAGGAGAAGAGACGCGGAGATCGCGTGGAGAGAGAGGGAGAAGGAGATAAAGATCTCAATTTTCATTAACTCTGAACTGACTAAAAACATTGGACCCTCATCCCTTTATATAGGAGGGATGAGATTACAAAAATCGTAAACTAATTTAAATTGACAACTAATTATCCTGATTTGACTCTAACTAATTAACCGACTAAAATTAAAAATTCAAATCTATGACTAATTGTTGGAGATCACAGGCGATCTCACTTATTTAATTAAAGACACGACAACTTAAATAAACGTAAATAAAATTAACTAATAAAATTAGATAAATAATTGGCCCTATCCGTGGGTTTCACGCTGCATTACATAGGTTCCTTGTACTTCTTCTATACTTAGGAAAAAGCCTAAGTATAGGGGGCAATACTCATCTGGTGTATATCCATCATCTCTCTTCTTGCACCGTGACCGTCCCGTTTTTGCTCTCTTCTGTACTTAGACTGACCAGAGCCTAAGTACAAGAGGTGACTTCTACCTCATTCCTCACTTGTTTTGCACCTTTTTATACTTAGCATATGCTAAGTATGGGGGAGTTGAGTTGCATTTGTGCACATACTCTGTATTGCATTGTACTATATAGTATCATACTCTCTATATAGAATATTTACTTTATATAGGTATATTGGGTAACTCTTGTAAAATTTGTATGTGTATAATCCTTATGAAATTTGTATAATTTGTAAAACTTCATTTAAAAACCAAAAATAATATGTACAAAAACACAAAATTTTGAAAAAAAATCGAAATTCATTCAAAAAATTGCATCTCATGCATATGCACTTCATTCATATACCATGCATATACATTGATGAAAAGTCATTGATTTCTTAACCGAGTTGTGAGTAGAAACTGATAGTGGTCTTGACTTAACCTTAATCCACTTAATTTTCAGATGTACTTCATCGAGAAGTAGGATTTTAGAAGCTTCAGATGCACTTAAAAGATAGTGTTCAGACTTTGACTCTTAGGGCCTGTTTGGTTACTGGGTTGGGTAGGGTTGGGTTGGGCTAGATTGGGATGGATGAATAGTAATCTGTGAGGAGAAAGTACCCTTGTGAATAGTAACCAGGGTTGGGCCAACCCTGCCCAACCCTGCAACCAAACAGGCCTTAGTGTCTAAATCGATTGCCTCATTCTGATATACGACTCTTGAATGGAAAATTAATCTGGACTCTAGCACTGTGCACTTAGCTCAACTCAAACAAGGAGTGGAAAACCGTGTGGCTCCTTCTCTAGTAGCGTGGACATTTAAAGACCGGAGTACGGGTTGAAATAAAGCTTCAGATGAGGAATAGTATGATAGTGCTTAGCCGTTCAGTCGAGATGGGGTGAATCCAACCATTTGACATGGCAGTTCACTTTTGTAACAAAAAAATTGCACCTTGAAGAAATGGGTGAAAATTCAAAGAAAAACTAAGAACCCAAAAGTAAATGTAGATAAAAAAATTAAATGCCCAATTTCTTGATCATAATGGTTCACTGCCTGCATAGAAAAGACTTGGCTACACTGGCCAAGCTTTAAATAGGAGACTTAGCTACACTGGCTAGGCTCTAACTTCTTCTCTCTTTCTCCTTTTCGATAAGTACTAACAGTACTTGAACTTAAAAGGAAATATCGGACTTCATAGGCAGTATGCTTCCTCCATAGGAAGTATGGCAGCATCTACGAGAAGCTAAAAGCAAGTTGAGTCGTACTCCACGCTTAAGGGTAGCTAGAAGAAACACCCCGGTCATGACAGGATCTCTATAGGCCTTATGGTGCTCTGGTGAGGCTGTCAAAGTAAGTAGCTATGGAGTTGCTCAAATATACCCCTCAGAGATGTGTACAGTGCTTGAAGAGGACGATCACCATGTTTGATTGCGAAGATATGATGCTGGAGTTGCAGTATCTTCGACTCATTCCTCGTTTGAGAGTATATGCCTACGAGGATGTTTCATATTGCCTTTGATGTGGATTGACTTAAGATATCATTGGCTATCTCAACAGAGACAAAGATTGCATAAAGCAATAGTCGCTACTCGGTCAGCGAGGTTACTGACTAAGGATTAATCAGTAGTCGGGCTCCTAATCAGATTTAGTCAGTTATTATTTTTAATATATAAATCATTTTTATACATATATTCTTATATATTAACATAGATTTGTACATTTTCTATAATATCGTAATGAAACAAAAGAAGTAATCGACTTTAATTATAACATTAAGTATACTAGTATAAGTTTTCTTTAAAAAAATAAAATAATTTAAAAAACTTGATATAAAAGTCTGCTAATTAGGGTCCGAATAGCCGGGTTGACCGACTAATGTCTGAAGGCCTAGTCGAGTCGGCTACTCCCCTCCCCTGACTCGGCTAGTCGGGTCGACTTTTACAAGCTTGACAGAGACAATACAATATAGCCATACTTTCGCATATGCATCATCTGCCTCCTATGGGGCATTGGTCTCAATCTTGACCACTAGCTCACAATTCGTACCATGACTCTCCAACAAGGCCTTAAATGTCCGTTTCGGGCACCACTTTAGTGACCAGCCAAAACAGAATTTCGGTCTAATTTCGATAGAAATTTTGATTATTTCGATCATTTTTTGTACTAGGGCCCCATATTTCGGTCATTTCGGTTGAATTTCGATTTCGACGGGATATCGAATTTCGATCGAATTTTGTCAAAATTTGAGGCCATGCTCTCCGGTAGATTCATGAAGTTCACCGCCCACAATTCGTACTTTAAGCCGTCCATCTTGACAATAGGTGTCGGACCTTGAAGGCACATGGGGATGGCGTATCAACTCTGCTTTCTGACATCGTTGACAAATAACTGGGATCGTAGATAGATCCTGACGTCACTACACTGACTTGAAGAGGATGGTTGTGGGTGTAGACTCATTCCACAACCAACACTAGATAAAAGTTGACGAAAAGTGGTCTGATTTTGGTAAGCAATGGATGATGGCATTAGGTAGCTATCGGGGATGTTGGGCTGCACCAACAATGCCTCGATGATGCAACGTGAATATGATAAATAGGGCTTTATTTATTTTTTTCGTCATTAATTAGAGTCTAATTATTAATCGAGTCGTTGGAATTATTCAAATAAAAGAGATCGCATGTGATTTAAAATTAGTTGTCAGTTTTTCAATTTGAATTTCAAATTTAAATTTAGAGTCAATCGGGATAAATTAAAGATTTGAATTTATTTCAAATCGATTAGTTAGTTGGTTAGAGTCCAAATTAGGATAAGTTAGGATTTGAGTTTTGATTTGTTTCTAGTTTTATAATCCCATCTCTCCTATATAAAGGGATGGTAGTCTATTATTTTAAACATGTTAGATTACAATTAAAATTGAGATTTTTATCTCTCTTTCTTGTCTCTCTCCCTCTCCCACACGATCTTCGCGATTCTCTTCTCCAAAATCCCTCGTTCTCCGACGAGTATTCTCCTCTCAACCACTCCATTTTCTTTTCTACCGAAAAATCCACAATCAAAATAATTTTTCATCGCCGTGCAAAATCCTATTTCCATCAATTGGTACATAGCGGAGGAGAACTGATGCAGCGTGAATCCCATCTCTCCTATATAAAGGGGGTAGCATATTATTTTTAAACAGGTCAGATTACAAAAGGAAGGCATGTGGATGTCAAAAGGAGGCTTGGTGGTGGAGTGAAGGGGTGCAAGAGAAGCTAAAAATAAAAAGAGCTTGCTTAAAGCTATGTCTAAGGATAGAACAGAGGAAATTGTCACAAACTACAAAATAATGAAGAAGGAAGCAAAGAAGGCCATAAGCGAAGCTAAGTCAAAAGCTTATGAAGTTTTGTATAAAAATGTCGACTCTAAGGAGGGACAGAAGGATATATTCAGGTTGACCAAAGCAAGAGAAAGAAAAACCAAAGACCTTTCTCAAGTGAGATGCATTAAGGACGAGGAAGGTCATGTGCTTGTTACACAGAAGGATATAAAGACTAGATGGGAGCAGTACTTCCATGAACTTTTCATAGGGGAAGGAAATAGAGATATCACTTAGGGTGACCTAGCTTGTAGTGAAAGTTATTTGAATCGCGCATGCTATAGACGAATTCAAAGAAAGGAAGTAGAGGAGGTTTTGAAGGTTATGAGACCTGGAAAAGGTGTAGGACCGGATGACATCCCTGTAGAAGTATGGAGAGTTTTAGGTGAGCGTGGTTTGACTTGGCTTACGAATCTATTCAATGTTATTTGGCGAAGTAAGAAAATGCCTGAAGATTGGAGGAGTATCTTGATGCTTCTTTATAAGAATAAAGGAGACATTCAAAATTGTTCAAATTATAGAGGTATCAAGCTGATGTGTCACACTATGAAAATATGGGAACGTGTGTTCGAAAGAAGGTTGAGGCAAATTTCCAATGTAAAAGAAAACCAATTCGGATTCATGCAGGTCGCTCAACGACTGAAGCCATCCATTTGCTGAGGAGAACAATGGAGATTTATAGAGCTAAAAGGAAGAACCTCCACATGATCTTTATTGATTTGGAGAAGGCTTATGATTCTGTCCCACGAGAGATATTGTGGAGAGTGTTGGAGAAGAGACAAATACCTGTCCTATACATTAACCTCATAAAGGACATGTATGATATGGCTTTATCTTGTGTAGGGACCTCGTTTGGGAAGACTGGATATTTTGACATCAACATTGGTTTACATCAAGGTTCTGCTTTGAGTCCATTTTTTTTACTTTGATTATGGACGAGTTGACCAGTTACATTCATGATGAGTTACCTTGGTGTATGTTATTTGCTGATGATATTGTGTTAATTAACGAGATTATAGATGGAGTAAATGAGAAGCTTGAGGTATGAAGACATGAGATGGAGACTAAAGGATTTCGTATAAGTAGGGCTAAGACGGAATATATGGAGTGCACCTTTGATGGAAGCAATGGTGAAGGAATCGAGGTGAAGATTGGTGACGATAACATTCAGAAGAAAGATTCCTTTAGATATCTGGGATCTATTCTGCAACATGATGGGGAAATTGATGGAGATGTTACTAATAGAATAAATGCAGGCTGACTAAAGTGGAGAGGAGCCTCTGCTGTTCTCTGTGATAAGAAAATTCCTTTAAAGATTAAAGGAAAGTTTTACAAAGCAGCCGTGAGACCTGCTATGCTTTATGGATCTGAATGTTGGCCTGCGAACCATAGACATGTGCAGAGAATGAATGTAGCAGAAATGAAAATGCTAAGGTGGATGTGTGGACACCCACGTAAAGATCGGATTCGAACTGATGCAACAGAAAGAAAGTTGGTGTAGTTCCGATCAAGGATAAGATTCGAGAAAATCACTTAAGATGGTTTGGACATTTGCAAAGAAGATCAGCCAAGGCCCTAAATGTCGGTTTCGGCCACCATTTCGGTATCGACCAAAACAGAATTTCGATGGAGACTAAAGGATTTCGTATAAGTAGGGCTAAGACGGAATATATGGAGTGCACCTTTGATGGAAGCAATGGTGAAGGAATCGAGGTGAAGATTGGTGACGATAACATTCAGAAGAGAGATTCCTTTAGATATCTGGGATCTATTCTGCAACATGATGGGGAAATTGATGGAGATGTTACTAATAGAATAAATGCAGGCTGACTAAAGTGGAGAGGAGCCTCTGCTGTTCTCTGTGATAAGAAAATTCCTTTAAAGATTAAAGGAAAGTTTTACAAAGCAGCCGTGAGACCTGCTATGCTTTATGGATCTGAATGTTGGCCTGCGAACCATAGACATGTGCAGAGAATGAATGTAGCAGAAATGAAAATGCTAAGGTGGATGTGTGGACACCCACGTAAAGATCGGATTCGAACTGATGCAACAGAAAGAAAGTTGGTGTAGTTCCGATCAAGGATAAGATTCGAGAAAATCACTTAAGATGGTTTGGACATTTGCAAAGAAGATCAGCCAAGGCCCTAAATGTCGGTTTCGGCCACCATTTCGGTATCGACCAAAACAGAATTTCGATGGAAATTCGGTGGAATTTCGACCGAAATTTCGGTCATTTCAGTTATTTTTTGTACTAGGACCCCCATATTTCGGTCATTTCGGTCATTTCGGTCGAATTTCGATTTCGACTGGATATCGATATTCGACAGAAATTCGACCTAATTTCGCTGAAATTTGAGGCCATAAGATCAGCTGATGCACCAGTTAGGAGATGCGAGTGTTGGGATGTTGAGCCGGCTAAGAGAGGGCGAGGACATCCCAAGAAGTGTTGGAAAGAGATCATACGAAGGGATCTTAGTTTTGTGGATATAAGCTCGGGTTTGGCCCAAGATAGATCTGAATGGAGGCGAAGAATCCATGTAGCCGACCCTACTTAATTGTGGGAAAAGGCTTTGTTGTTGTTATTGTTGTAGGTCAGATTACAATAAAAGTTGAGATTTTTATCTCTCTCTCTCTCTCTTGTCTCTATCCCTCTCCTACGCGATCTTCGCGATTCTCTTCTCCAAAATCCCTCGTTCTCCGACGAGTTTTCTCCTCTCAACCACACCATTTTCTTCTCCGCCGAAAAATCCACAATCAAAATAATTTTTCATCGCCGTGCAAAAAACCTATTTGCATCACACGCGGTCCTCTAGTATTGTCCCATCATGCCACCAATCGTCAGATCTTCTAGTATTAGCCCATCAAATATTGTTGCTTCTGCTTCTACTAGCACTTTAGGTATTACTCTTGCATTTACTAGTTGCTCTAGATCATATCATCCTTCGGAGTGGACATTGGACTATGGAACGTCTCATCATCTATGTGGTGATCGCTCACAGTTTGGTACCTATAGTCCTGAACACATTCCCTGTTACCGGACAGGGGAAGGTTCATTTAACTCCCTCCATGCGTATACAGAACGTTCTTTATGCTCATGCCTTCTCAATGAATTTACTGTCCACAACCAAATTACAAAAAGATTTACATTACCGTGTTATATTTGACCATAGTTTCCTTGTTTTTCAGGATATACTCACGTGCAAGGTGATTAGATATGACCGTGGACGTGGAGGGTTATACAAGTTGACCCAATTTCCTTATGTTGGCGCTACTTCTCTTTCTGCTAATTAGATTTCTCCCTACACGTGGCTTCTCAGATATGTTCATCTTCCGTTGTAAAAGATTTGTTGCCTAATCCCTAACATCTCTACCAAGTCCAATTTCCAGTGTGGACTTGTCAACTTGGAAAGCATCATCGATCTAGCTTTCCAAGTCATCAAAGGTCATAGTAGTCGGAGTCTTTTTGAGTTGTTTCATCTTGATATGTGGGGTCCAAGTCGTATTCCTAATCATTAGGGATACATGTATTATTTAGTGTGTGGATGCCTTTTCCAGATTGTCATGGTTTTTTTTCTTAAAGAATAAGTCTGATGCTCGTACATTGATTCAGAACTGTGATTGAAATAAAGAATATTTTCTTCGACTCTCAAATATATTCATTCTGATAAGGCTTTTGAATTATGTACTACATAATCGTTTCATTTTTGTAGCTCGCGCGGCATTATCCATCAGATCTCTTGTCCTTATACTTCTTAGCAAAACAGTGTTTCTGAATGCAAACGCCATCAACTTCTGGATATCACCATGACTCTTCTCATACATAGTCGGGCTCCTCATTCCTTCTGGTGTGATGTTGTGATGACCGCATGCTATCTTATCAATCGAATGCCCGCTATCATTTTGGGTGAAAATGCACCCTTCTCCCTTGCTTTTCCCGAGAAGGACCTTTTCTCTCTTATGCCATGAGTTTTTGGCTGTGTGATATTTGTCCACCTCTTCATCTTGGCCGTGACAAACTTGCTTCTCGTGCTGTCAAATGTATGTTTGTTAGCTACTCTTGTAACCAAAATGGTTATAAGTGTTCGATCCTATGAAAGAAAAGTACTGTTAGTGTTGGCGTTACCTTTTTTGAGTCTACCTTGTACCATTCTCCTACATGTGACAGATTGAGTCCCTTTGAGTCTGAGGATGCAGTTGTTCTTCCACCTCCACCTGCACATGCACCTCTGTCTGTCCCCTATGCTCCAATACCTTCCTTAACATCTAACATGCCTTAGGTAAATTCTGAAAATTGGGTTTCAACTGATGGTACAAGTGATGTGCATGATGAACATGGATATTCACTAGATGAGCATGCCGATATACAAGATGAGCCAGAACCATCACAAGGGAATAATCTGGGATGGTCTATTGCCTTGCAGAAAGGAGAACGGTCGTGTGCGCGATACCCCCTCGTTTGTGTCTGTGGCGTGAGTTCCACCAGATTTCATGCAATTTGTCATGGGATTATCTGCCATTGAGATCTCACATACTTATCAGGAGGCTCTCAAGATGTGCCAATGACGCCTAGCTGTGGAGGAGATGGTCGCTTTACAGTCACGTAGCACGTGGAGCATTGTTATAGCTCTTGCAGATGTGTCTGTTGTGGAATGCAAGTGGGTGTTCAATGTGAAGCACTAAGCAGATGATAATTTTGATCACTACAAGGAAAGGATAGTGGCTTGTAGGTTCACCCAGACCTATGAGGCGGTGTCAGGATACCTACCCTCTCTCCACTAGTACGACATTCTACACTCCGGATCCTTCTCTCTGTTGCATTCACACAGGATTGGCCTCTATATCAGCTCGATGTGACAAATGTGTTCCTCTATGATGACCTACAGGAGGAAGTCTACATGAAGCAACCATCTGGGTTTGCTATTGAGGGGGAGTATCAAAAGGTGTGCAGACTTCTTAAGGCAATATATGACCTTAAGAAGAGTCCAAAAGCATGATTTCAAAAGCTCTCATTTGTGATAAAGCAGAAGGGGTTTGTGAGATGAACTGTAGATCATTCACTGTTTGTTCATGTCTCAGAGAGGTACAATTGCTATACTGGTTTATAGATGATATCATCATTACAGGGGATAATTTGCATGGCATTGATGTAGCTAAGGCTTTCCTTGGGGAGTAATTTGTAACCAAGGACCTTAGCAGTATACATTACTTCCTTAGACCGAGTTTGATAAGAACCAGTGAGGTCTTGTGATAGCCCAGAGGAAGTATGTTACAGATATGCTCTCTGAACATGTATGGTAGATTGGAAGCCAACCCCTACTCCTATGGATATGAGCATGAAGCTATATGATGATGATGCTGAGGAGGTAGACAAGAGGAGATACATGGAGTTCGTTGGGAAGCTCCCATGTCACCATCCCCAGACCATATATCCTTTGCAGTGAGAAAAGTGAATCGGTTCGTGGAGCAACCTAGACATGCACACATGGATGCATTCCATATATTTCTAAGGTATCTGAAGACCTCACATGGCACGTCTTTTATTTAGCAGAGGCACATGTCTTGTTGTTACAGCTTATGCAAATGCTGATTATGAGGGATGCTCTAAGACAAGAAGTCTACCTTTGGCTTCGTTGTGTTCATAAAGAGCTCCTTGATGTCATGGAAGATCAAGAAGTAGACAATGGTTGCCAGATCTATGGCAGAGTCAGAGTGCAGAGCCGTAATATAAGGGAGTACAGAGTACATACCATAAGGGAGTATATAGTACATAGCCATGACATGAGGGAGTACATAGATGATGTTGGTCAGATTCGTTTTGATTAACCAAGTTATTCAGTTGCCTCTTCCCATGCACCTCCAATGCAACAACCAAGCAGCATTTTTTATTGCCAACAACCTAACCTTCCATCAGAGGACCAAACATATCGAGGTAGACTATCATTACAATTGAGAAGGGTCCAAGGCCTTAAATGCCGGATTTCGGTTTCGTTTCGGAGACTGACCGAAACGAAAATTCGGTCGAATTTTGATTGAAATTCGACCGAAATTTCGATCATTTTGGTCAGTTTTTGAACTAAGCACCCCAAATTTCAGTCGACATCGACCATTTCGGTCGGATTTCGGTTACCCACCGAAACCGAAATTCGACCGAAAATCGGTCGAATTTCGCCGAAATTTGAGGCCATGGAAGGGTCTCATTTCTACCTCTCTTGTTAACTCAAGTGAACAGACAATGGATATGCTCACCAAGGCTCTAGCTAGAAGGCATTTCCAGAGATGTTCCAAGCTGTGCTTATTTGATATATATTCTCCAGCTTGAGGGGAGTGTTGAGAGTTTTCATGTTATGTTATTCTTTTTCCTTTTATTTATTTCTCAGTCTGTATTATGCAATTTACCCATTACGGTTTCTCTCTTCTGTATAAGAGAACCCTCAACAAAGTATTTTCCTTCCACAAGAGCTGCTGCATCCACTCGCTATGATTTAGGCGATCTAGTTCTCACGTAACGGGCTGATTTTTAGTTTGCATAATTTTAATGTTGAGAATATTGTCCACTTAACTAGATCTCTCATCGAGACCTGGTTGTTGTAAGTTTTCTTGTAACCCTTCTTTCTTAATTAAAGCTTAGGGCGGACACCTCCGAAGTGTTCCCCCTAATCTTTGGTGGAAGCGATATTTCTAATCTAGGTTGTATTATGATACTGCACTGTGTGATAAAGTAGTCTATCTTTTACTTCGAGGATTAGGCTGGTCAACCAATGTAATGATATTTTTTGCATCTTGCATGTTTGGGTTAGTCTTGCAAATTGCAAGTTGCGGCACATTTTCACTTTGATTTAAGGTTTGTGCAGATCGACTTTTTCTATTGCCAGCGTGGTATTGGTGGGGGTAAAACCCAGCTGGAAACTACTATTTATATCAATCTTCTAACAGTAAAGCTAAACAAAAATTATTGTAGAGATGCATCTCCGCAGCAGCAGCGTGTTAGCCCCTAATATGCTTTAGTAGTTGCAGATGCATGATTGGACAAAGGAGCCTAATTATCTTTGAAAAGCTACTCTTTGCATCTGTTCTGAAATATACTCCTTGACTAATTTGTTTAACTTCGATGGAAAAAATTCCCCTTCCGAGGACTATTATTTCCTTGACCACACTGGAAGTTAACTAGGAGGCACAATTTACATTCCCATCTTTCTTTTCTTTAATACAACCTTAAAAATTACATCCTGATTTCTTTTCTTTGAAACAGCTACAATGTCGGGGAAGGTGGAAGGCCCAGTAATTGGTATTGATCTTGGCACTACCTACTCCTGTGTTGCAGTATGGCATCACGAACGTGTTGAGATCATAGTTAACGACCAGGGCAATCGGACAACCCCTTCTTGTATTGCCTTCAATGATACTGACCGTCTTGTTGGTGACGCTGCTACGAACCAGAGCCATACCAATCCCAGCAATACTATCTTTGGTTGATACTTTAAACCTCTACCTACATTCTAAATTCCCTATTCTATCTATGTACATAATCCCTAAGAATCTAACCAGTTTACTCCTCCAGGCATCAAGCGTTTGATTGGAAGAAAATATCATGACTCTTCCGTGCAGGGTGATATAACTTTGTCTCCCTTTAAAATCATTGCCGGGGAAGGAGGGAAACCAAAGATTGTTGTATGGTATAAAGGAGAGGAAAAACAATATTTTGCTGAGGATATCTCATCCATGATACTTGCTAAAATGAGAACTATTGCAGAAGAATACCTCAAGACTACTGTTAAGAATGCAGTCATTACTGTTCCTGCATACTTTAATGACTCACAACGGAGGTCTACAAAGGATGCTGGTCTTATTGCAGGTCTCAACGTTTTGCGTGCCATTAATGAACCAACTGCAGCAGCAATTGCTTATGGTCTAGATGAAGCTACAGATGGAATTACTAAAAATATTCTCGTATTTGATTTGGGTGGTGGAACATTTGATGTAACAATTCTCAGGATGGAAGGCACTACTTTGAGAGTGAAAGGCACTGGTGGGGATACACATCTTGGAGGGGAGGACTTCGACAACCGAATGCTGAGCTATTTGGTCGGGGAGTTTAAGAGAAAACACAAGACGGATATAAGTAGAAATGCCAAGGCTCTTCGGAGGTTGAGGAGCGCTTGCGAGAAAGCAAAGAGGATACTCTCCTTTGCTGTGGAGACCACAGTTGAAGTCGAGTGCTTGCACAAGGGCATTGATTTCCAATGTAAATTTACCCGTGCGAAGTTTGAAGAGCTCAATATGGAGTTTTTCAAGAAATGCGTGGACATTGTGAAGAAGTGCCTGGACGATGCCAAGATGCAGAAGACCGACATAGATGAGGTGGTATTAGTTGGTGGATCCACCCGCATACCCAAAGTGCAGCATTTGCTGCAGGGATTATTTGATGGAAAGGAACTGTGCAAGTCCATCAACCCAGACGAGGCTGTTGCTTATGGTGCTGCCATTCAAGCTGTGAAATTGGCCGGTGAAGGTAATAAAAAAGTACAGGATCTACAGATTATGGATGTTACACCTCTCTCTCTTGGAATTAGTGTTGAGCAGGGGGTAATGAGCGTGATAATCCCAAGAAACACACCGGTTCCTGTAAAGAAGGAAGGAATATATGTCAACCTTTATGATAACCAAACATCTATGGGTATTGTGGTTTATGAAGGTGAGAGGAGCATGGTGGCCGACAACTACCTTCTCGGAAAGTTTGTTCTTAGAGGGTTACCTGCGGCTCCCGCTTGTATGACCAAGGTGACTGTTGGCTTTGATGTGGATGTAGATGGAATTCTCTCCGTGTGGGCGGAGAATGAAGAATCTAAAGTAAGAGAGGAGATGATCATAACTAATGAAGAGGACCGATTCAGCTTGGAAGAGATCGAAAAGAAGGTCGAGGAAGCTGAAGCACACAGGTTGGAGGATGAGAGACGCAAGGAGAAGGCGATTTCGAAATCGAACTTGGAGGCTTTCATCTACAATGCCAGATGCAGGGTCCAGGATTCTGGTATGGCAAAGTTTGCAAGGAATCAAATGGAGCATGAGATAAGGAAGACATTCAACTGGTTTGAAAAAAACGAGGATGCTGATGCAAGTGAATTCGACCGCAGGAGGAAGAAATTAGAGAAGATTCTGGAGGGCTTCTTCCATCTTACTGAAATGCTGTCATCTCTGGATCTAAAATAGAGCAGGTACTAGTACTTCCATTTTGCCTCCAACTATATATCCAAGAGGGTCATATTGTTTCTGCTGGCTTCAAGGAGCATATCACTACTATTACTACCTTCATCTTTTACAGAGTATGTAACTATCTACTTTTTCTTGCTATAGATATTCATCTTCGTATTTTTATGCGATTTAGTTCTACTACGAGGTTTCTTATTTTCGGTAAAAAATGCATGATGTTTTCTCTAATATAATCATCTATGAGAAACTCATCAACTATTGTACAACTGCAAGCAAAGATGCTAGGAATTGCAGATACCTACAACATTCAAAAATATGACCAGTTGTTTAGATTGCAGAAAAAGCTCAACAGACAACCTCGTAAACTGGAGTCGTGCAATCCATTTTACAGTCCTAATCGGGTGAAAAACAACCTGACACGATTTCTTTTATAACGAAAAAATGGTGTAAAATATAAGAAAATAAAATAGCAATCCTCTTATAGAACCAATTTTTAAAGAGCTTTAGGCTTGTTGGAGTTTTACATAGCACGATTGATATATTTATACTAATGAATATGAACGTGCCTTGAAGTGTCTTTTAAAGATAAACTATACGGTAATTCTAGGCAAGGAGAGAAATATTCGTTGCAATAAACTATATTTTAATTCTTGGCAAGACGAGAAATATTCCATGCAACTAATGGAGTGTGTATGTTTGTGTATATATAGGGAAAAAGTAATATGCTCCCATCCTTTTTTTCCCTCAGATTTTTCTATTTTTTTAAATTGAAATATGGATGGATTTAGATTATCATATATCAATGGTGTCATTTAAAATTCAACTTAATTGGAGACTTTTATCTCATCTATCAAGATTTTTAAATTTTAGCGGTATCAGAATCGTTGAAATTGATGTTGAAAATATTTATTTTCCATAGAATTTTATATACATTCCACTTATTATTCTAAGTAAATCCCCTCAATGTTTTATTTAAAAAAAATCAAAAATAATATAAAAGGGTGCAGGAATATTGTTGTATGTTCCGAGGGGGCATACTCATTCAACTCATATGTATGTGATGTATGTGTGTGTATGTGTGTTTGCATGTGTGTGTTTGTGTCTTTTCTTATCTACTTTATCGGGTATATATATGCAAATAGCCATTAGCAATCATTTGTTGCTCTTTTTCATAACTTTTGAGGATTACTCATCTTCTACATCACGTTCTCTCATCGATGTTGCGCCTATCATTTGTATTCATTGTAATTGTTTAGTGGCCAGCCACCCCAAAAATACATGAAAGAAGAGGAAAACGACTTAAATGGTCAGTCATCTTTTCCTAGTGAAGACATAATATGGATGTTTAATTCGTTGATCAATAGATGTGCCTCTAAAATTGATGACGTTATTATTAACATCTTCTCCCTGATGGACGTGCTTCATCATTTAAACAATTAAGCAGGAGCATATACACATGAGGTGCTGAAAAGAGCTAATCACCTCCAATGTTGTAAAAGTCGCCCGACTGGCCCGACTAGTAGGTCCGACTAGTCTAGTCAGTGGTGTGACCGACCGAGTAGCGACTAATTCCGACTAGATACGCTAATCAACCAATATTTTCTTTGAGATACCTTGTTTTTTTAATGTTTTGCTTTTTTATAAGCAAACTTATTATAATATGCTTAATGTTTTATTTAAATTCAATTACTTCTTTTATTTTATTATGGTAGTATAAAAATGTACAAAATCGATGTAAATGTATATATAAAAATGAGTTATATATTTAATATAATCATAGAACTCAAAGTCGATTAAAGTCTGACTGAATCCGATTAGTCACCTGACTGTCGATTAATCCTTAGTCAGTGATCCAACCGACCAAGTACTGACTACCGAATTTTGCAACCTTGATCACCTTATTTTTGATGCATGAGGTAGTGCCGATTAATACACAATATATACTTCTTCGTAAATGTTATATAATGGTTGTCTACTTATTTAATTTCGATTGATTCGTTAATTATCTAAAACAAATCCCCACATTACATACAAATCAGCCTTTATAATGAATGCAGAAATAATAACAGAAAGTATGATGCTCTATTTTAATGCAACAACTAACTTTAAATCTACCAAGGCAGTTGTTCGTCTCGATAAATCGTGAAAAAATCCAATGTTAATCCTTTTTACTGTAATTTATTACTAACGAATGTATCTAGCAATTTGTATCCTTATTCCGCAAGTTCAATTTTTTCAATAATATTTAATATACTCCAAAAGTTCAGGAACTATAGGATTTTTTGTGTGAATTTGGTTATCGGGCACAGAGGCTGTGGTGCAGATACTATGGAGACCCACATGGAAGAATTCTTTCCTAAAATCCAACTTGTCTAGATTGAATGCATATATTTTGTTAATTATCCCTTTCAAATTCGGTTTTAATCCAATGCCTCTAACTAGTTAATTAAAGAAGCTCATAATCCAAATATCTTTAAAACTGATTATATGGTTTCGTGTATTTTAATAATTTAAAACGAAAGCAATCGAGGTCATGAAACTAAAATCCTCCACTATAGTTCAAACTACAAAATACGAATGTTGTATCTTTTTTTTTGGGAGAAAAATGCTTTAGAAAATATAACCACATGGATTGAATCTATGAATACTATTCTATATATCATTCGAGTTTCATCGAAATCCGACATTTCTAGCTATTTTATCTTAATGATCAAAGATCTAATTCTTTCTAAACGCAGAACAATATTCATAGATTCAATACATATGTTTGATTTTTGAATTTCAAAAAAAAAAGAAAAGAAAAAGGAGTACAATATCCCGGTTGTAGTTCAAACCAAGGTTTTAAAAACCGAACCAGACATCAAATCGGGCAAGTTTTGGTTTTTGGATTTTATGGTCGGACCAATGGGACCGACCGATCGAACCGGTGATGACATCAGTTGTTCATAAAAATCGGAAAAGACCAAACCGTTGTATTGTTGGTTTAGTTCGTATGGTTTAACCGGGTCGGACCGAGTTAGATCGGTAGTACATACAAATAAATATAAAAAATGCTACATCTTATCTTCAGAGGATCTGTATACTCGTGTCCTTCCAAGTTTTTCCAATATCACTTATACTTCTTTTTTTACAATTGTATGCCCACTATATTTTTACAAGATGGATAGTAGTGACATTTTATTAGTACACGTGTGCTCCTATATGATACCAATATAAGGATAATATTGTTGATTTTTTTAAGAATATACGAGCACAAAAGATATTGCTAAATATAAGGGTATACGTGTTATTAGAAAAACTCAAAAGGGCATAATAAACATATTTGTAAAATTCATATGTGTGTGTGATGTATAAAATTAACAAAATTAAAACTATTTAAACTTTAGTTAATAACAAGTGTTTTTAATTTATTACTTCTAGTAGTATAACTATGACAACTTATTCTTCCTTTTTTGTTGTTGGAAGTAGATAAACATATGTAATATATGAGAAAAGAGGCGGTGCTTGTATGACAGGACATGAGAGGTGATAATGAGTCATTGACACATGTGGAAGGAGAAAAGATAAAGGAGTACTATATTATGGATGAGAATGAGAGTAGATTATCAATAGTTTTTAAAAGTTTATATTTTATTGAATTATCAAAAAATAATTTTTTGTAAAAGATGGATGGTTGAACCGGTGGTTTGGTTCAATTGGTTCAACCAGGCTTAAGCGGTCCAACCGGGTTTTGACGAATTTTGACTGATTTTTATTTTCTGAATAAAAACCGGGTGATTGGACTATTTTTCTTCCGATTCTTGATTTAACCGGTTGAACCGGCCGGTTCGATTCGATTTTTAAACCTTGGTTCAAACTACAACAGAGGATCTCCTAATAGACACCGGAGCATGCCCTCTACTGTGTGAAACCCACCACGTGTGAAATCTTGTGGGAAATCAAACGGTATAGACTGACATATTTGTCTATATATGTATCCAATAATATCTTGACCAGATAATCGTAGCTATCCTCCATCAAATAATTGTAGCTGTTTTCTCTTGATGATCATTCATCGAACTTAAGAACCGTTTTAAGATGTTTTGACCATCAAGATAAAATAGCTACGCTTGTCAGATTAAGATGATTTGATACATAGGTAGGCAAAGAGAAAAGGGAAGCTGTTCTGTGTAACAACTAAGTTGGCTGTTACACGGAGCAGTTTCCCTCATCTTTTTATTTTTTTTCAAATTTTTTTCATGTATATTCATCTATATGTCCCTCTTACATGTCATTCGAATTTCATGAGAAACGAAGACTCCTAAGCCCTCCATCTAGACCGGGTAAATTTCAACGGTCTGAATTTTGCTGTAACCGACCTGTTTTAGATGGAGGGCTTAGGAGTCTCCGTTTCTCACGAAATTTGAATGACATGTAGGAGTGATATATAGATGAATATACATGAAAAAAACTTTTTAAAAAAAATAAAAAAATAGGGGCAGCCTCCATCGTAGGCAAATATGTATACATTCAATATATACGGTTAGATTTGAAAGGAAAAAAAAGTACAAACCCAGAAACAAGATATATGCGAAATAAAAGACAGGAACCACCATGTTCAACTTAAGTCCATCAATGCATGTCAGAAAGCAAGCAATCAACAATGCAAACAAACATCTTTACGATGAAAACAACACCAATGTGCAAGAGATCCAGAACCACTTGATGCCAACAGCAATGGCTACTCCAAATCCAGGGAACCCATCAGCGACGACAGGCTCGACACGTTCTCGAACACCAGCTCCAGCTTCGTCCTCCTCCTCTCGTACTCCGCCGCCTCCGCCTCCTGGTTCTCCATCAGCCACACACTCGCCTTCTCCAGCTTCTCCTCCAGCACCTTCACCAGCGTCCCCTTCACCCCCAGCCTCCCCTCCCTCGCCCTGATCCTCATGTTCGCTATGTACGTCCCCAGCCGCGACCTCGCCGCTGCCCTCTCCCTCCTCTCCTCGTCGTCCCAACGGTACCTCTCCGCCTCCTCCAGCATCCTCTTCACCTCCGCTGCCGTCGGCCTCCCACTCTCATTGCTGATCTTCACCTCCTGTCTCTTCCCGGTCTCCGCGTTCTCCGCCGACACTGACAGAATACCGTCGGCGTCCACCGCGAAGGCCACTGTTACGGTCGTCTCCCCTGCCGGTGCCCTCGGCAGGCCGCCGAAAATGAACTCCCCGAGGAAGTTGTTGTCGGCAACCATGCTCCTCTCCCCCTCGTAGACGTCGACCCGCACCGCCGGCTGGTTGTCGTGGGCCGTGACATAGCTCTCCATTCTCTTCACAGGGGTGGGGGTGTTCCTTGGTATAATTACGCTCATCTCCCCGTCACCCGTCGAGGTCCCGAGAGAAAGCGGTATGACGTCCAAAAGCACGAGATCGTTGAGCTTGCTCTGCCCCGCTCCGGCCAACTTGGCCGCCTGGACCGCGGCGCCGTAGGCCACGGCCTCGTCGGGGTTTATGGACTTGCAAGGCTCCTTCCCACCGAACAGCTCCCGCAGCATCTCCTGCACCTTGGGGATACGTGTGGATCCGCCCACGAGCACCACCTCGTCCACGTCCCCCGTCTGCAGCTTGGCGTCCCTTAGGCACTTCCTCACGACGTCCATGCACTTCTCGAACATGTCCATGTTGAGCTCCTCGAACTTGGCACGTGTGAATCTGTACGTAAGGTCCATGCCGTTGTGCAGGTATTCCAGCTCGACGAAGGTGTCGATGGTGGAAGAGAGCGCCCTCTTGGCCCTCTCGCACGCCGTCCTCATCCTCCTCATGGCCTTCGGGTTGCCGCTCACGTCCTCCTTGTTCTTCTTCTTGAACTCGCCAACCAGATGCTTCACCATGCGCTCGTCGAAGTCTTCGCCGCCTAGGGAGGTGTCCCCCGCGGTAGCCTTCACCTGCAGCACGCTGCCTTCCATCCTGAGGATGGAGACGTCGAAGGTTCCACCGCCGAGGTCGAATATGAGGAGGTTCTTGCGATGGCCGGAGTTGTCAAGGCCGTAGGCGACGGCCGCCGCGGTGGGCTCATTGATGACGCGCAGGGCGTCGAGGCCGGCGAGGCGGGCGGCGTCCCTAGTGGAGCGGCGTTGCGAATCGTTGAAGTAGGCGGGGACGGTGATGACTGCGTTGGTGACGGCGGTGCCGAGGAAGGCCTCGGCGACGGACTTCATCTTGGAGAGGATCATGGAAGAGATCTCCTCGGTGGAGAAGCACTTCCTCTCTCCTTGGTACTGCACGACGATCTCGGGTTTGTCTCCGTTCCTCTCTTCCTCCACAGTGAAGGGCCAGAGCTTGATGTGGCTCTGCACGTACGAGTCTCTGTACTTCCTGCCTATCAAACGCTTCACACCTACATGTATGGATAATCAACTGGTATTTACATAAAATTTCATATGTACTTCGAACAATATTTATAGATTCAATTGGGAAAAAAATCTAGATCCCCATTTGCTTCTATGTGCGTGTTATATCAGTGCATAGTGTGGATGCATGATTTGTAAAATGGGATCTTAGAAAGGCAGATAGACTGACCAAAGATGGTGTTGGTGGGATTGGTATGGCATTGGTTCTTCGCAGCGTCACCAACGAGACGGTCGGCGTCGGTGAAGGCGACACACGAAGGGGTTGTTCGGTTGCCTTGATCGTTCACTATGACCTCGACGCGGTCGCGGCGCCAGACGGCGACGCATGAATAGGTGGTGCCGAGATCAATGCCGATGGCCGGCCATTCTCCTTTGGTTTCTGCCATCCCTGCTGTGTTTCATAAGAGAACCAAACGCAGTAAGTGTAGTGCCGACGTTAGATCCTTCAGTCATGGGTTAGCGCTTCTTTTTACTCCTCTGCTGTAGGGAGGATTGCATCAGAGGTACTGTAATTCTCTTTAATATTTTTGTGATTTAGATTCCAAAATCCAATTTTATTTATTGAATTTTAGATTAATGATCTAAGTATTCTCCAAATTTCGTTTAAATCTGAAATTATTTGCTAATTTATTTTAATGGTCAAACATTTGATCAATAACTAAGCAACTTAAACTCCGTTTAAAAAATATCCGAATTTCAACCATTAAGATAAAATAACAAATAATCTCAGATTAAATGAAGTTTGGAGGGGATCCTCTTCCTTTTACTAAGAACTCCTAGTTGGGAGCATATTATCTGGTGTAGTTCTTATTAGCTGTATTCTTTTTTTTACGGAATTCATGTATACATTCCATCTACGATTAATGTTTCATATATCAACCAAATTTAACTCGAATTCATCTTTTATAGCTATTTAATTTTAATAGCCAACAAAGAAATCAATATTTAAGGAATATAAAACTCATTTTAAAATAGACCGAACCTTTGACCGTTAAGATAAAATACCTGTAAAACTCTTGGTAGGTATGTACAACGTAAATCATACATTGAATCTATGTGATTGGATTTTTTAAATGAATTTTGCAATAAAAAAGAAGAGGATCACGACATGCTCGGCTGTAGAAAGAACTACAATAAAGGATTTTCTCTCCTCCTAATTGTGGGTTTTTGCATTTTCAATTAGATGCATGATCTCGATCTTTAAAAAAGGGGCAATATATAAATATCTTAAACGAAGGTTATAGTAAGCAGGCAATAAAAATCATGTATATATACACAAACATACACGTTCGGCCTTTACAATTTTTCCAATAATACTTATATACCTTTTCTTACGATTGCACATGTGCTCTCGCTCTCTCTCTGGATTCCCAAAAGGTCTGGAATGTGAATCGGCTAAGTTAGGATCCCATCATCCAGATTTCAAGTTACTTGGAAAAATAAATTTAACCGACACATCAAAAACAAGCTGCTACAACAATATCCGAATCAATTCTCACAGTTGAAGCAGAGCGCACACGTGTGCGGCCCTTCAACCTCTTTTCTACTTTCGCTATAAAAGCGTGGAGGGGAACTCTTATATGAATTGATCTGAAAAATTAGAACCAAGCAACCTTTGCTTCAAATTGAAAATCCAATCCGAAAAAAGAATTATCATCTGAAAATCTCTCAAATTCACCACAATTTAAAAAGGACTAGCGACGTAACTTGTTATCCGTTTGTCACTCATTTCGATGTTATGATGACGTGTATAGCCAATTAGATGTTACGATGACGTGTATAACCAATCGTTAAGGTGGCAAGAAAAGAAAGATCGAAATAAAATCGCCAGTACAACATCGAATTCTGCAAAGTGGGGAGCGAAGTTTAGAGTCTGCAAAGCAAACGAGCAATCTTTGAGACTTAGATGCAACATCACATATATAGATCGACAAACTAGTGATCACAATGGATATCTCCAGAGCTCCGATCTCCCGAACAAGACGGAAATGGATAAACTTTTGCGTTGGAATGATCTGTAGAGCAGATGGAAGCTGATTTATTGACCTGCTTCTCAAGGAGGAGAAGAATTCACTAACAGTCAACCATCGAAGGCAAGCCAGTAGAGTTTAAATAAAAGCATGCCACAAATTTAGCTCCGCTGAAGACAAAGGAATAATTGCACAATCATGTTTTTTTTAAATTGATGCAAGATAAGAATGTTTAATGAACAGTGGAAGTCAAACCAGAAAATTTCAATATATAGGAAATCATTTTAGTGTCCTGAACAAGGAAGAAGCGGGAACTTCCGCATAGGAATTAGCAGGTAGAAGCTGCCTCCTTGCCCTGCCGTCTCAAGGAAGAGGAGACTGGAATTATTGCAAAAAAAATTATTTATATAATTAATGACTTTATGGGTATATCCGTTGTAATCCTTCAAGCCACTAAATGAAACATCCAGAGCTTAGGTCCCCCAACCCTTATCAGAGAAAACTGGCTATGACAACTTGTTAGGTTAATGCTCAATTGGATCCGATGACAACCACCTAAAATGCTCATGTCCAAATTGTTAAGTATTTTTCTCCGCGGGACTATGTTTGGGTTGGAGTGTTACAACCTCCCCACTAATATTCTCAATATCCTCATTGCGATATGACCCATCACTTATTCTCAGTAAAGGTGAGGGCTGCACGCTCCATGTAGTCTTTTCCTCCAATCTCATTGTAGCAGTGTTTCCACTATCGAGTAGCTCTTTCTACTATCAAAGCAAACCCCACTCTGATACCATTTGAAATGTCTCGAGCTTAGGTCCACGATCCGTTATCGAGGAAAACTGACACCGACAACTTGTTGGATTTGGCCCATAGGGACCCGTTGATAATCACCTAAAATACTTAATCTTAAGTTGTCAAGTAGTAATATTCCTACTAATTATAACCCACTCTTACACATTGTGAGTTTCCGTTGTTGGACTATGTTTAGTTTGGAGTGGTATACTAAAATTCCTCTTCTTGGAGAATTGAGAGTTTTAAAGCCTCGATAACTGTAACTCTCGGGCTTAGGTCCCTGGTCTGCTATAAAGGAAACTGATCATGACAACTTATTGGGTTTGGACTCGAACGGACCTGTTGACAACCACCCAAAATTCTTAGGCTTAAGTTGTCAAGTAATAGTCCTCTACTCTTATACGTATTTGTTTAGTTGTATTACATGTGACCATCATTGTAAGTATTTGTGCACAAAATAACTCTCAAAATTATTAAATAGTCAATTGTTGGTATGATTTGAATCCTAACCACTTATTGGGATGCTGATGTGGCTGCTCTGTGTCCTAACTTTTGATTGGTTGAGAGTTGTTCGGTCAGGATTGCTGACATGTCTGATCTGTGTCCTACCTTATGATCGACTGAGAGCAGTTGGGCCAGGATTGCTGACATGTCTGATCCATGTCCGGCCTTTTGATTGGCTGAGAGTTGTTGGGATGAATTGCTGAATACAAATGGTATTATTCTGTTGTAGTATAAAAAGGCCTTAGGGCCACCAGATACTGCATCCCTCATTTTGATCCTGTTTCTTATCACATATCTGTACCTTCTCAGTACCCTATGTATTACCTTTTTCTCTATATAGTGAAACCGATCGCCGCCGCCCAAGGATGTAGCGTAGTTACGGGTGAATCTTGTAAATCATTGTATTTGAATCTTGTAAATCATTGTATTTGCATCTTACTTGTTTGATCGTGTTTGTGCGTGTTTGCTTCTGCGATTCGCAACAAACTAGTATCAGAGCTTTAGATTCCGTCAGGATCATTCAGTAAGATGGCATCACACAATCTGAAGATCGAGAAGTTCAGGGGAAAGAACGGATTCAGTGTATGGCAGATCAAGACGCGTGCCCTTCTGAAGCAGCAGGGCATCTGTGCACCTTTAGATCAGGAGAGGACGAATGCACTTCAATCGTCCGAGTTGATGGTACAGGAAGAGAAGGCGCACTCGACGATCATGCTATGTTTGGCGGACGAGATTATTGAGGAGGTTACCGATGAGGATTCTGCGGCCGATCTGTGGTTGAGACTCGAAAGTCTATACATGATGAAGTCTCTGACCAACATGTTGCTTTTGAAGCAATGTCTGTTCTCTCTCTGCATGCATGAAGGTACATCTCTTAAAGAACATCTAGATCACTTAAATACATTATTGATGGATATAAGAAATGCAGATGTTAAAATTGAAGATGAGGACGCTGCCTTGATTTTGTTGGTTTCTCTTCCATTATCATTTGAGAATTTTGTTCAATCATTCATTGTGGGAAGAGAATCCATAACCTTAGAGGAAGTTTGTGTGAATTTGCATAGTCGTGAACTTCGACATATGGCTATTGGGATGCAAGACTCTAACGTTGCATGTTTGGTTATGACTCATGAGAAGAGTCATTCCGGTTCTGACTACACAAAGAATGGAAAACAAAAATCCAAGTTGAAAAAATACAATGCTAAGGACATATGCAATTAATGCTAGAAACCTGGACATTGGAAGAAAGACTGCCTAAAGAAGGCCATAATTGTTGTAGTGGCTCAAGGTGGCAGAGATTCTGAAGATGATTTTGTTCTCATCATCACAGATCATAAGATGACAGATAGCACATGGATTCTTGATCCATGTTGTTCTTACCATATGACTCCTAATGAAGATTGGTTCTGCACTTATGAAAAGATAGATGGTGGAAATGTCATCACAGGGAGTAATGAAGCATGCAAGATTATAGGAATCGGCACTATGAAGATCAAGATGCATGATGGAGTCGTGAGGACTGTGATAGAAGTACGACATGTTCCTGATCTGAATAAGAACTTGATATCCCTTGGAATCTTGGACTCTAAAGGATATTGGTACAACACTGAAGGTGGAGTCATGCAGGTTGCCAAAGCTGGGGTTGTTGTCATCAAGAGCAACAAGCAGAAGACCCTATATGTCTTTTCATGGTTTACAGTTCATGGGAGTAAGTTCAAGCGTTGTTTGGACTTGCTCAATATCGACAGTTGGTAGTAGCCCCAAGGAGGGGCTGGCGACGACAAGGTGAAGTTCGGTAAAGCTTCTCCAAGGAGAAATTCAAGGTGAATATTGTTTATAATTCCTTGATTCATGTTATCTGAATTTCAAGTGGTGAATTATAGTAGTGGTTAATTCTACTATATGATAATTCAACCCCGGTGGAGTCTAGCAGTGGCTAATTCTGCTAGCGGAGAATTCAACTCATGGTGGAGTATAGTAGTGGTTAATTCTGCTAAATTGGAATTCAACCCAGGTGGAGTCTAGCAGTGGTTAATTCTGCTAGTGGAGAATTCAACTCATGGTGGATTAATAGTAGTGGTTCATTTTGCTATATAAGGATGCAATTCAAGGTGGAGATTGTTGATATGATTTGAATCCTAACCACTTGTTGGGATGCTGATGTGGTTGATCTGTGTCTTGACTTCTGATTGGCTGAGAGCTGTTCGATCAGGATTGCTGACATATCTGATATGTGTCCTACCTTCTGATTGGATGAGAGCTGTTGGGCCAGGATTGCTGACATGTCTGATCCATGTCCTGCCTTTTGATTGGCTGAAAGCTATTGAGATGGATTGCTGAATACAAATGGTATTCTTTTGGTGTAGTATAAAAGAGACCTTAGGGCCACCAGATATTGCAACCCTCATTCTGATCCTGTTTCTCATCCCATATCTGTACCTTCTCAGCACCTTCTGTATTATCTTTTTCTCCATATAGTAAAATCGATCGCCGTTGTCGAAGGACGTTGCCCATTTACGGGTGAATCTTGTAAATCCTTGTGTTTGTGTCTTGCTTGTTTGATCGTGTTTGTGCGTGTTTGCTTCCGCGATTCACAACATCAACTTCCATCATTTGGCTGACAAGAGCATGCTCTCTCTCTGTTTGTAAATTCTATGTGTGAAAGTAATATGTACTTAAGAAGATGGAGATTGTCTTGAATGTTGATTCAAATATTCGATTGCTCTTGACAAGTGGCTCTGGATTTCAGTCTTCCAGTGCTGCTTTAGAAAGCACATGATTCCCCACTCTGTCGATCCTACTACTTCGTAGTTCCCAGTTCCTCCAAGAAGCAAGGCTCTCTACCATGGTAGATTAAATCATCCATGTATTCTTCTCTCAACTATATTAAGAAAACTGAACTGAGAAGCTCAAGTAGAACTGTGGGACGAGGAGAAGATGCAAGGAAGCAAAGGTAGCTTTGAAGTTAGATAGAGCGCAATTCTTTTTACATGTCCATGCTTCGATAAGTCTACTACTGTAGACCACGATATAATGTCAATAGTCTACTGCTATGTACAGATAATAGACGTTCATAGTATCAGATATCCTTGAAGAGTTAAGAATAAGATAGTTTTACACTTGTGCCCTTCCAACTTTCCGTAGTTACGCTTAAACATGTACCTTTTGCAACAACACTTGCTCACCTTTCTTCTTACACAGTTAACAATCGTGCCCTTTTGTCATCTACAAGGTAAACCGGTCCCATGGTTTGTTCAAACCAAGGTCCAGTGAAGAGAAATTAATAACGAAGGGGAAATAAGTAACACCTCAACTTCCAAATATAATCCCACATCTAAAACTCATAAAGTGTGAATGTAGGTTACTTCTTGACAACTTGGACTTAAGTATTTTGAGTGGTTGTTAAGGGATCCAATCAGACTTGAACTCAACAAGTTGTCAGGGTCAGTTTTTTCCATTTACGGATTGAGGACCTAAGTCCGAGATGTTACAAAATGAGTGTAACCACTGAAAAACCCAAAGACTACAATGAGTTGGTCATCTTCACTCGTCTTCCCGCTTGACTCTCATGATCTCTCTCGCTCACAATCTCACCCACTTGTAATTGACAGAAAATGGAGAAACAAAGCAACCTGGGCCACAACTGCAAGGCATAGCTATAGATTTTATCCAATCTATATATGACATACTATATGCCAAACTGCCAATACCATTTGGACATGGGAAAAGACTCTTTGGAAGAAAATGGCATAATGACTCTACCTCTCCAATGTCGACTTTAATTAGGACATGCAAGTATGAAAAGTTTTGATTGTTTGTATGACTTCTTGGAATTTATGATTGGGATTAGTTTTGGTGAAAATGGAAAATAGTATTATGTCATATATTTATGTTGGACTATCATTTACAAGTCGCGCTATTGGGCCCAAATATAGGTTGGGCTATCGGATTTGGATCGTAGTTGACCAGAGCCTGATCCATATATCTAATGGATCAATATTGTGGCCCAAACCCGACCCACTATAATTTCGGGCTCGTCAAGTTGGTCCTATCCAATGCTCATCCATAGGTGGAGGGTGTTGGGAGGAGGGAGGGGGTCATGAAGAAGAAGAGATCAGTGCTGGGATGATGGACATGGCGAATAGAGTACGCCGGGTTGAGGGATCATGGGGTTGTTGTCATCGGAGAGGATCACAAACGGATGAATTTTGGGCATGGGGGGAGGAGGACGATGATTGATTGAGAAGAAAAGATGACTTAATTCTCCAATTTTACCCCTCTTCTTTTAACCAAGTACGCATATGCCCATACTTTAACATCCATTTAGAAGAGGAAGCGACTAGGCATAACTGTTAACGATGCAAGAAGGAAGTGACACAAGTTTTATTGCAAAAAAACAAAAAAATATGATCATAAGTGTAACTATAAGAACTCGAAAGGGCACAAATGCACATTTCCGTAAAAATATAATGAGAACTCGGAAAGGCACAAGTGTACATATCCCTAAGAATTAGTGATGTAAATATACTTGATTGTACTGATTTGATCAGATAGAGAATAATTCCAAAATATATTAAAAATATGAAATAGTAAAGGATAAATGAAGGTTATGTTAAACAAATTACAAAAATCAGATACATTCATGTCCTTTCGATATTTTTCAAATAACACTTGTACTACTAACTATTTTACAATTGCGAATGTCTTCCTATATTCTTACAAAATTCATAATAGTACCTTTCTCTGAATATAATATAGGGACACACGTGTTTTATTGAGCTATTAATATATGCTTTTGAATTGTCAATGCAAAAGTAGGGCTCATACAGCGTTAGACAGTGTGTACGAGGAGGAAAAATGGACTCGCAATTGAGAGGAGGGAGAGCTAAGCTTGCAATGCAATGACTAGAGAAGGAGAGGAAGGCAAACTCGACAACATGACAATAGAGATGGCTGATAATGTGACAACATGAGTGGGGTGCATGCAAGCTCGACTGTGTAGTGTGGTAAGGGAAGGGAGAGGGTCTCAGATTCTCACTACATGAAGAGGGAGAGCTGGCGACATGACGATGAGGGAGAGAGGGTCATAAGATGACAAGTCTCGTTCGGTTCAGGAATAAGCAGGAATAAGGATGGGGAATAAGGAGAATAAGGGTCTATTCTTTGTTCGGCTGGAGAATAGGAATAAAGAGAATACGGTGAAATAAAGGTAGGTAAGATGGGATAAAGATAGGACTAAAAGTGAAATAAGATGGAATAATGGGGAATAATCGTACCACTGGGAACCGTGTCGGGAGGAGAATTGGCCTCTTATTCCAAGGTCTATTCTCCAACCGAACAACCGTGTCAGGATGGGTGATCGTGGTAGAATAGCATGAAAGGGAGGGCAAGGCCGAGTGACATTACTGCGAGGAGAGTTCATGGTGGGATGAGAGAGAATAATTTCAAACTTGAAGAGCTCGGTGGATGCCATAGGGAGTGATGGACGTTGAAGTTTAAGAGGAGCAAATCACCATATGTGGGCCATACATTTAAAGTCCTTACCTAGGCAAACTACGGAGGAGGAGGTGGATGAGGATCGAGGGCTTGTATTTGTAAATTTGGTATATTTTTAAAGGTGAATATTTATTTATTTTGATGATTTCAATTAAATCTAGCAAGCAAACAGATGGAAGTTACGTCAGCAAGCAATAATAATAATAATTAGATATCATTGCAGAATCCAATATCAACCAATAATTATTCAGATTTTCATGTAAAAATAGACGTTTTAAGCACTATTAATTAGTTGAATCAACAAACATGTTTAATCCATATCCATTTATTAGACATCATTACATAATCCAATGGATAACATAAGAATCGATATTTTAACGTAAAATTCAACCAAAGACATGATCTAGACATGGCATAAAAAGAAATAATCGGCAGGAACGTAAGATAAAAGGAAAATGAGTTGGATTTACAGATCACCAAAGCATCTATATGACATCCCTAAGGGCATGTTCGGTTGTCAGGGTTCCTCGGGGTACCTTGACATACCCCTATATCCAACCCTGCATTCCTGGGTTGGGATTACTTGTATTGATCCTATAATTTCTTTGGTATAATGGTTTTTAACCTTGTTCAAATACACTTATTAACATAAAAAACATATTATAATAATTAAAAAAGTTTATAACACATAGTCAATGTCACATCACATCACTATTATTATTCCAACCATCCCAATCCTCAAACAACTACTATTCACAGGAAGATACCCTAACCCACCCCAACCTAGGCCAACCCAGTAACCAAACAAACCCTAAGAGAAGATAAAGCCATCACCTTACCAGTGCATTGGGTCAGGTGATTTGCTCTCAAGATGCAAAGATTCACTATCGACGTCAGCACAGTCGGAATTCGAGATTGCTCAATTAAATTTCCAACATTTCGATATCAAATTAATCAAAAATAATTAACTTATCTAATATATCTAAAACAAGTTACAACAAAAGTATCAAGATCCGAACTAACTCTCCCAAGCAGACGGGAGCGTTGCAATCCCCTTTCTTTATGCAGGACCTCAATTAAGTCCCCTAAGAAGATTAGAAACCCAACTATACCGTACTCTCTTTCTACCCCGTACTCCCCGTGCTTCAAACTGGGAGTCCAATTTATAAATCTACGTCCTAATTAATCGGTACTAATTGACATTTAATTCCAACAAGTATTGCAAGAAAAGGCTGATAGAAACAAAATTGGCAGCAGCTTCACCTCAGATGTCGCGAGGTGGTGATCGGAGTTGACCTAACAGTGGAGCGATGCCGAGGAAATTGTCACAGGTGCAGTGCCTCCGAATCAAAGGAGGACTCTCTTCTGGATCAGATGCAGCAATCACGTACACGAACAGGAAGTAATTAAAATGGAAATCTCCAGATTTCTGAAGCAATGGAGGACTTCTGCGTGGGAATGGGCAGATGGAAGCTGGTTTATTGACCTGCTTCTCAGCCAGGAGGAGACTTCTCTGCATAATAATTATGTTCAGTCGATCGTGGGAAGGCAACCCATGGAGTTTTAATAAAATAATGAAAAATGATCGTAACGTTCTTGCCTTCTGTAAACTTTTGTTCAAGGGAGGGGAATAGATATATAGGATTTAGCCTATCCTATGAAGGCAACCCACAATATATCTTTTTATTACAGGATTGACCCATTCAGCTACACTAAATTAAAGAAAAATTGGCCTGTGCTTTTTACTGGCCTTTCTAAACCTGCATTTGATTTTTTTTGGAACTTAAAAGAATGTACTAAGAACGATAAGGTGGTGTTGGCTACCGGGTTAATTTATTCCCTTTAATCCACATCCCCCTTTCTCTCCGTAGGTCCCACCTTATTTTTTTTAAAAAAATTAAATAAATTAATTTTACATCATCAATCCTATCAAAAAATAATATATTATACCATTATATCATATAAAAATTAGGGTAAATTACAAAAAAGGTACCCATCTTTACATGTATTCCCAAATTAGGGACCGATCTTTAATTTGTAACAAATAGGGTACTAAAGTATTACTTAACGTTTAAGTCTCCAACGCCGTGAATGGACGACTCAATCCCTAGTTTTCCATGACGAAATTACCCCTGACCAGATTTTTACATGCGTATTTTAGTCGCGGATACACATCCAGACCCATAAGCCATAACTAAGCCCATGGTGTCGTCTCCACCCGTGCTCACCTTTCCTTCCCCCACACCTCGAAGTCGCTCTACTCCGACGATGGGAATCTCGCCCCCTCCACCCTCAGGTTCCTCGTCAGCTACGGCGGTAAGGTCCTCCCCCGGTTCCCTGACGCCTACCTCGGTTACGTCAATGGCGACACCCGCCTCCTGTCCGTCCCCAGCTCCACCCCCTTCTCAGGTTCATCTGCGAAATTGACCACCTCTCCACGTCTCTTCTTGTCTATATCACTACCCATCTTCCGAGGTTGACATCTTGTACTCGAAATTCATATACAACAGAGCTAATGACCCAGATGGAGGAGCTCTGTGGCTCGGAGAAAGGCGCCACGTTGAAGTGTCTGCTTCCGGGGATGGACCTCGACACGCTCGTCACGGTACGATCGGACGAGGACCTCGCGAATGTTGTGGAGGAATACGAGATTTCTGGCGAGAAGAGCAACCCCTCCACTTCTCACACCATAAAGATCAGAGCATTCCTCCACCAGAAAGGAAGGGGAAAGAGCACCCTGCCATCACCTATTCACACTAACACAACGTTACCGCCGCGCCAGTTCCATCAGCAGCTCCACCAACGGCTGCAACAGAAGCCACAACATGAGGTGAGGATTATGGGTTGGGGCTGTCCGTGCGTTGCTGCGAGCTTTGTCCTCTCACATGGCCGTTGGGGGACATGGTGTTTCTTAGACCAAAATTTTGATTATGCAGAAAAGGGTTCTCACAAGAAGAGATGTTCACGCCTCAACGAACTATTTTTGATTAAAAAGATGGTGGTGCAGGTATTGTTCTACGAGCAGCAACGCCTCAATGACGTGGCCACGAGCATCATGCGGTCTCCTCTCTAGCCGCGAGGCACCGGCCTGTCGTTGCATCGCCCGAGCGCCCCTCCCCTCGATCGTGAGCTCACGCGCATGTGTCTTGAGAACGACAACCTCAAGCTCGAGCTCGTGAAGATGAAGATGCAGGTGAGGCAGATCGGCAAGGGCAGTTTTGTCAAGGAAAATGAAAAGTAAAAACCTGATCAAGGGTAATTTCGTCATGGAAAATTAGGGGTTGAGTCGCCCATTCACGACGTTGGGGACTTAAACGTTAAGTAAAACTTTAGTCCCTTATTTGTTACAAACTAAAGATCGGTTCCTAATTTGGGAATCCATGTAAAGATGGGTACCATTTTTGTAATTTACCCTAAAAATTATAAACTACTCCACTTCTACGCATGTTTCCAAACTTCAATACAATCACATCACAATAACTACTTACTTTTTCAAACTTCAATACAATCATATCACCCCAAATCCACTTCTAACCCACCCCCAATTTAACCCTCTATCCAAACACTAAAATCCAAAAACAGACTACCCTTTACCAATTTAACCTGCCTTAATCTGCCAACCAAACGCAACACAATTTAGCCAATTTCAACCAATGGGAATTGAGTGGACGTTTTTTGAGAAAGCGAGTTCTAAAAAAAGTAAAGCTGGGAAAAATATTATTCATCCCACTCCCCGGTGAGCGACGAAGAATATATGAAACATGATTCATAATATGTACTATGATAAGTGGAGGCCTGCGGATCCCTACAATCCTCCCAAAGAAAATGTTGATTTTATTGTGTATAGTTGCATCTCATATATTAACGAAAAAAATTAGTTTTAAGAACACGTGTTGTGGATAAGTGTAGGAGTGTCGAACTCCTAAAGTAGTATAGGTATAAGTGTAAAAATATTTCGAATGGGGTTTGTTTTTGTAATTTTTATTTTAAAGTTTTAATTTGGTTTTTTATGCTTTTTTTGTTTTTATGCTAAAGTGTTGAGATTCATTGGAATAGGCTTATTATTTATTATTAAATGATTTTTTTTAATTTTTACATATTTTTTATTTTTAAATTTCTTACTTTTCAATTTATAAATCTATGTTTGATTTTCAAAAGGATATTTTGAAAACAAATCTACTTTAGCTTTTAAGATAGATATCGTTAAGGTAAAAACATCGTTATACCTAATATTTGTGATATAGGTATTTCTATTGTACAGTATATGTAAAGAGGATGGGGAGCTTGCACCAAGGTGCATGTAACTTTACATGCACCGACGCTTATATCTTCCACATATTTTTACTTTTTCGGAAAATATCACCATGTATATTCATCCATATATCCCTCCAATATGTCATTCGAATTTCGTCAGAAACAGAGACTCCTATGACCTCCATCCAGAACAGGTAATTTTAACGGTCTTAGAATTGTTGTAATCAACCTATTCTAGATGGAGGTCATAGGAGTCTCTGTTTCTGACGAAATTCGAATGACATATTGGAGGGATATATGGATAAATATACATGGTGGTATTTTTCAAAAAAGTAAAAAAATGTGGAAGATATAAGCGCCGGTGCATGAAAAGTTACATGCACCTTGGTGCAAGCTCCCCATCCTCATATGTAAAAACAAAGGAGATTTAATTTTATATTTTTAACAGTTTGATTTTATGGATATTTTATGATTTTCTCAATTTTTAGGGTGTTTTTGGGGTTTTAATCTTCAAAATATAATATTTTTGGTTAAAACTTATTATGTAGTGGGCATATGATAAAATAATTACTATAATATTTTACATTTTTTTAAAAAATTAACTGAGTATATTTTAAAATAGTTTTTGTTGTATTACAATTTTTAGGAGTTCCTAATATTTTAAAAGTACCAAACTGTGACATTTTTAAATCAAAATTTATACTAGTATATATGCTATTTTTATTTTTTAGAAGTTTTATGTTTCATGGATATTTTGTATTTATAAAATAGTAAATATTCTATTTTTAAAAATTCTAAAATAATTTTTTTGGTTATAAAGCTTATATGTGTATGGCAACTACCCTATTTTTTTTAAATTTATACAATCTAGAAAATTTGTTTGAATCAAAAACTAAACCTAATAATTATCTACTAAGAAATTCAAAGAAAATAAAAGAAAGTTTAAAAATTAAAACAAAAGTACTGATACCCGTGCAGATGGACTTACTTACTGCAAAATTCACAAATATGGTACAAAAATATGATGAAATGATCAATATATAAAATGTGCAAAGTCCGGGGCCTAAATGCAAAAAAAATCATTTGATGTCCTCAAACCGATTAAATAAAAAAATCAAAACTGATACCCATATTATGCAAATAACACAAATAGTGAAGTTGTCTTGTAAATTTAAATATGTTGAGGACATTTGGCAAATCCTAGGGCTCGTTTGGTAACCGGGTTACCCTCAAGTTATCCCGAGGTAACCCGATTTACCCCCCTCTTTTGATGGGATGGAATTCTATCACAAATCATAGTGACATCACATCACATTTTTTATTCCAACTCTCAAAACCATCCCAAACAGCTACTATTCTAATCAGATTATCCCAACCCACTCCAACCCAGCAACCAAACGAGCCCTCAGTAAAGTTTGCTGGGTTCCGGACTTGATTGCAAATGGAAGAACTTCAGAGGGTGTCTATGTAAATTTAACATTGTTAAATTTCTAAGATCGAGATTATACCACGTGGAGAGAATCTATGACTCTACATGTTCACTGGTTGGGATAATGTCTTGAGGCAATTAAACAGAAATCAGAGCCTATTGAACCTCGATAAATATTTGAATCAATAGATTTATCGAATACATCCGAATTTAATTAGATATGTGGTTGAAATTACAAAAAATCACTAGATAATCAAAATGAGTCAACCCAGGCAATTGGTGCATACGTTCTGTACATTTCGATATATTCGTTTTTTATACCATTTAACTTCTGATGAGTTGATCGTGTAATTGGATTGCTATAAACATAAGTACTCAAATAGCACGATGTTACGTAGTACTTATTAATCACAACATAATGATTATACAAGAAAACCACAAATGAGAAAAGAATCTAATATGGAATACTCCCGTGTGAAAATCATGACCATAGTCTTTAAAACTCGAGCTTTCTACCTAATTGATCCTTAGTCTTTTCACCAAATATGGATTGCTTATGTGGACAATCTAATCGTATTACAATTAGTTGTTTAACATTAATTCCAACGACAAACACAGAAGTACAACTCCTTTAACCTTAAATGTAAATAAAATATGTAGTCAAATGATGTGAAACAATGAACAGTCTTACATAACGAGAACATCCATAAGTGTATTTTGTACTAGAGCTTTAAGCATGTAAGTAAAGTGGAATGTAGATCACAATGCTCTAATAAATGTTAGAATAAATATTATAGAGAGTATAATGATTTCTTCACTTGATGTATTCGTTAGAAAAGTATGGGATTTATTCTTAGTTCCCGAGGGCTAAGTAGTCATTTATGAGTAATCATAAACAACGGGGCTTAATAGAAATATGGGGGTCCAAATCAAGAAAAGATTAAGTTTAAGAGCACTCTGTAAGATTATAGTTGATCGATCATATTAAAAAAATGAAGAACCAAGTCCTTTTGATGGATAGCTAGAGGTAGTAATTTTACAAACTAAAATTTAGGGTAATAGAACATATATAAATAGATTACATGTCCAAAGGAATTTACAAAATATCATTGTTAGAAGAAAAGAGTCTTCGATATGATTCATAGAAAAAAAACCCTAGGCTCTCTTATATAGGGAGAGGCCTTAAGGGTAAATTACATGGACGTCTAAATAAAAGAGAGAAATAGAAACAAGGTACATAAACAATTATTAATACTAGAAACTATCTCTACACTCCCCCTCAAGGTGGAGCATAGATGTCGATCATGCTCAGCTTGGATGAACATCTCTGGAAAGGTCCTCTGAGCAATGGCTTGGTGAATACATCGGCAGTTTGATCTCCTGAGCTAACATGGGCCGTGGATATCAATCCTCTCTGGATCAGGTCCCTGGTGTAATGGCAGTCAACTTCAATATGCTTGGTCCTCTCATGGAAAGCTGGATTGTTGGCAATGAACAATGCTGCCTGATTGTCACACTGAAGCTTCATAGGTAGAGGTACAGCTACATGTAGATCTTCTAATACGGAGCGAACCCACATCATTTCCGTGCTGGCTTGGGCCATTACCCTGTATTCGGATTCCGCACTGGATCTTGCCACCACCGTTTGTTTCTTGCTTTTCCAAGAAACCAGAGAGCCTCCAACAAAAACTGCAAACCCTGAGGTTGATTTTCTATCCTTAGGGCATCCTGCATAATCTGCGTCTGCACACGCTGAGATGGATAAGTCTGCACCCTTTCTGAATAGTAGCCCTAACCCTGGAGTAGACTTCAGATACCTCAGTATCATGTGTATAGCATCCATGTGAACCTGTCTGGGCTGCTCCATAAACTGACTCACCCGGCTAACTGCAAATGCAATGTCTGGACGGGTTATAGTAATGTAGAGGAGTTTTCCCACCACCTCTCTATATCTCCTCTTATCCACTTCATCAGTATCACCATCATATAACTTCATGCTGGGGTCCATGGGGAAGCTTGATGGTTTGCACCCATCCATACCAGTCTCAACCAGGAAGTCTGTAATGTACTTCCGTTGTGTCATCACTAAACCATGTGCATTCCTTGCAAATTCCAACCCCAGAAAATATCTTAGGGTTTTAACATCCTTTGTAACAAACTGATGACCTAGGAATGCCTTCGCCCTCGCTATGCCCTGGACATCGTCTCCTGTAACAAGAATATCATCCACATAGACCATTATGACAACCGTACCTGCCGAGGACTTCTGGACGAACAACGAATGATCAGCATTGGATCTCTTGAATCCCTGTTGCTCAATTAGGTTGGACAGCTTCTGGAACCACGCTCGTGGACTCTGTTTGAGGCCATATATAGCCTTGTGAAGTCTACAGACCATATGCTTCTCCCCCTCAGCAGTAAACCCGGGTGGCTGCTGCATGTAGACTTCCTCCTGTAAGTCCCCGTAGAGAAATGCATTCTTGGCATCTAGCTGAGAAATGCTCCAGTCACGAACCACTGCAACAGAGAGGAGAATACAGAGAGTCGAGTGTCTCTTCACTGGAGAGAATGTATCAATGTAATCAACGCCATATGTCTGTGTAAATCCACGGGTGACCAAGCGTGCTTTGTACCTATCCAATGTGCCATCTGCATGATATTTGACTGTGAACACCCATTTGCAGCTCACAACGGATGCATCAGGAGGTGCAGGGACCAAAGAACATGTGCCACAGGACTGCAAAGCCCCCATTTCTTCTTCCATAGCTAATC
Source organism: Ottelia alismoides (assembly GCA_037367405.1). Lineage (NCBI taxonomy): Eukaryota > Viridiplantae > Streptophyta > Magnoliopsida > Alismatales > Hydrocharitaceae > Ottelia > Ottelia alismoides. The sequence continues at coordinate 933,351 of JAZKJV010006839.1, forward strand.
TCCAGCATTCACTCTTCAAGGCTTCCTGGTATGTCCGTGGTATGGCCACGGAAGACAAAGCTGTGGCAAACTTCTGGAAATCACCTGTGAGTCGGTGGAAGGAAACATGTGAAGCAAATGGATAGGATGCACACTGTCGTCTCTGTTTCCGAATAGCAATCGAAACATCAAGATCATCATCTGGGTCCACTCGTAAGGAGTCATCCTGCATATGTACCGAACCTGACCCGTCAGTAGTAACATCATCTGAACATACCTGAGGCGTAGTGATTGGCTGATCTGCTGTCTGAGCGGGACCTGACCGACGCGTATAGTGATTAGGAAACCGTGATATGATTCGTTGTGGAATGGGTGGAGGTGGTGGTGGCGGTGGTGCTGGCATAGGAACTGACACAGGAAACGACTCAGGTGAAAAACTAGCAGGTGGTGGTGGAACATAAATATCATCAGTGGTGGTGGATGGTACCATTCTGTCCCCAGCTGGCGAGAAATACATAACCAACTCGAAGAAAGTGACATCCACACTAACAAAGTACCTGTTGGTTATAGGATCATAACACCGGTATCCCTTCTGGGTTCTGGAATAACCAACAAAGACGCACTTGACTACTCTTGGAGAGAGCTTGTCAAGTCCAGGAGATAGACGATGGACAAACGCCACAGCGCCAAAGACACGTGGTGGCAGTGAGAATAGCTCCTTGTCTGGAAAAATAAGAGAGATGGGTATCTTCTCTCCAAGGACAGAGGACGACATTCTATTGACCAGATAGCATGCAGTAAGAACATCATCCCCCCAGAAAGAAATAGGAGCACAACTTTGAATCAACAAGGTACGAGTGATATCCAAGAGATGGCGATGCTTTCTTTCTGCCACACCATTTTGTTGGGATGTATATGCACAGGTGGTTTGATGAATAATACCCTTCAATGACAGAAATTGAGAAAGAGAACGCGTACAAAATTCCAGTGCATTATCAGTCCGAACATATTTGACTGACGAAGAGAAAACATTCTGCACTTCATTAATCAAGTTTTTGATAACATCTCCTGCTTCAGACTTATTCTTCAGAAGAAATACCCAAGAGACACGAGAAAAATCATCTACTACCACAAGATAAAACATGTGCCCCTGGTGATTGGGAACACGACTCGGACCCCATATATCTATATGTAACAACTCAAAAGGGGAGGTACTGCTCCGACTCTGACGACCTGGAAAGCTCGACCTGTGATGCTTTCCTAACTGACATGTTTCACAACGAAACGACGAACTTGGAGAGATCTGGGGCAGAAGATGGCGCATTTTCTGGAGCGGAAGATGACCAAAATGAAGATGCCAAATGTAAGGTGAAACTGGTCCAGCGGGGTGAGAGGAGACGCCAGCATAGGATTCCCGAACCAGCCGATATAAACCGCTCTGCTCAGAGCCACAGCCAATCACCTTGCCCGTGAGTATGTCCTGAAAAATGAGAGAAGACGGGTCAAATATAGCACGACAATTCAAATCCTTTGTAATCTGACTAATAGACAGCAAATTCAGGGAGAACTCAGGGGCATGTAAAACATTCTGTAGCTGCATAGTGGAGGATAAGAAAACCTCCCCCTGGCCAACAAGGGGTGAGTGGGAACCATCTGCTATCTGTACTGAGCGACCGGGAGGAATATCCCTGTAGGCCTGTATTCTTCCTCTATCTCGACACAGATGATGTGTAGCTCCGGAATCTATAACCCAGTCAGATATATCATGTGAAGGTATGAGGGCTGATGATCTACCTGAGGAACTGGCTGCGACAGATGAACTGGCATAGGCTGTGGCAGCAATATCTGAAGAGCCACCAGATGAATCACCAGAAGAATGTGGCATAATATTGTGGAGACGGGCCACAAGTTCGTCAAATCTATGATCTGCAGGGAACTCATGCTTTGAGTAGCATGTCTCCTCCGAGTGTCCAGTTCTGTGACAATACGAGCACATCTGACTGATGCGACCGCCTCTTCCTTGAGGTCCACGGCCACGTCCACGACCACGCCCAGAAGATGGTCCACCTCTCCCACGCGAAGCTGCCATCGCAGATGGGGGTGGAGTAGAAGAGCTGGAGGAAACTGGAATGCGACTGAGCCTCCTGTAGACATCCTCCACTGGAGGAATGACTGCATCTGCTAGAATCTGTGACCGTGCAGCATCATACTCAGGGTCGAGAGCAGCAAGTAGAACGCCCACCATGGTGGCGTTCCGGAACGTCCTCTGCTGCTCCGGAGTAGCAGTCAGAGGAATGGTACTGTATAGCTTCTCGAACATCCCTCTCAGGGATGTGTATAGAGAATGGAGAGGTCGGCCGGCCTGCTTCATTGTAAAGATGTCATGTTGAAGCTGCAACATCTTGGTCTCGTTTCGCACCTGCGAATACGTAGCAGCAAGAATGTCCCACATCGCCTTAGCAGTGGGCTGATGGAGGACATCGTTAGCGATCTCCATCGACAATGTACCAGACAACCAGACTTTCGCATAAGCGTCATCAGCCTCCCATGAGGCATAGATCCCTGTCTTCTCCGCAGGCTCATCTTCGGTAAGAATGTGTTTCTTACCATTTGATTTCATGAGGCTCATGAACTGCATAGCCCATAGCTCATAATTAGACCCGTCCATCTTGACTATTGGTGCAGGACCTTTGAATGCGCTGGTGGAGGGCAAATCGACTTTTGATTTTGACATACTGCTGCTCGGAGAAGACAAAGGGAAAAAAATAGACACGTTGATGAACGTCTACACCAACTTAATCGGATTTGAGTACGTGTGTAGACTTTACGCACTCAAATCCATAAACCGGAGGAGGAGGGGTCTAGGGCACGCCTTCAAGAAGGCTTACAGCCCTTGAATCGCCTCGAGAGCGTTGTTTATGAACTGTTGGAAGCCAAAGGATGGCCTACAACAGCGAGGGGAGCGCTGCTAGAAGGCGCAGGAGCAGCTGGGGACCTGTGGAGCGGCAGGAGGCTGCTTGGCGAGGCGCCTGGGGCCGCTGGTGAGCAGCTGGAGGCGGCTGGTAGCCGCTGGAGGGGGCGGCGGAAGCCGCTAGTGGGTTGGCGGGGGCCGCTGGCGGCTGGGAGCCGCTGGGGTCGGCGGCTGAGAACGCTGGGAGGGGACTCCGGGCGTCGCTGGCTGCTAGAAAAGAGAAAGAGGGAGGGGCGACGGGTGGGGAAGGGAGGGCAGAGCCCTAGGGCGGCTCTGATACCATGTTAGAAGAAAAGAGTCTTCGATATGATTCATAGAAAAAAACCCTAGGCTCTCTTATATAGGGAGAGGCCTGATGAATCTACGTTTCATCATCTTTATTCTATCATTTTGGCCTTGAAAAACCCTACTAAATGCGTGTAAATAGGCGTAATTCATGCATTTTAGCATTCATGTATATGTGTGTATATATTGTATAAAATGCGGTTTTTAAAGCCAAAATAATAGAATAAAGAAAAGAAAAGAAAAAGAATAAAATATTGTAAATATTTTATGACCCGAAACCCCGAGACCTAGGCATCTCGATGACTCGGTCGACAAGGAATAAAGTAGGGGGAGATAAGGGCCAAAATACAGATAAAATACCTATACATTCTATTCATTCTTTATTCATTTTGGGACCTATTTGTGGTTCCACTTTTTGTGCATCAAATAAAGAAACTTTGTACATGAAAGTTGTAGATAATTTTATAAAGAAAAATACAAAATTGATTTCACAGAAAAATAATACACAGATAAAAAGTTATGATCTGAATAAAAATCCAGAATCCCAACTTCCCAGACCCGTATCTCACAAATGAAAACTCCAAATGCAGCATACTCACCTTTAATTGTATATAGAAGAAAATAAGCTAATTAATGACGGTGGTTTCGCATTTGGCGGAGCTACGGTTTGAAAGTTGACTTTTGGACTCCTATTGTATACTTGTACATATTAAAATATTCAATTTATTATTTATTTATTATTTTTACAATTTTATATTTTTATAATGTTGTAAATAATACTTATAATAATTATGTACATTAAAATAAGAATAAAAACCTAAATAAAAACAAAAATAAAATACGTAAACATAAAATACATAGATACATTACCTATACATATACCTATACAATATATTACTTTATTTTATTAATTATACAAAGAACATCAATAAAATAAAATAAAAATATAATTATGTGTATAAAAGTGTGTTATAATTATATAAATTAATAAACATAATTAATAAAAGTTAAATACACAAAATAAAAATAAAGTAATACAATATATAGGTAATATACCTATAAAGGGCATAAATGCAAACTTGTAAAAATACATGTCATAAAAATAAATAAAAATCACCATAAAATAATTTATAAAAAAATAAACATTTTTCATTTTATAATTAAAAATCAATAAAATCATTTCCTATTTTTAATTGAATTGAGAAACCTTTTTTCCAAGGTTTTTTCTGGTTGGTCCACGTGGACCAACCAGATTTCTCCCTTGGTTGACCTCGGTCAACTCTCTGACCGAGGTCTGATGCCTATCAGAAATGGGTTTTGTCCCATCTTCTTGGATTTTTCCCGACCTCATCTTTCACCGTTTGGGGTCGAGGTCTTCACGAGATTTGTAGTCCTACTATAGGACATCCACGCCTAGGCATTGGTTTGGCGTTTGAATCGACGACTCGCCCGTGATCACCCCTTGAAAGTCGCGCCTCGGCCTTGTTTCAAAAACGACCCAAAACTCCCACTTCCATTTTGAACCCTTCTTGGACCGTTTTTCCCCCTCGAGTGGAGTGGCTCTGGACCGGACTTGGTGACAGCAAGTCCTCCAGCCCTTCGGAGGCGAGGTCAGCGGCCGGGAGGCGCTCCAAACACCCCATCTCCGGCGAGCCGCCGTGAGGTTTCCAACCTTGGGCTCCCCAGCCCTTGAGGTCATGTTTTATGCTTTTTCTTGTTGCTGTTAGTTTTAGGATTAGTGTTTAGCTTTTAGTTGGTTCATCTACCCATCAAAGCGTCCCGATTCCGCCATCAAACACCTCGCCGGATCTAGCTCCGGCGAGCTACTCTCCCATCGCATTCCACCTCCTTCCGTGCATTCCCCATCGCACTTACAACTGGCCGAGACGTGCTCTCGAGCCAATTCCATCTCGTAGGTACGAAGAGCCGAAGCTTAGCCATCTGGAGGGTGTCTCGGGCTCATCGGAGGAGGAGAACGCCGTAGCCGGCACACCTGGGCAGTCCCCATAGCGTGCTGTACAGAACTGAAACAAAGGGGAGGGATGCATCCTACAGTTGCCGTCCATCTTCCCCCTCCCCTTTGATCTATACCGTCCACGTCACAAGGGATATCAACCGTCAGATCGGCCCCATCAACGCGCATCCAAGCATGACAAGTGGATAAGTGGTGAAATTTACATTCAGTCCCTCGCAATTTTGGATTATTACAGGAAATTTTCGTACTTTTTGAATTGCAGTTCGTACTACTATTTCATCTGCGCCCCTGTATTGTAACGGACATAACTCATTCATCTGAACTCGTTTTTTTGTGATATTTTTTTTGTTAGAAAGCTATTTGAACGTTCTACATCATATCCAAATTTCAAAATTTTCTGGTGTACGAACTATTTATGGCGAATTTATGAATTCACAGCACTGATTGGGCTTGTTTTGTTGATAACGCTTTAAATACTCAATATCACTTGCTCATTTTTGGATATGTTGTAGGAATTGGTAGGGCCGAATTTGTATTCAAATTTCAACAAAAGATATTGTGATTTGTGTCCTGTATAATTTCTACAATATTTTGAGTCATTGATTTATTTCTGGAGCATCATTTATCCATTTGAAAATCTAAAAATATGTCCATGTGCCTCTGAGCTTGTTCTACAACTAGGGATTTTTGTTGTATTTTTATCCTGTTGTTTGTTTTATCAAAAAAATCCAAAACATAATTTCTACCTTCCTGCAGTCTTTTATTTTTAATATATTCATTCTATTTTGAAAAATTCCCCAAAAAATATATTTTGTGTCTTTTAGTCCCTCCTAGATCTAGACCAAAAATCATTAAAAAATACAAAACCAAACTCCTAAAAATTGCAAAACCCCAAAAACCTTTATAAAAATATTAAAAATTATACAAAATCCCTAAAAATACAAACTTTGTGCCTAAATTTTCCTTATTGCATTATCTTTCATTGAAAATTGAGTTGGAGAATTTTTGTTACTGTTTGCTATTTTATTTCTCCATTTTAATTTTCAGCCTTGCATTTTTGCCACTGTTTTCTTTATTTTGTTAATTAAAAATACCAAAAACATTCTAAACATTACCCAAAAATCACAAAAACAGTAAAAAAGCATAAAAAGACCAAAAAGACTTTATTTGCTAATTTTTGAACATTTTTATCCATTTTTATAAATACTCTAGCTTGCCTTTTATTACCTTGCTTTTATATTCCAATATTGAAAAAGAAAATATAAAAAAATATAAACTATATAAAAAAAATATAAAATCAGAAAATTAAAATCAAAATACAAAAATATAAAACTAAAAAATTAAAAAAATATATATATAAAAATTAAAACCCACAAAAAATAGCATAATAGACACTTGACCACATTCACACACAAGTACACTTTTGTGCAATTTTGCCTCGATCTAGCCTTTCTGCTCCCTGTGTTCGACCTCTACACATACTTGCACTATACACATCTTGTTGTAGAGTTATAATAAATTTTAACTCCGCACATTTACTTTCATTGCTTGATATATTTGTCGTGGGTTAATTGTTGTTTGAATTAGGATTTCTCGCGGGTCGCCTCAGCGACATTGTGATCCCGCCTTGTGTGGATTACTTTAGACCTGTGAAAAATCCTATTCAACAAATGGTGCCGTTGCCGGGGAGCAACAACACGTAGTTCGGGTCTTGTTTGTGTTTGTGATTGATTGTCTATTTCGCGGCTTTTATTTTTCGCTATTTTATTTTCTTTTTTTTTGATATATCTCTTGAGCTGTCTAACCTTCTCTTTTGTTGACTTTGTGCGAGGAACCGCGGATCGAGAGAGGCGCTCCACCCTAGGCGCCTACGCACCCACGTGAAGCCGGCATCTGCCAGCCGAGCACCGACGAGACGAAGAGAGATTTTTGAAGACCGAGCTCCACCTTTAGTTGTAGAATTTATTTCCCGCATTTATTTTTGTAATTTAAGTGAGAGAGCGACCTATATTTGTAATAATACAGGTACCCCCGGACTTGGACTCTTGAGCCTAACTTCCAGGTGTCTGTTCACCTGGGGGCTCACCGCGGTTTTCACGGTTTTCTCGCATTCTTTTATTTTGTTTTGTTTTCCGATTTTTATTTCTTTTGTGTGATTGATGAACCTCAGTTTCATCATCTTTATTTCCCATAATTAACCCCCTTGCTTAGACGTTTGTCAATAAAACCCTGTTAATGCCCTATAATTAACAGAGTCCTAAATAAATTAAAAACCACAAAAAAATGACAAAACAAAAATTCGTGGTATTTTTAGACTTAAAAATACCCTCAAAAATATTTCGGCCCCTTGTTTGATTTCATTTCCAATTTTGGTCAACATGAAACTTGTAGATCTCGTCAAGATCTACAACTTTCATGTTTTGAGTTTTCTCAAATTCGGCCATTTTGGCCTCCAAAAATCAAAAATACTTCTGCAATAATCTGATTGGGCCACGTGGCCCATTCTGAGGGCGCCACGTGGCCCGGCCCTTCTTGTCTTATCCGCCCGCATTTTGGACCGTTGGATCTTCATCAGGATCCAACGGTGGCTCTTCCTCCACGTACACCTTTTTCCACAACCATCAGATCGGCCTTGATCTCTAATCCACACCGCACGTCCCAGCCTCGCTCTACATGCGCCACGTGTTAATGATCTACACCATCAGATCTGCGTCTGGAGATGCAATCCCCACCTCCCGTTTCCGCTGCATCTTCAACCGCTCGATCTCCTCTAGCTTCTAATCATATCCGTAGGATCGTGCTTTATACCCCTCTCGACACGTGGCTGTTTCATGACCCGCCGATCATACCGCCATCGATCTCATCCTGGCCGTCCTTCAGCGCCCAAACGTAGGCCGTTGGATCTCCAGATCCAACGGCTGATCTTCATCGTCAACCTCTCGCCTCGTCCTCTCTCCCACGATCACCACTCGCACAGACCTCGCCCCCTTCCCATTTTCTTGCCTCCACCTTCCACCATTTTCACTCGCCAACTACCCCATGACCTTCTCCAGTCAACCGTGACCCTCGCGAGCACCACCTCCACTCACGGAGCTCTCTCCACTCTCCCCATTTCCTCCTCGAAACCCACGTCCCCCTCATCGGTTCCGATAACTCCAACCTTCAAATACGCCGCCTCCTTCACCGTTACACCCTGTCCGCCTTTACGCGGGGAGGGGCCCAGCCCTCCTCCGCCTCCCCGTGACAGGGGGAGGCGATAGGATAGAGCGAAGACGACCCAACCCCCGGTGAGACCCTCCGCCTCTGACGGCGGAGCTGCGGCGCCTCGTGGCGACCGCCCGAGCTGCATCAGGTGGCTGAAGATGTTCAGCGAAGACCCGGAGCTCCATTTGAGCTCCAGCCCAAGCCTCCGCTCCGCCCCATCGCAGGTAAGCTCCTCCGATCTCCCTTTGCATTTTTTGTTTAATTTCGCTTAATTTTCTAGGCCTCTCCGGTCACCCTCTCGCTCCGATGACCCCTTCAACAGCTCCGCTGCACCTCCCCCTTCATCGCGCCACCCTCGGCTCACCCTCTCTTCATCTTCCATAACTCATCGCTGCCAACCCACCTCCTCCGCCGTCGCGGCGGAGGAGCTTCGAGCTCACCACCCTCTACGCCCGCAGGAGCTCCCCACCTCACTCACTCACACACCCTAAAGCTTCGGCTATACGATACTAACCTTGCAGGTCTGTACTCGCTTAATGATCGGAGCTCGGCCGGAGCCGATTTCATCGAGCTAGCCATCATCAGCCAAGCTCCAACATGCTACACCAGGAGCTTCTGCACCTCCCCCGAGTCACGGGCTTCTCCGACGATCCTTCTTTGAGCTCGGGGGGCGTCCACCATAGCCGGGAGCAAGCGGCGGAGGACGAGGCTCTTCGCCGGAGCCCAGAACGCTCCGCCCACCTTCGGCCGGGGAGATGAGCAGCCACCGTTGGATGGTCCACCCCCGGTGACCATCCAACGGTCCAGATAGAGCCACGTCCTCGCTTTCAGCGGCCCTTGGATCATCCCGATCCAACGGCCTCGAGCTTGCCACGCGTCGTCACCAGAGCTGCACCGAGCCTCCGTCTCCGTGCCTCCAGGTTCGGTTGCTCCGAGCCTCCATCGAGCCACACCAAGCTTCGTATCGTCCGAGCCTAGATAGCACGTGCATCGCACGTGCTATTCTGGGTAAATTGCAGAGCCGCCCTCGAATTTCTCCATATTTGCAAAAAGGTCCCCGCACGTTTGGGTAAATTACAGGGAAGGTCTCGCGCCTTATTTTTATTGCATTTCAGTCCTTTCCAGGACCTTTTTGTAGTTATCTTTTCATGTTTTATTTCAGTTATGCCCTTGCTTTCTTTGTTGAATATCTTGAGCTACGTATGTCCAATTGAGTTGATTTCAGTTTCGTTTTAAAGCTCATCTCATCCTCTTCATTATGGCATGCTTAAATTTTAGATTTGACACTATGAACCGTGATGTATTATTTTCTTATCTAAGTGTTTTGAATTTTTTTGATTTATCATGCCCACGTGCTTCATATTAGTAGAGGCTTCTTTATGTCAACTTGGATTGACTCGTGATTTTCTTATGGCTCAAGTGACTGTTATTTTGGGCATATCACTAGCGTTGCATGGCATCTATTTGCATGAAAAAAAATGTTTTAAAAAATGCATGTTTAATTTTTAATGCATTGTCTTGTCATGTCTTGTTGTGTCTTTACATGGTTTGACCTATATGCTTCAACTCAACACCTAATTAAATACACTTAAATCTGAATAATACGAGAGGAGGCTCGTGTCCCTGAGTTCGACCTTGGTATCTTGCCAAGTAAAAATAAGTAACGATCACCTCATTTCGATTCATTATGGCATATATCTAAATGAGGTGATCGCTTTGACGACCCGAAACCGGCCCGACTACGATGATGATTCCATGTGCTAAAAACACTCTCTTAAAGGGCCGATTTTGCGGTTCGTCAAATGGCGCCGTTGCCGGGGACACGGCTCATTTCTTTTATTTTTTGGATTTTTGCGTGTTTAATTTAGTGTTTCTTTTTTATAGGTCAAATGATCATATATTTTGCATCTAAAATTTTTTTCCTCCTTATTTGATATCTAACTATTGCTTTTGTGGCAGGGCCCTTGATGGATCAAGGAGGCGAGGAGCAGGGCGTTCCTCGCTGCGAGGAGCCGCAGGAGCATGCTTGGAGCAAAGGAGGAAGAGAAAAAAAATGTGTCGCATTTTTTGTTGCATTTTATTTTAATAATTCGTCTTTTACAGCGGTCTTCGATCGAAGACTCACGTTTGTAATCGAACGATTGTGGTTGTGTGGCGATCGTCCCCACTTGAGTGTCGACCTAGGACTAGGCACGCGGCTCTCCGAGCTCAATTTTCATATTTTCTTGTGCTTGATCGTAGGTAGGACACACTTGAAATATAGACGCACTTAATCTCGTATCACTTAGCTAAAATTAATGAAGATAAATCCCCGCTAATAGATGCATGATTAGGTGCGGCTTTTTCGACTTGCATACATGTTGGATTTGGTTTTCAAAATGGTCCAGATTTTTCGCGGCTTTTATCGTCAAATCACTGCATGATTTCTCGCTTAGCCTAGATCGCGTTTTTCTTCATCGTATACATGTTTTTCTCGGCTTTCATTTTTCTAGATTGATCACCTAGGATAAATGAAAAATGGAATGAGCGGTAGACGATGATTTTCTGATTGATGTGCTAATCATAATTCAGTGAAAACCTAAAATAAAATTGGGACTGTTAATTGCAAGTCAACCAAAAATGGAGTAAAAATTCGGTTTTGGGAGAGCAACACCCGCGCATATGCCTTGATTCACATTTTCTTCGCGTAAATATTTAATGTTTTATCACCAATAAAATGGACAAGATAATTAACCAACCTTGGTTGGTTTCATGTGTAAGTTGGTGAAACTATGGGTTTGCTTGTTTTAATTGAGCCATGTTTGCTACACATACCCTAGAACCTTAGTCCCTCCATTTCATCTCCAAAGATTCAAAACCGCTCACTTGTATATTCATCCTTCTTCTTCGTTCACCTTGGGTCTCTTCCAACATCAATCTCCATCTTTATACTTAGGCTAATCTCAGCCTAAGTATAGGGGGGACCCAAGTCCCTGTGATTTCTCTACTCATCTTTCTTGCCTTTATACTTAGGTTATTTCTAACCTAAGTATAGGGGGAGCCCCTCTTAGCTCCCGTATATTCTTCTATATTTAAATGGACCTATGTACTTGTAACATTTAGTGCTATGAGGACATAGCAAAATTTAAGTATAGGGGGGTATACCGTATATACCGTATATTTACTTTAGCTATAATCTGAAAAATTTGAAAAATTAAAAACTTTTTGGCTAAGGTAAAAATTCATTGGACTAAGAAAACTCAAAGGATTTTCACGGTTTTTCGATATTATGTTACACTATTTTATAGAAATATTTTCGAAAATGATTTTTGAAAATGTTTTGAAAATTTTTATTTTGTGTGACATGGGTTTTGAAAAATCGCCATCTCTTTTCAAGGAAAGTTGAGTCTAACGTGTGTTTTAACTTTATTAAAATCCATAAAAATCAGAAAACCCCTAAAACCTTTAGGAGCTATTAGTGACTACTAAGCCCAATTAGAAAGCCGCGTTCAGTGAGGGTTCGCCCTTAGCAGGTTGGATGGTTTAGAGGACATCGCGTAAGGCCCCGTCCTCAAGCAACGGGCTTCGGCCTGTACTTACATCCATACTGGCTGAATTGTAGCTACTTAATTGAGTTTAGGCAGTTGTTATATCTCTTAAAGTTGAAAAAAAAGGTGTCTTGTTTTTGAATGAAGAAGTTGGATTAGTCCTCTACATTTTCACTTTCACCTGGGATCTGATTTGGTCAAGAAGACTTAGCTTTTAGAAGTCTTTGAGATTTTAGGTTAACCAGCCTTAGCCATCAGGGTCTTAGACTTAATCATCCACATTCCCCTAGGTTTCTAGATTTGCATGCTATATGCCATGCTTAGTCTCAGACAGAAAGGAATATGATCAGCACATCACATGCACGACTGCGGTTTTTGATGAGATGAGTCGATTTTTCACCTGAGGGATTGGGATGAGGAAGTCGAATTTGGATTTGATCTAATGATGCTCGAGGATGGGATAAAATCTTTGGAGGCTTCATGAAACCTGAGTGTCAGCAATATTAGCCAGTATGAGAACTTGATTCTTATACTAATCTCTTGACATTAACCTAAGTGCCTGGGTGTGAAAAATAAATAAAAAATGTTGATCAGTGTGCGCCAACTCTTGGTAAAAGCAGTGGAGCTAGCCACCAATTATAAAAGTCAATGAAATTCAAAGAAAAGCTCACATTCCACCAAAGTCAAATATCAAAGAGCTTCCACCAAAGGCGAGCGCTCCCAAACTTTTCAAAGTGTCCACTTGGACCACCGCTATTAGGACCAGGAGTCGGGCTTGCACCAAAAAAGGGCTCTGCATCGTAAATGCTACAAGTCTGGGTGTCGAAGGTACGATAGGTACTCAAAAGAGACACACCCCGGTGTACTCCCAGGAAACAAGTGCAGACGGCTCCAACTTCTCTTGACGGACGCACTGATCAACACCAAAAAAAATGTGTTGCGTAGAAGGCACTAGAGTGAATCCTTGTTCCAATGAGAGGGAGAGAAGAATTGACACAATCCCATGCCCTCCATTTTCCTGGCCTGCCATCCACATTTTCTAAGTCTGACAAACTAAAGAGACGGTGGATTGAATGCAAGATTTGATTTATTCCCTAGTGCTGAGGATTAGGTCCTTAGGAGATTTTCTCGAACAAGATTTTGGGTGACAAATTGACTCTACTCTCAGAATTGCAGTCAGCACTAAATTTCATATCCTGTAGTTTATATGTACATCAGAGAGAGTCTAGAGAAATAGAGGAATTGGAAGCCTCTTGATTAAGGCTGGGTTGAACTCTAAAAATTTTGGATCTCTGAAGCCGAGTCGACTTGATCAGATTGGATCCTGTATTCACGTGCACAAGGGGGTTAATCCAACTTAGTCATTCTTTTTGATGCTCGAGGACGAGCATAGTTTAAGTATAGGGGGGTGATGAACCTCAGTTTCATCATCTTTATTTCCCATAATTAACCCCCTTGCTTAGACGTTTGTCATTAAAACCCTGTTAATGCCCTATAATTAACAGAGTCCTAAATAAATTAAAAACCACAAAAAAAATGACAAAACAAAAATTCGTGGTATTTTTAGACTTAAAAATACCCTCAAAAATATTTCGGCCCCTTGTTTGATTTCATTTCCAATTTTGGTCAACATGAAACTTGTAGATCTCGTCAAGATCTACAACTTTCATGTTTTGAGTTTTCTCAAATTCGGCCATTTTGGCCTCCAAAAATCAAAAATACTTCTGCAATAATCTGATTGGGCCACGTGGCCCATTCTGAGGGCGCCACGTGGCCCGGCCCTTCTTGTCTTATCCGCCCGCATTTTGGACCGTTGGATCTTCATCAGGATCCAACGGTGGCTCTTCGTCCACGTACACCTTTTTCCACAACCATCAGATCGGCCTTGATCTCTAATCCACACCGCACGTCCCAGCCTCGCTCTACATGCGCCACGTGTTAATGATCTACACCATCAGATCTGCGTCTGGAGATGCAATCCCCACCTCCCGTTTCCGCTGCATCTTCAACCGCTCGATCTCCTCTAGCTTCTAATCATATCCGTAGGATCGTGCTTTATACCCCTCTCGACACGTGGCTGTTTCATGACCCGCCGATCATACCGCCATCGATCTCATCCTGGCCGTCCTTCAGCGGCCAAACGTAGGCCGTTGGATCTCCAGATCCAACGGCTGATCTTCATCGTCAACCTCTCGCCTCGACCTCTCTCCCACGATCACCACTCGCACAGACCTCGCCCCCTTCCCATTTTCTTGCCTCCACCTTCCACCATTTTCACTCGCCAACTACCCCATGACCTTCTCCAGTTAACCGTGACCCTCACGAGCACCACCTCCACTCACGGAGCTCTCTCCACGCTCCCCATTTCCTCCTCGAAACCCGTCCCCCTCATCGGTTCCGATAACTCCAACCTTCAAATACGCCGCCTCCTTCACCGTTACACCCTGTCCGCCTTTACGCGGGGAGGGGCCCAGCCCTCCTCCGCCTCCCCGTGACAGGGGGAGGCGATAGGATAGAGCGAAGACGACCCAACCCCCGGTGAGACCCTCCGCCTCTGACGGCGGAGCTGCGGCGCCTCGTGGCGACCGCCCGAGCTGCATCAGGTGGCTGAAGATGTTCAGCGAAGACCCGGAGCTCCATTTGAGCTCCAGCCCAAGCCTCCGCTCCGCCCCATCGCAGGTAAGCTCCTCCGATCTCCCTTTGCATTTTTTGTTTAATTTCGCTTAATTTTCTAGGCCTCTCCGGTCACCCTCTCGCTCCGATGACCCCTTCAACAGCTCCGCTGCACCTCCCCCTTCATCGCGCCACCCTCGGCTCACCCTCTCTTCATCTTCCATACCTCATCGCTGCCAACCCACCTCCTCCGCCGTCGCGGCGGAGGAGCTTCGAGCTCACCACCCTCTACGCCCGCAGGAGCTCCCCACCTCACTCACTCACACACCCTAAAGCTTCGGCTATACGATACTAACCTTGCAGGTCTGTACTCGCTTAATGATCGGAGCTCGGCCGGAGCCGATTTCATCGAGCTAGCCATCATCAGCCAAGCTCCAACATGCTACACCAGGAGCTTCTGCACCTCCCCCGAGTCACGGGCTTCTCCGACGATCCTTCTTTGAGCTCGGGGGGCGTCCACCATAGCCGGGAGCAAGCGGCGGAGGACGAGGCTCTTCGCCGGAGCCCAGAACGCTCCGCCCACCTTCGGCCGGGGAGATGAGCAGCCACCGTTGGATGGTCCACCCCCGGTGACCATCCAACGGTCCAGATAGAGCCACGTCCTCGCTTTCAGCGGCCCTTGGATCATCCCGATCCAACGGCCTCGAGCTTGCCACGCGTCGTCACCAGAGCTGCACCGAGCCTCCGTCTCCGTGCCTCCAGGTTCGGTTGCTCCGAGCCTCCATCGAGCCGCACCAAGCTTCGTATCGTCCGAGCCTAGATAGCACGTGCATCTACGTGCTATTCTGGGTAAATTGCAGAGCCGCCCTCGAACTTCTCCATATTTGCAAAAAGGTCCCCGCGCGTTTGGGTAAATTACAGGGAAGGTCTCGCGCCTTATTTTTATGCATTTCAGTCCTTTCCAGGGACCTTTTTGTAGTTATCTTTTCATGTTTTATTTCAGTTATGCCCTTGCTTTCTTTGTTGAATATCTTGAGCTACGTATGTCCAATTGAGTTGATTTCAGTTTCGTTTTAAAGCTCGTCTCATCCTTCTTCATTATGGCATGCTTAAATTTTAGATTTGACACTATGAACCGTGATGTATTATTTTCTTATCTAAGTGTTTTGATTTTTTTGATTTATCATGCCCACGTGCTTCATATTAGTAGAGGCTTCTTTATGTCAACCTTGGATTGACTCGTGATTTTCTTATGGCTCAAGTGACTGTTATTTTGGGCATATCACTAGCGTTGCATGGCATCTATTTGCATGATAAAAAAATGTTTTAAAAAATGCATGTTTAATTTTTAATGCATTGTCTTGTCATGTCTTGTTGTGTCTTTACATGTTTGACCTATATGCTTCAACTCTACACTTAGTTAAACAACCTTAAATCTGAATAATACGAGAGAGGCTCGTGTCCCTGAGTTCGACCTTGGTATCTTACCAAGTAAAAATAAATCTTCGATCACCTCATTTCGATTTTTGGCATATATTTAAATGAGGTGATCGCTTTGACGACCCGAAACCGGCCCGACTGCACCGACATTTCATAGTGCTAATTTAGCATTATTAAAGGGCCGATTTTGCGGCTCGTCAGTGATTGAGCCCTTAGCTTTTAGGATTGCTTGCGATAGACTAAGGCCAAACACCTAATACCTTGCATGCTCCTATAGTATCGTTTGGACTTAGTCAAATTTAAACAGTTGATTCATCATCTTCAATCCGTCACGCCGCGAGCTCTTCCCGCAAAGCGCTTTCTCCTACCCTCAATTTGTTGAGCAGAGGAGGGGTGAGCCTAGACCGGACTCTAGGGTTGATGACTGGTGGTTAACTTGTGGTTCTTCCCGCTAATAGCAATTTGTGAAACTTAGGGCGATTTCATCGGCTTTGCATTTGCATATAGATAGGTTTCAATTCTGCTGAGCATCCTTGCATGTAGAGTGCTGGAGGCAAGGTGAGCATTTCTCTTTAGCATGCATCATTGATTTGACGCTTGCATTGCTTTTCCGACTCTACCTCTGATTTTGCTAACCTAGGATCTTAAAGGAATTGACTCCTTGTTAGGCTCGTGCATTTCTCACTAAAAATCAAAAAAAAGTGATAACCAATAAAATTGGGACTGCTAATTTTACTTGACCCTAAAACCGATCAAAAGGAAAATCTTGTATTGGGGCGAGTAATCCCCTCATTGTCTTCGCTTTTATTTGCTCGCGCACACCTTAAGGATTAGTGCCCAAATCCCATCAAGCCCCCTAAGTGTGTGTGAAATTCTTTGACTTCTCACCTAACTCTAAAACAGACAAGATTAAAAGACCGCATTTTACGGTCTGTACCGAGTTGAGTAGGTGAATTGAGGGTTTGACTTGTTTTCATTTTTGCTTGTGATTGTTTTGTGTGTGTCCTAGATCATCCCTGCGCATTTGTGCCTTCTTTTCTACTTTCTTGACTTGACCATCGTGCTCTCCCGATCATTTTTCCTTTGTTTCGAGATGGCCGACTGGAGCGTATTTTATCCGGACTTTGCGGATCATTTGTTCACTCCAGCCGGTCCACCTCCTTTTTTCCAGGAGGACTTTGCTCCTGACTTTTGTACATATCCGCCTCAGCCACAGTATCAGACCTCGGATTTCTACCCACACCCACCTCTATCTCCACCTATGTATTATCCGCCTCCACCTTCACATCCACCCGAGACTGAGCTGATGGAGTCACCTTTCATGGAGTCCACCCTTGAGCACTTGACCCAGATGATGGATCATATGAGACAGAGGATTGACCACCTCACTAGTACCAATAAGAGCGACCATGATATTCCACCATTTGATGATATGGGTTCATTCGAGGATTTCCATGAGAGCTTGCAATCGCCCAAAATACAAAAAAAAATGAGAAAATTTTAAAAACACAAAAAGATTTCGGGAGACACACGATCGAGTCGGACTGTGAGGAGAGTGCCCACTTGCTAGACTTTTTGACCACACATGCATTCACACCCGGTCCCACCTTTGACCCCGAGGATGCCGCTGTACAGACTGCTCTTGGCATGCCTCGTGTATATGATGATTCCGACTTCCTCCCTTGTATGGAGGAGGTCCAAAAATTCAAAAAAATATTGACTGAACCTGAAGTGGTGGCCACCATTCATGAGATCATCCGTGCCCCACTTCAGCAGGCCATGACTGGTTTATCTGCTCCTCTTCCCAAGAAGAGAAAGCGGAGGAGCAGATCTGAGCGTCACATCTTGACTATGGCCACTGCCCACGCCATCACACACCATCCCATTCCTCGGAAGAGGAACACTGCCACACCATTCATTAGCTGCACCATCTCTGACCACACATGTGATCACACTCTCCTAGACGGCGGTGCTTCGATTAGCATCATACCCTTCTCGCTGGTACAGCCTCTTCACCTAGGGCCTCTCAAGAAGACCAGGATGATCATACATTTTGCTAATGAATCAATAAAGAGGCCGAAGGGTATCCTTGAAAACGCCGTCATTTCGATTCAGGGCACGAGCTACACTGTTGATTTTGTCGTATTGCCCATGGAGACCTCCACAGGGGAGCATTCTCCAATCATCCTGGGACGACCATTCCTCGCCTCTGCGAGAGTCGTTATTGATTACGGATCAGGAGATATTCGCTTCCGGCCTGCTGACGAGAGCGAAGCGTTGATCACCGCACCTACTGCCGACTAGAGACCTGCACCTGATGTGACTTCACCTATCTTGGCTGACCCCGAGGACTATGATCTATATGAGGATATCAGAGAGACCTTCTTCATGACCGATGATGAGACCCGAGAATTCCTCTCCAAGGAGGACAGCTCGGAAAGCATAGACCTTGGTGTTGCTGCTTCCTGTGATTGGCAATGTGTGGATGACATCCGCGGGATCTACACTATTGACACCATTGAGCGGAGGGCAGGTTTAGAGACTATACAGGATGGACATGCTCTGACTACTTCCACTGATGAGTCCGTTCCTGTTCATGTAGATACTGATGAGACTAAGGCCGAATTTGATTTAGTTGCATTTCTTCAGAGATTCGGACCTTTTGATGAGAAAGATGGTCCAGTTGAAATTATAGAGGTCGACCAGAGTTCGACTACTTCCACCGATGAGTTTGTGCCTTTTGGTTTTGACCTGGATGACTCCTCGCAGGACGACTCTGAGTACACTACTTCCGATGATGATGAGTTCGTCCCATTCCACTTTGATATCAGCGAGCCTCCCAAGGCCGGACCTAGTCGCACTTCTTTCACTGATCCGTCTGTGCCTTCACACCCTAGGGCCACTGAGGACTTACACCCTGTCGACCCTGATCGGATTCCGTCCACTGTGGACCCCGATGTCGACCTGCACCACACTAGATCTATTCCTCCGAGGTCCCGCAAGAAGGTGCGCTTTCAACCTTCTTGATCATCTGTACTTCCGTCTCTGTTGTATATCCTTTCTGGTATATCTTCCTATCTCCCGTTATTGCTCGTCTACCCATTCTCGAGTCTGCCTTACTTAGGACGTACTTTATCCTAAGTATAGGGGGGTGGACGAGCCGAGTGCTCTTTCTTCGTTCCGTTTCATTACTCCTGTTGTCGCCTATACTTAGGGCTTCTTTTACCCTAAGTATAGGGGGAGTGATGTGTGCATCCTCACGATCTCTTCATCCATCTTTTAATTTCCTTTCTTCTTTTCTTCTTTTCTTCTTTTCTTCTTTTCCTTTTCTATCTTCTTCATCTATCAAAAAGGTGCCGCCCTTGTAGACAGTTTTCCATACTTAGGACGTACTTTGTCCTAAGCATAGGGGGGCGTGCACCTCGAGTTGTTCTATTCTTTTCGATCCTCTCCATTGTCTCTTCTTCTTGTCTATACTTAGGGATATCTTACCCTAAGTATAGCGGGGGACAATCTGAGTACGATCTGTTCATTCCCACCCTTGACCCTCCCTGCTTTGTGTACAATCTGCTATACTTAGGATTATTTGATCCTAAGTATAGGGGGGACGGTCAACTTCTCATTCGTTCATTCATCTCTGTATTCCTTTATTCTTTAGTTTTTCCTATACTCAGTACGAGTTATGTCTTCTCTTTTCTCTCTGATCTATGAGGACATAGCTCAAGATAAGTATAGGGGGGTCGTATATACTGCGTATATACTTTAGCCATAACTTGTACTTTCGTATTTTCGTAATAATATGGCTAATAATTCTTTAAAATTCATTAAAAATCCTTAATAAAAAGATGTGGTTATTCCTCAAATTCTTTTTGTATTTACTGATTAATAAATCAGGTGAAAATGTTTTTTGCAAAATGTTTGAAAAAATAGTTTGAAAATCTTTGTGAACATCTATTGAAAACTATTTTGAAAATATTTTGTTACATGTTTTCAACCTTTGTAAAAATGTGTGTTTTGTAAAATTTCTTTTCTTTGTGTGAAATAAAATGTTTGAAAAATGATTTGCAAATGGTTTGAAAAATGGTTGCAAAAATGATGTGAAAAACCTATATATACTGTTTTGAAAGCCTTTGCAAAAGTGTTTTTAAATGTGTGTAAAATGTTTGTTAAAATTATTTTGGACTATAGTTTTCAAAAATTGTTTGAAAAAACTTGTGTCAAATAAGTTTGAGGAATATACACATCATACCAAAATCCACTATATATGTATAAAATTGATCACTTACCCTGTAAATTCTTAAAATCCACTTCTTGTATATATAAGAAGCACTCCAGTGTACATATTTTCACCTAGTTTTTAGCCAAAACTTTTTGCTTTCAAAAATCCCAAAAACATTTGCAAAATTAAAATCCAGAAAACATTTGAAAAATCTTTTTGAAAAATACAAAAAAAAATGCATTTGCATATGCATCATCATCATATTTTCAAAAATCCATAAAAAGTTCAAAATCCTTGAAAATTGCATCACAAAAATATTTTCTGCATTGCATTGCATAGCATGAGCATTTTTCGGACTGAGTTTGATCGTTGAACGAGTCTAAGTAAAATCCGAAGATTAGAGCTTGATTGGACCTTATAATCTACCTAATAACAGGAACCTTATTGGAACTGGGTTTGAGGCACTTCAGGTCTAGTTGACTTAATTCTTTGAGGATCACGGGACTTGGTTCAATGGATTCTTGACTGCCTAAGTAGAGTATTTCGGAGCACACGCATGACTCTTGTTGATAATGACCTAACTTGGACACCTGCACCTTTCACATGGCTCAACTCAGTTGGAGTGGTGAGGGGATTGGATTTGCCGGTATGAGACGCACACAAGTGGAAACACTTGTCCTCCTCTAGGGAGGGAAGTGCACCCCAACCCGTCTAGTGATTAGGAAGTCTAAAGACATGAGGCTGTGGGTTGCGATAAAGCTTCAAAAGAGGGATAGTCTACTGGCTCAAGAGGAAAAACTCCTTATGTAAATGCTGTTGTGAATAGTATTTCAAAAAAAAAAGTCAGGCATGTACAAAAATAAAAAGCCTGCAAAGTATGTACATATGTTGTAAAGTCAATAAGCAAGCTTGAGTTCCAAAGTCAAATATGTGAGCCTGCAGCTGGATGACTTGACTACACTGGTCTTGCATCCCAGGATAGGTAGCTACACTGGCTACCGTCCATTCTTCTCTTCACCCCCCTCCTCTCGAGCTGGTTGCCACTTGAACTTAGAAGGGAATACCCCGCTCCTTGAGGATGGAGTCATTGGATTGGGGAATCATTGGGTTGTCGTATTGGAGAAGTCAGTTTCTTTGTCATCCTAGCTGGGGAGAGCCACCATCACTTACACTGTACGAGTCAGATTCATAGTCATAAGAGTTTGCGTATGAATTGAGATATTTCTGACCTGGCTATTGAGGAGACTTGGATAGAGTTTTGGGATTCTCAAGGACTGTTGGCTTTCAAACACGGTTCTCATTAAGGTTCCACCCGCACTAAAATTCCAAAGGTCCGACTTAAGCTCCAAACTTTGATTTTGTGAAGACAAATTTGATAGTTAAACTTAATCCATCTTTATTCTTTTTCTTTTCTTTGTTTTTCTTTTCTGCACTTATTGCATAACTGTTTGCTAGGGACTAGCAAAGGCAAGTATAGGGGGATGATGAATCTACGTTTCATCATCTTTATTCTATCATTTTGGTCTTGAAAAACCCTAGTAAATGCGTGTAAATAGGCGTAATTCATGCATTTTAGCATTCATGTATATGTGTGTATATATTGTATAAAATGCGGTTTTTAAAGCCAAAATAATAGAATAAAGAAAAGAAAAGAAAAAGAATAAAATATTGTAAATATTTTATGACCCGAAACCCCGAGACCTAGGCATCTCGATGACTCGGTCGACAAGGAATAAAGTAGGGGGAGATAAGGGCCAAAATACAGATAAAATACCTATACATTCTATTCATTCTTTATTCATTTTGGGACCTATTTGTGGTTCCACTTTTTGTGCATCAAATAAAGAAACTTTGTACATGAAAGTTGTAGATAATTTTATAAAGAAAAATACAAAATTGATTTCACAGAAAAATAATACACAGATAAAAAGTTATGATCTGAATAAAAATCCAGAATCCCAACTTCCCAGACCCGTATCTCACAAATGAAAACTCCAAATGCAGCATACTCACCTTTAATTGTATATAGAAGAAAATAAGCTAATTAATGGCGGTGGTTTTGCATTTGGCGGAGCTACGGTTTGAAAGTTGACTTTTGGACTCCTATTGTATACTTGTACATATTAAAATATTCAATTTATTATTTATTTATTATTTTTACAATTTTATATTTTTATAATGTTGTAAATAATACTTATAATAATTATGTATATTAAAATAAGAATAAAAACCTAAATAAAAACAAAAATAAAATACGTAAACATAAAATACATAGATACATTACCTATACATATACCTATACAATATATTACTTTATTTTATTAATTATACAAAGAACGTCAATAAAATAAAATAAAAATATAATTATGTGTATAAAAGTGTGTTATAATTATATAAATTAATAAACATAATTAATAAAAGTTAAATACAAAAAATAAAAATAAAGTAATACAATATATAGGTAATATACCTATAAAGGGCATAAATGCAAACTTGTAAAAATACACGTCATAAAAATAAATAAAAATCACCATAAAATAATTTATAAAAAAATAAACATTTTTCATTTTATAATTTAAAATCAATAAAATCATTTCTTATTTTTAATTGAATTCAGAAACCTTTTTTCCAAGGTTTTTTCTGGTTCGTCCACGTGGACCAACCAGATTTCTCCCTTGGTTGACCTCGGTCAACTCTCTGACCGAGGTCTGATGCCTGTCAGAAATGGGTTTTGTCCCATCTTCTTGGATTTTTCCCGGCCTCATCTTTCACCGTTTGGGGTCGAGGTCTTCACGAGATTTGTAGTCCTACTATAGGACATCCACGCCTAGGCATTGGTTTGGCGTTTGAATCGACGACTCGTCCGTGATCACCCCTTGAAAGTCGCGCCTCGGCCTTGTTTCAAAAACGACCCAAAACTCCCACTTCCATTTTGAACCCTTCTTTGACCGTTTTTCGCCCTCGAGTGGAGTGGCTCTGGACCGGACTTGGTGACAGCAAGTCCTCCAGCCCTTCGGAGGCGAGGTCAGCGGCCGGGAGGCGCTCCAAACACCCCATCTCCGGCGAGCCGCCGTGAGGTTTCCAACCTTGGGCTTCCCAGCCCTTGAGGTCATGTTTTATGCTTTTTCTTGTTGCTGTTAGTTTTAGGATTAGTGTTTAGCTTTTAGTTGGTTCATCTACCCATCAAAGCGTCCCGATTCCGCCATCAAACACCTCTCCGGATCTAGCTCCGGCGAGCTACTCTCCCATCGCATTCCACCTCCTTCCGTGCATTCCCCATCGCACTTACAACTGGCCGAGACGTGCTCTCGAGCCTATTCCATCTCGCAGGTACCAAGAGCCGAAGCTTAGCCATCTGGAGGGTGTCTCGGGCTCATCGAAGGAGGAGAACGCCGCAGCCGGCGCACCTGGGCAGTCCCCATAGCGTGCTGTACAGAACTGAAACAAAGGGGAGGGATGCACCCTACAGTTGCCGTCCATCTTCCCCCTCCCCTTTGATCTATACCGTCCACGTCACAAGGGATATCAATCGTCAGATCGGCCCCATCAACGCGCATCCAAGCATGACAAGTGGATAAGTGGTGAAATTTACATTCAGTCCCTCGCAATTTTGGATTATTACAGGAAATTTTCGTACTTTTTGAATTGCAGTTCGTACTACTATTTCATCTGCGCCCCTGTATTTTAACGGACATAACTCATTCATCTGAACTCGTTTTTTTGTGAGATTTTTTTTGTTAGAAAGATATTTGAACGTTCTACATCATATCCAAATTTCAAAATTTTCTGGTGTACGAACTATTTATGGCGAATTTATGAATTCACAGCACTGATTGGGCTTGTTTTGTTGATAACGCTTTAAATACTCAATATCATTGCTCATTTTTGGATATGTTGTAGGAATTGGTAGGGCCGAATTTGTGTTCAAATTTCAACAAAAGATATTGTGATTTATGTCCTGTATAATTTCTACAATATTTTGAGTCATTGATTTATTTCTGGAGCATCATTTATCCATTTGAAAATCTAAAAATATGTCCGTGTGCCTCTGAGTTTGTTCTACAACTAGGGATTTTTGTTGTATTTTTATCCTGTTGTTTGTTTTATCAAAAAAACCCAAAACATAATTTCTACCTTCCTGCAGTCTTTTATTTTTAATATATTCATTCTATTTTGAAAAATTCCCAAAAAAATATATTTTGTGTCTTTTAGTCCCTCCTAGCTCTAGACCAAAAATCATTAAAAAATACAAAACCAAACTCCTAAAAATTGTAAAACCCCAAAAACCTTTATAAAAATATTAAAAATTCTACAAAATCCCTAAAAATACAAACTTTGTGCCTAAATTTTCCTTATTGCATTATCTTTCATTGAAAATTGAGTTGGAGAATTTTTGTTACTGTTTGCTATTTTATTTCTCCATTTTATTTTTCAGCCTTGCATTTTTGCCACTGTTTTCTTTATTTTGTTAATTAAAAATACTAAAAACATTCTAAAAATTACCCAAAAATCACAAAAACAGTAAAAAAGCATAAAAAGACCAAAAAGACTTTATTTGCTAATTTTTGAACATTTTTATCCATTTTTATAAATACTCTAGCTTGCCTTTTATTACCTTGCTTTTATATTCCAATATTGAAAAAGGAAATATAAAAAAATATAAACTATATAAAAAGAAAATATAAAATCAGAAAATTAAAATCAAAATACAAAAATATAAAACTAAAAAATTAAAAAATATATATAAAAATTAAAACCCACAAAAAATTAGCATAATAGACACTTGACCACATTCACACACAAGTAAACTTTTGTGCAATTTTGCCTCGATCTAGCCTTTCTGCTCCCTGTGTTCGACCTCTACACATACTTGCACTATACACATCTTGTTGTAGAGTTATAATAAATTTTAACTCCGCACATTTACTTTCATTGCTTGATATATTTGTTGTGGGTTAATTGTTGTTTGAATTAGGATTTCTCGCGGGTCGCCTCAGCGACATTGTGATCCCGCCTTGTGTGGATTACTTTAGACCTGTGAAAAATCCTGTTCAACAAGGCCTTAAGGGTAAATTACATGGACGTCTAAATAAAAGAGAGAAATAGAAACAAGGTACATAAACAATTATTAATACTAGAAACTATCTCTACAATCATACTATGATAAATGCCTAAAACTAAGGACTCTACAACTTTAGTATTTATTGGTAACTTTCGAACATTGTTTTATTTATCAAAATTGTTGTGGTGAATATTTGTATATTTTGCTCAAATTGTGCTCCAAAATTCATAATAAATCGAAACTTGCTCCAAAAATTCAGAAAGTGTAGAGGTAATTCTTCTCTGACACATGCTAAAAAATCATCACATTTACTTCTATCATTTGTTTAAAAATAAATAACTTGTAATTAGAGAAATTGATTTTCAGTTTGGTTTACACATTATATTTTTGCAAAACTATTTTTTTTCTAGATTCTTCGCTAAAAGTTCTATTTGTAATAATTTTGGTTACTTTGGCTTGATATTAGGAGTATGATTTATTAAAATTAAATTACTCATAATCACTCAGTTCGCATTTAAAATCATAGACATTTTTGATCAAATAATTTCAAAAAATTACAATAGTCTTATTTTGCACCTCACTCAAATTATGATCATGTTTTATTGAGTTTAGGATTAATTGAACTGAAAAAATATGAAAACACTTTTCTAAATGAAATAGTTTTTGGCTAAATGATCTTAAATTGTATTTAATTTAATTTTGCTTATTTTCTTTCAAAATTATATCACTTTCATTTTAATTCTTTGCATAGAAAAAGATAAAAAATTCATGTTCCAAAATCGACATGCTTGTTTTCTGAATTGATTTCTGAACCCTAGATTTACTTCCTAGTGTAGCCGAGGGGATTACCCAGGTAAAATAATAATTGGACCACTCTTTCATTGATTTTTTGATTTTTGTCTGTGACTCATTTTTAATTAATCAGCTGAACTTCCATGCTACACTGAAATAATGAAATTAATTAAGGAAATTTAAGAGTCTGTTTCCTCCTCTTTGTGCTTCAAGTCATAGCATTGACTACCGTGTCATGCATGGGTCTTCCATCAGATATGCTTAGGGTTTGGGGTAACCAAAAAGAAGATGCATTTTGGTGGCGAGGTTTTGAGGTGGTTTTAAGGGGGCAAAGATGGGTGGATGATTGAGGCAAAAGCCTGACGAGGTAGGGGAGAGATCAAGTTGGTGAATGGTCGTTCACAGGGGCTTTATGGATGCTATGTACACCTAGAATTGAGAGATAAGGGGGTCGACCACCTCGAGTAGAGCCTTTGCTACTTGTCCCGAGGTTGAAGATGGCCCACTAGGTGTGTGATACATGGCACACTGAGAAAATTCAAAATTTCTAAATGCATTCTAAAATGAAAATCAAAGAGTGAATTATCTAAATAAAATGTATACTAAAACATGTAAATTGTCCAAAAATACGAGATTTACAGGGTTGTTTCTATTTTTTCTTTGCTTTCTTCTTAGTAAGGTGCATATATGATATTTATCCTAATAATACATATTATGTGTGCAATTTTTTGTGGTTTCTATGTTATATGTGTTATATAGAAAATGTGGAATATCTTGGTAGGTCAAATTACATTGTGCAATGAAGTCTGTATTTTTCATCTTTTTGATTTTGTAATTTTTATTTAATTTTATATTTTAAATACAAATGTAATCTATAATTAAATAATAAAATTACAACCAAATAAAAATGCTAATATATGTATTATGTGTAAATTATACAATATATATTCATATAGTTGTATAATAAGTCCCAAAACTGACTTCCATAAATGGACATGTCTCAATCTCTAAGTATTTTTAGATTTAAAACTTTTATTTTAAAATTTAAAGGGGAATTCGTTCAATTTGGAGTTCATATGCTCAAGATATAAAATATAGATTGCTTGCATAAGGAGAACTAAGATTTAGGTTCATTGGTCAACTATACAAGGCATAGTCTTTCACATATTTTTATAGACACATTTTTTATTGAATTATTGGAGAAGGAATTAGTTCAATTGGACTTACAGGTAAAAATCTTAGAAGTTTATGTATACTATGCACTATTGTGTTTCTATTGTGTGTATCTTGTGCTTTGTTGCATGTTTCCTTATTTTGCTACTCTTTATTGAGTTGAGTACGGCCTAAGATCCCTTTCTCTGGGTTATGATCATAAATCAATCTTAAAAATCCATTTACTATGGTTTTTTGGATAGTAGGCACTGATGAATCTAGGTTTTATCATCTTTATTCTATCATTTTGGCCTTAAAAACCCTAGTAAATGCGTGTAAATACTGTTAATTTAGGCATTTTAGCATTCATGCATAACTGTGTAAATATTGTATAAAATGCGGTTTTTAAAGCCAAAATTATAGAATAAATAAAAGAAAAGAAAAAGAATAAAATATTGTAAATATTTTATGACCCGAAACCCCAAGACCTAGGCATCTCGATGACTAGGTCGACAAGGAATAAAGTAGGGGGAGATAAGGGCCAAAAATACAATACAAATTCCTTTTATTTTATTCATTCCTTATTCATTTTGGGACCTATTATTGGTTCCACTTTTTATACCTCAAATAAAGAAACTTTGTACATGAAAGTTGTAGATAATTTAATAAATAAAAATACAGAATTGATTCACTCAAAAATAATGTACAGATAAAAAGTTATGGTCTGAATAAAATTCCAGAATCCCAACTTCCCAGACCCGTATCTCACAAATGAAAACTCCAAATGCATCAAACTCACCTTTAATTGTATATAGTGTAAAATAAGCTATTTAATGGCGGTGGTTTCGCAATTGGCGGAGCTACGATTTGAAAGTTGAGCTTTCGACCCCTATTGTATAATTGTACAGATTAAAATATTCAATTTATTATTTATTCATTATTTTTATAATTTTATATTTTTATAATTATGTAAATATTATTTATAATATATTTATACATTAAAACTAGAATAAAATACAAAAGAAATACAAAATAAAAATACTTTTATATAAAAGACATAGGTATAATACCTATACATATACCTATATAAACCATACTTTTATTTTATTAAATGTATAAAATACCTCAGAAAAATAAAATAAAAATATATTTAAGTATATAAAAGTATTTTATAAATATATAAAATAATAAATAAAAATAAATAAATTAAAAACACAAAATAAAATAAAATAATCAAATATATAGATGTATATACCTATAAAGGGTATAAAAGGAAAATTACATTTTTATACTTCTTAAAAATAATTAAAATTCATAATAAAATAATTCATAAAATAATAAATATTTTATTGAATAACCAAAAAATAATAAATTCACTTACTAATTTAAAATGATTTTTTAAATAATTTTTAGAGGTTTTTTCTAGTTGGTCCACGTGGACCAACCAGGTGGTCTGGACAGTTGACCGCAACCTATCCTCTGCTGCATGTCAGATTAGCTTTTTTCCTCATCTTTGACGAATTTTGGAGGCCACGTCTTGTATCCTTTCATTACGATGTCTTCTGTATTTTTTCTCCCTGATGTTTGACCTTACACGCTCAAAGGTTTCCTCGGGGATTGGATCTTTGATTCGTGAGATCTCCATCGATCTTCACGCCCTCCTCGCCATTCTTCAAAAAACCCCCTTTCCTCCTCTTTCGAATTTTAACCTTCTTTTGACCACGCCCTTCTCCTCCGACTAGTGCCCTAGACCGATGAGTGTGACAGGCTCGCCTCCGGCCGAGTGGCGAGGCGTTAGGCGAGGTCGAGGACGGTCTCCACCCACCTCCGGCTGGCCGCCGTTGAGGTCCCCCACCTCAGGTGTTCAAACCTTCGAGGTTCATTTTTATTTGTTCTTTTTCTTGCACGTTTGATTCCCCATAGCATCAGCATCAAGATCCCACGTCTATCTCGATTGTAACCCATCTAATCACTCCCACCAACCGTTCACCGGAGCGTGCTCCGACAAACTTCGAAGCCACCTCCACCTGCCATTCCGCTCGCCAATAAAAGCCGGGTCGTTGTTGCGCTTCTCTGTCGTGCTTCCTTGTTTGTTGCAGGACCTGAAGGGGGTTTCTATGCCCCATATGAGACCTGGAAGGAGCTCCAGGACCGTCAGCACGTCGACGAGCTCCAGGGACCCACCGTTGGTTCCCGGACATTCCTGGTGGTGCTGCTAGCTTCGTGGCAACGTGAAGAACAAGCAGAGCCCCTTGGTTGAGTCCCAGCTGCTCGGAGACGCGCATATCATCGATTTGAAGCTCGTGATGCGCAAGTGCGTGGGGCGTTCTTGCTGATCAGCTCCGAGCCGTAGGATCGTGACTGTTCTTCCCGTGCTACAGCTTCCCTTGGATCCCCGCGAGCATTGACCGTCCGATCTACACCGGGATTTAATCGCAGCCCCTCATCAGCGAAGGGGTACGAATCGACAGATTGCCGCCACGTGTCATAAGTGAAAGATCAAAAGCCGTCGGATCGTGCCATGCTTTGGGTATTTTGCTCTCTTAACTCGAAGCGTTTTTGTATTTAGCAAGTACTCTTAAATCTTTCATCTGCCGTTATAACTTTTGCGGAATTTTACATAAAGAATCCCCAAAGTTTTGTAATATTCAGGTTGGCCCCTGCCAGGTGCGCGTGCCAACGCACGTGGTGCTTGGCGTTTTTGCAGAAACATCCTCGGATAATTTGACATTTCTATTCAGCTCGCAAACTTTTTAAATCAGTTATAAATTTATGTGAACTTTACATGTGGCCCCCTGAAGTCTGCGCATTTTGCATATATAGCCCTACCAGGCGTGCGTGCCATCGCGTGTGACCTTGGCATTTTTGCAGGTTTAGCCAAGTAACTTTGGCTATTGATATTTAGTCTAAAAATTTTGCTAATAAGTTATAATATCTGGAGACTTTTCATTCAAGCCCTTGAACTTTTCGCATATTACGAAATAGCCCCTGGTCTGTATGCATTTTCTTGCTGTTGTCTCTATTTTTTGCATGCCTCTATAAAACTCTAAAAAATCCCTAAAAATCATCATAGGTCTCTGTTGCATAGTAGTTTAACATCATATTTTTATTTTATATTTTTATTGCATTTTAATATTTATGAAAAATCAAAAACATTCATTTTCAACACTGGTTGCATTATAAAATCCATAAAAAATATAAAATCATCTCAGAAAATTTTCAAAAAAAATATATTGTGTGTCTTTTAGTGTCTTTTAACTACAGTCCAAAAATCATAAAAAAATAAAAGAAAACTCCTAAAATATAAAAACTCTAAAAACCTTCAAAAAATTTTAAAAAATCATAAAAACCCTAAAAATCTAAACTCTATTCCTAATTTTTCTTTGTTTTATTATCTTTATTAGAAAATTAATTTGGGAAATTTTGATCACTGGTTACTATTTTTCATTCCCATTTCTATTCCAGCCATTAATTTATTTCACTGTTTTCAGTATTTTTGAATTTAAAAATACCAAAAAAATTAGGAAAAATCTAGAAAAATTACAAAAACATTAGAAAAATATAAAAAACCTAAAAACATTTTATTTCATATTTTTTTGAGTATTTTTACTTATTTTTATAAATACACTATTCCCCCTTTCTTATATTATATATATACTTAATTATTGAAAAAGAAAATATTAAAAATATAAAATATAAAAAGAAAATATAAAATCAGGAAATTAAAAATCAAAATACAAACTTTAAAAAATAAAATAAAAAATCTATAAAATCAAAAACCCACAAAAAAATTAGCATAGATAGACACTTGATCACACTCACATTTTGAGCATTTTGCCCCGTTCTATCCTGCTTGCTCCCTGTGTTCGACCTCTACATACTTGCACCTATACACATCTTGTTGTAGAGTTATAATAAATTTTAACTCCACAACACTGTTCATTTCTTGATTTCTGTTGTGGGTTAATTGTTGATTAATTCGGGTTTCGTGAGCGGTCACTCAGCGACACTGTAGTCCCGCCTTGTGTGGACTATTTTGACCCTCGCAAAATCCGAGTTATCAGGCACACATGTGCATTCATGCATCATGCCCTTCATCCTCATCTTGTTTTCTTTTTACATAATTGTTGCTTCTTTTGTTATATGCATATTTATAAAGATGCCATGTTAATGCATGAATGAATGCAACTGTTATGGTATTTAACTCAATTTTATATGCATATACTTTGTATTTTTATGATGTAATGGATGATCAAATAAAAATGTAGATTATTTTCTATGGGCAAAATTAATCTATGCATTGAAGTCCAGATTTGTCTCTTTTTAATTTTTAATTTTGTATTTTTTATTTTGTTATGTGTATTTAGAGGAAAATAGAATATACACGGAATATATTATAAAATTAAAACTAGGTAAACATAATGTGATATACAATCTATGTAAAATCTATAAGTTATTAATATAGTTTTAAAATATGTCCTAAAATCAATTTCAATAGATGGGAACAACTCAACCTCTAAATATTTTCAGGATTAAAGCATTAAATTTCATGAACTTTAAACAGAGCTGGTAAACTTGGAGTTCATGTTCACTAGATATAGAATCAGTATTTCCTACATATTGTGAATTATGATGTGAGATTTTGTGCTCATTGGCAGAGTGAAGTTTTTTATGTTATTTTTGTACTTTTTATATATTTTTGTTGAATTAAGGGAGAAAAAATCAAATCTATTGGATTTGTATACAAAGAGAAAAAATCCAGGAAGTTTGTCTATAATATGTATGTGTTGTTTTGTCATGTTATGCGTGTATAGTATATCTTTTTACATGTTTCCTTATTTTTCCTACTTTTTATTTAATCGCTCTAGATGCAAGGCCTCAAACTCTAAGTAAAGATTGTAAATAGGACTTGCAAACATATTTACTCTAGTTTCTTAATTTTCTGCACACACGTGAATTCATGCATCCTATCCCTTTTTGAATTTTCTTTCTACATATTTTTAATGATTTTTGAATATTAATAAGTTCTTTCTACTTACACACATGTGTTTATTGGCATGTCATCTTAATGCATGACTGCATGTGTTTGGCAGGGATGCTAGATCAATTAATGTTTAAGGTGTATGAAACAAGGTTCATCAACTGCAAAGGGCTTTTTCTTGAAAGTCTTCTTCAGAATATCTTCTTTCTTCTCTTATTTTGAAAGTGGACATTGTCTTGCCATGTGCCACCTTCTTGTAGTTGTAGAAGGTGACCTATTTTTTATTCTTTTTAGAGAAATTATATATTTATTTTCTCCTTTCATTAGCATACTTTGAGAATTGTAGGCATATGAATGCAATATCTTCCTCGTTTTGGATCTAATCTCAAACTTACTAAAGTTAGCTTTACATGCGAGAGCGTTACCTTTCTTTAACTCTTCTTTAGTATCTTCTTATCACCTTTCTCTAAGCTGTCTTTATGAGTCATGATCGTGAGATTCATGATTAATTCTTCTAGAGTGAGCTTTTGTAGATTTTAACTTCTTCTATGTTTGTGATCTTCGATCAACACACGAATTTTTCCAACCTTGTCTTCATTTGAGTATTCCTGCTGAGAGAATTGATTGAGTTTACAATGTTTCAAATCTTGTGCTCATTTCAATAACTGCTTCACGAGCCTTCATATTGAATTT
Organism: Ottelia alismoides; assembly: GCA_037367405.1. Taxonomy (NCBI): domain Eukaryota; kingdom Viridiplantae; phylum Streptophyta; class Magnoliopsida; order Alismatales; family Hydrocharitaceae; genus Ottelia; species Ottelia alismoides. Next base: position 966,244 of record JAZKJV010006839.1, read on the forward strand.
ACATGGAGCTTGATGTGACCATCATTAAATCAAATATCTCCTTTGCTGGAAGCAAATTCAATCAGTTGATGGGGGCAACAACGATAGATGCACATGGATGCCGTCACAATGATTCTTGGGTAAATGATCAAGCCCCTTTACCATGCACTAGGTTGTTCTTCAACAAGGGGGATATCCCTTGGTAAAACAGATTGTGCATACTATGCTGGTTGTCATAAAGATAGATAGTCAGCCACATATTTTGTTGTGTCCATTAGTAGCTCTCTAGTCTCATGGAAAAGCAAGAAACAAAATGGGGTGGCTAGAACGAGCGCTAAATCTGAGCATAAGATATTGGCTCAGGTTATTAACGAGATAATGTAGGTTAGATCGGTCCTAGCTGACCTAGTAATTGAGATGCCTCTCCATATGTAGCGGCAAACAATTAGACACCATTATTCATTGCCAATAATCTAATGTTCCATGAGTGAACTAAGCAGATTGAGGTAGTTTATCATTACACAAGGAAAATGATGTGAAAGGATTTCATTTCTACCTCTCATTATCAGTGCAATGGAACAAACCACTGATATATTCACCAAAGCACTCGTATGGGGATTCATTCCAAATGTATTATAGTAATTGAGTGGGAATGCATACAAGTAGTAATATATAATATCCCGATCGACTCTTTCCTTTTTTATGTGTAGCACATCATGGTAACTTCCTTTTATCTCCGGTTTCCTCTCTATATACAAAGTGATAGAAAATAAAATCAATTCGAGTTCAAGGGTAGTGGAGTACCTGATGTCATTGTTCTGATTTTTGTTGTTGGTGCAAATTAACCAACTGAAAAGAGCCATGGATCTTCCTCTCGATTGTATGCCTCTAGTCTATCCTCGATGGAAAATAATAAAGAAAAGAGCATGCCTCATTTGGGGACCGTGTCTCTATTTTATTTAGCTAGACGACCCAAAAATGGTTGCACATTCATCTTCCACTTTTGTCCATTATCAAAAAATGTCATTCTCTCATCAAGGGCAATGACCAATGCGTTAATGGTAATTTTAATGTCCAAATCAATGAGATATTCAAAATCCCAAAACAAAAACCCTAAAGCACGTAGTAATATATTTCTCTTTTCCTTTTCACTTGTTCTTCCGCAATACTAGGTCTATATTCAATTGTCCACCAAACATAGCCTAAGTTGACATTTTTAAACATCGGCCAAGAACAAGGCGGCATTTTTAGAATTCTGAAAAAGAATCTAGCTCAGTCAATATTCATAAACGCTAATCAAACAACTCAAATCGATGTTTTCAAATGTCAATCAAATTTACTCTAGGTTGACATTATGTAAAAACGTCTGCCTTGATCTACGCGGGCGAGGCGGTGTTGGCACATCATAGGCACAATTTTAAACACCAACCTAAGGTTAGGTCGACATAAATTTTGTCTAGGTATGATATTTTAAAGAGGTTGATGGAGCTGCCCTTGGGGGCAGCCAACATGGCTGCTCCGCTTTATTTTTTTATCAATTTTTTTTATTTTTTTTGAAAAATATCATCATATATATATATATATTCATCCCTATATCCCTTCTATATGCCATACGAATTTCGTCAGAAATAGAAACTCCTACGGCCTCCATCCAGACACGGTCGACTTTAAAATTCCTGCGACCGTTAAAAAAATGACGACTGGATGGAGGCCGTAGGAATCTCTGTTTCTGACGAAATTCGAATGGTATATAGGAGGGATATATGGATGAATATACATGGTGTCATTTTTCCAAAAAAATAAAAAAATATGAAAAATAGGGTGGGAGTAGCCATGTTGGCTGCCCCTAAGGGGCCGTTCGGCCAGCAGGTTACCTGCAGGTCAGGGGGGTTTACCCCCCTTAACCCACATCCCCCTCTCTCCCTGTGGGCCCCACTTTATTCTTTTTTAAAGAATTAAATAAATCAATTTTACATCATCAATCCTATTAAAATATAATATATTATACCATCATATTATATAAACATTATAAACTACTCCACTTCTACTCACTTTTTCAAACTTCAATACAATCACATCACAATAACTACTCACTTTTTCAAACTTCAATACAATCATATCACCCCAAATCCACTTCTAACCCACCCCCAATTTAACCCTCTATCCAAACACCAAAATACAAAAACGGGTTAACCTCTACCAGTTTAACCCGCCTTAACCCGCCAACCAAACGCACCCTAAGGGACAGCCCCATTTTCCCTATTTTTAAATGTCAACAAAACCAGTTTTTACTGTAGTCTAAGTACTGAGTAGGTCGACATAATTTTCTCTAGGTAAAATATTTTAAAATGTCAACAAAACAAGTTTTTACTGTAGTTTCAGTACTGATTGAAATCCAAGGTTTGAATGAATCTAATCTAACAGCTATAATTAGAAACAACATACAATTATAGCCGAATTATAGTCGAATATATCGTAGGATGCAGTTCATATAGGGATGAAAACGGATCGGATATGTCTATTTTCATATCCATATTCGCTTTATCTCTATCGAATATGGATACGGATATTATTCAGATATGCATTATAGAAACCATATCCTTAAAAATACGGATACGAATTCAAATCAGATATTTACCGAATCCGAACACGGATCAAACAAAGAGCGGATCCGAATACATATCGAATAAAGAACTAATCCAAATATGAATTGAATAAAGAGTGAAATCCAAATATGGATCGAATAAACAAGGAATCTGAATACGAATCGAATAAAGACCACATACGAATAAGAATTGAATTTTTTTTAATCAAAGTTCATAGTGATTTTAAAAATGACAATGAAATACAAATAAGTTGCCTCATGACAAAAAAGAATGTCGAGGTGACCTGCATTCTTGATTGGAAGAAAAAAGAGAGATATGATTTCGTAAGTTTTGTTTGTGACCATCCCCAAACAAACATAAATTTATTAATATCGTTAATATATTATATTATATAATGTATAATACTAATATAAAAACATAGGGTAGTGGCTTATATTAGATTACCTAATATATAAAATGATATTAAATATTGTATTCAGATATCTGGATCCGAATCCGGATATTCAAGCCATTACCATATCCGTATCCGCATCCGGAAAATTTTTACAATCCATATTCATATTCGATATGTATTCGATTAATATTCAGATACAAAATATCCGATAATTTTACGAATACGGTAAGGGGATATTTGGATATATCCTTTCATCCCTAAGTTCATATCATACCCAAACCATGTAATAATAAGAGATCTATCAATATTTATTATTTTATTTTCATACTACTGTAATATTTAATTTTAGAGTGATAGATTCGAATGCTAAACTTAAAATTGATAATCTTACATTTAAAATCAACCAACCATGTTATAGTTTTACTACATATGGTAACATATATAATAACTTTTGAATGGATAACGCTAGAAAAAATTCTAAAAAGGAATATATAAATTAGTAAATACTAAATACAGTAACTATTGAGTGGATGAGAATAAAGAGATTCAAAGACTCTATCACACCAATGGTTAAAAAGTAAATATAGTAACATATATAATCTCTCTCTCCCCCGCGCATTAGGAAGTTTAGGATTCCAGTTAAGTATTAATAGTAATTCCGGACTGTTCAAAACTATTCAATTGGGGAAAAATAAAATTTTTTGACTATACAAACGATACATGGAAATTCATAAATTGGGATTTTATTGGAATATGTACATATCCAAAAAAATAAAGTTCTAAGAACTGTATCATTAATATTTTTTTCTTTTGATATATGTAATTAGAATCTTAAATACTTTTTGAAACATAATATAGCAATAAGCGAATGTTTGAGATCTAAGTGGACAGTCAGATCAAAAGGGATATTTATGTTCTTGCTTTAAATATCTATTATTTTGCAACTTGTATCAGATTTTGATTTTTAACTTGTTTTTTTATGGATAATTAATTTTTTAATTCTGAATACTTATTTCAAAAAATGTTATGACTTGATAAATATTTAACTCAAACGATATCCACAGCTTCTAGATATTGGAATTGTTTTTATTATTAGATTCCAATTTTAAATTCATGCGACTGAGACTATCTCTAAATATAACTGAATAAATAAAAATATTGCATTTATATATGCATTTTACTTATCGTGATTAGCACAAGTATAAATTTGTTGTAATTACTTAATCTTTTTTCGGAAAAAAACATGTACACTTTTATTGATAAAATAAATTGCATAAAAGTTCTTAAACTATATACATAATCTAAATTCCATGATTGAATTTTAAAAAGTAACAATATGGTACTTGATTTTAGAATCTCTTTTAATCTGATTTTTAGCTAGTTTGATTTAAATTTCGAACAATAAAATGATCAACCTAATTACTTTAGTTCCAAATCAAGATAAAAAGAATATATTACATCGATACTCTTTAAACTTCAGGTACGACATTGAGTTCATGGATTTTTATACAAATTACTTTATTATTGATATAGTAGTATTTTTCTATTTCTTGTACTACCCTTCGCCCACACAAAGTAATAATTTATTTCTCCTTTTGGATCTTAATGTAAATTTCATATTTTAATGCATTTTAAAATCCAGCGCTTCTCTCGAATTATTATTATTTTACCATACTTCTATTATCTTTTAGAGTATCCATTTTTAAAATTGGAGATTGATGTTTTATGTTGACCAAATTATTCTTTTATTTGAAAATGCCAAAAAACTTACAATCTAAAAATAGAAAATAAGTAACTCCTCTTCTCTTTTTTTAACATTTATTATCTTAACAAGGTTATTCGTTTCATTATTAAAGTCCTAATTATCTTATCTTACCAAAACCTATCCATTCATTATCTTAGCTAAAAACAAAATCCTCCAAAAGTATCCTCTCAACTCACTATAAATACGATCATCTCCTTCACATCTTCCTCATCCTTTCCCTAATCTCCATCATACCCTTCAAAATTTCCTACAGATCTAGCGTCATGGACATGGACATCTCTCCCAAGCTCTGTAGCAAATCCTACGGCAATGAGGGAGGCTCTTACTACTCGTGGATCGCCAACGACATGCCGATGCTGGAAGCCTCGCAGAAGGGCGCAGCCAAGCTCGCATTGGAGAAGAGGGGCCTCGCCCTCCCAAGCTATTCAGACTCCGCCAAAATCGCTTATGTTCTTCAAGGTATAATTAATCTTGTTAAATTGGTTTAATTTGAATCAATTTACAATCCATCAAATGTGCAGGAGATGGGGTTGCTGGAATCGTGCTGCCTGAGGCGCAGGAGAAGGTGGTGGCAATAAGGAAGGGCGACGCGATCGCCCTTCCCTTCGGTGTCGTCACCTGGTGGTTCAACCCCTCGGAGACTGAGCTGGTCGTACTCTTTCTAGGCGACACTTCCAAGGCCCACAAGGCGGGAGAGTTCACAAACTTTCAAATCACGGGGTCCACCGGTATATTCACTGGGTTTTCGACCGAGTTCGTGGGCCGGGCCTGGGACCTGGCTGAGGACGAGGCAAAGACCCTGGCTCAGACCCAGGCTAAGTCGTGCATAATCAAGGTCAAGGATGGCATTGAGATGCCCAAGCCATCCGAGGAGGCTAGAAAAGGAATGGTGTTGAATTGCGAGGAGGCCCCTCTTGATGTGGATGTGAAGGATGGCGGTCGTGTCGTCGTCGTATCGAGCCAGAATCTCCCTCTAGTTGGGGAGTGTGGCTTTGGGGGTGATCTTGTCAAGTTGGATGGGAACGCGATGTGCTCGCCCGGATTTTCGTGCGACTCCGCCTTCCAAGTCACTTACATCACCAAGGGAAGCGGTCGGGTTCAAGTGGTGGGTGTGGATGGAAAGCGTGTGCTGGAGACTAGGGTCAAGGCGGGGAACCTCTTCATCGTGCCGAGGTTCTTTGTCGTGTCTAAGATCGCGGATGGCGATGGCATGCAATGGTTCTCTATTGTCACCACACCTAAGTAAGAAGTCTCGATGCTATATTTGTTTTGCTCTTCTTTTTTTCATCATCATTATGTTAATGCATATTTTCCTTTGCAGTCCGGTGTTCACTCACCTTGCGGGCAAGACTTCGGTGTGGAAGGCCCTGTCGTCGGAGGTTTTGCAGGCGGCGTTTGATGTTGATCCGGAGATGGAGAAGCTCTTTAGGTCCAAGCGGATGACTGATGCTATCTTCTTCCCACCTCCGAATTAGAGGAAGATGTCTTCTGGATCATTAGAAAGTAGTTAGTTGCTTAGGAGGATAAATAATATCTATCAGTTCATGTTTTAAGTTTTTGCTTAGTGTTGGCAGTAGTTTGCTTTTGTTCTTCCCTGGGATCTTTTTTTCGAGTCGAAATTATGTTTGTTTTGTTGGTTTATTATGATTCAACTTCATGGATTTACTCAAACTGTAATGTCTATTGTTTGATATATCTCTGGTTATACGAAAATGTTTAAAAATGGGGGAAAAGAAAAATTGGTGCAATGTTTATGAAAAAAAGGTGGAGCAAATTACAAAAAGTTCTCTGAATTATATGCCCGATTTCAATGTAGTACACGAAATTTGAAAAGTAACAAAGCGGCATTTAATCTTTAAAATTGTCTTAATAGGTTCTTGACTATTGAAATTTAGTTGATCATTTTATCTTTCCAATCTTAAATCAAAATAGCTCAAAGTCACATTGAGAGAAATATTAAAGATCGGATATGACATTGTTATCTTTTAAAGTTTAGGTATAATATTAAAATCAGGTGTATAATTCAAGGACTTTTATGTAATTTAAACAACAAAACTATAATGCATTAAATTCTGCCGATTCTGGTATTTTAGATTATGACGAAGAATTTGATAATCCATTGAGCATTGCAAAATTCCAGTGGCAGAATTTTTCGAATTTTGAAAGTTTGGTTAATTATAAAAAAAATAAAAGTTGTTAACGGTTTCAAAGTAAATTAGGAAAAAAAATAAAACCAGTATTCATCCCTCGATGAAAAAAATATGTGGTCAAGATAAATCGTGAAAGTCGGAACTAATCACTATCATTAGCATGGCAGAAACTCAATTAATGGAACAAATTCTCCTAGAAACTTGGAGCTAACCGCGAAAACAATGCCTGTTAAAATAATAATAAGTATGTAGACCAACCATCATTGTAACATAGCATGATATCTTGACTGTTAATATCTAGTAAAAATAAGAGTTAATCCTTCTCAAGGATATCGTTGTTTTTCCCCCAAATTATAAGGACGCATTAGAGATAGTGCTGGTAGTTATTTTTCCTTTTACTAAGTCCGTTTGGCGGCCAAGCTGGCTGCAATTAGGAGGTACTTGGTGGAGTTCAATCGAGTCAATGGGTGCAATGACGATCCGGGCAGATTGCGGCACAAGAAGAGGTATGCACGATTGATAGATTAGAGGATGAGAGGTAGCTCTCAGCTGTGGAGCTCGAGGAGAGAGGCAGTCACATGGCTGATATTATGATGAATGACAAGAAGGAGGAAGTTGCGTGGAGGCAGAGTTCCAGACACTGCTGGTTGAAGGAGGGTGATGCGAATACGTGATTTTTCCATGCCATGGCTAGTGGAAGAAGGCACATAAACTATATTAACTCCATTGCTGTTGGCAGTGTCGTGGTTCAGGGGGCAGGGCTGTAGGGGCGGCGTTGCACTCACTTTCAGACGTTCAACAGGAGAGCTTTACATGATGGATGGGGATGGCAGGGAAAGTCATCTCGAGTCTCTCGGAGGATCATGCACGCTCTCTATGTCATGCCTTAACGGAGGCAGAGACCAAGGCTGCGTCGTTTCAACTTAACGCTAATGGGGGGCCCCAGGCTGGATGGATTCTCGGTTCGCTTCTATAGGGAATTTTGGGAGGTGGTCAAGGGCGACGTGATGGTTGTGCTTCAGGAATTTCGCAGTGCGAAACCAGGGTTTTGAGAAGTTGAATAAAGCACTTCTTTTTATATTGCCTAAACGGGAGAATCCGACTAAGGATGGAAGATTTCAAACCCATTGCACTCTCCAACGCGATATATCTCATTATTGTGAAGACCCTCATCAACCGGCTTCGAGAGGTATTGCAGGATATTATCGTTCCGGAACAAACAACGTTTATGCCTGGGTGGCTCATGGTGGAAGGGCTGGTGATGGCATTGGAGATGATTCCAAATTGGAAGAGAAAAAAGACTAGAGGGCTGCTCTGGAAGCTTGACTTTACAAAGGCTTATGATTTTGTTAATTGGCGATTTCTCTGATCATCCTTGGAGAAGAGAGGATTTCCTCAAGTTTGGGTGGCTCGGATAAAGCGGTGTGTCACTACATCCTGCTTTGTAGTGCTCACCAATGGTAGGCCTGAGGGGGTTTTCTTTTAGCCACAGAGAGGGATCTGCCAAGGATGCCCGCTCATCCCGTTGCTTTTTGTGATTATAGTTGATGCTCTGATGATTTTGTTGCGACTGGCGGCAGAAGGGGAGTGATGCAGAGGTTATGTTAATGGGGAGATCTCGATTTCGTTGCTCCAATACGCTGACGATACTATGATGATCCTCGGTCCTAATTTAAAGGGGATTCGACATGCAACAAAGATTGTGGACATTTTTGAAGACGTCTCAGGCCTGCGAAATAAATAGAGAGAAGTTCACGGTAGTGCCTTTTAGGATGACTGAGATGGAGGGCCAAACAACAATGGGCATTTTGGGATGTCCTGTTGGTGCTTTACCTATTACATACCTGGGTCTCCAACTTGTGGCAGGTCGGCTTCGAGCTTGCGACTAGAGGCCCGTGTTGGCTAGGCTAAAAGGACATTTGGCGAGCTGGAAGGCATCTACACTTTCTAGAGGTAGGAAGATGGTCTTGTTAAAGCATGTTATTTCGTCCATCCCAATTTTCTTTTGCTCGACGAGGCTGCTGCCAGTTGGAAATCATAGGAGGATGGGGGTTCTTATGAGATAGTTTCTTTGTTCAGACATGATACAAACGAAGAAAGTCTTTCTCTTGATCGATTGGGGAAAGGTCCGAATTGTGAAGAGACCGGGGGGGGGGGGGGGGGGTTGAGGATTGTGAGATTAGAGGAGATGAACAAGGCAATGTGGCAAAGTATGTGGCTGGCTATGGGGGCAGTCAGAGGATCTCGTCTGCTGGTTCATGAGAAAAATTTATGGTGTTACTCTTTCTTTGGACGCTGCACGATCTCGGACCCCCTCTTTGATGTGGTAAGCGATCGCGAGGGTACTTCGGAGATGGCTGCGAAATGTACCCAGTGTTGGGGAATGAAGAGAGTTTCAGATTCTGGCTTGACGACTGGACGAGGTATGGAGTGCTGAGAGAGAGATTCCCTAAGTTGTTCGGTGTGGCATGCAGCAAAGAGGTGTCAGTTGGCCAAATGTGGGAGCAATACGTTTGGCATTTCCAATTCTCCTCATTACTTCCTGATCCTTGGGTAGAGGATCTCCTTAGGCTACACTGGGAGCTGACGGAGGTGGAGGGTCCTTCAACTAGTCGAGACCATTGGATATGTGGTAATGGAAGATTCTCGATGAAGAAGGCATGTTGTTTCTTTGCGGACGAGGAGGGACAGGGGAGCAGAGATATCAGGCTGCATGCCAGACTCATTTGGATGAGCAAGGTGCCCAGCAAAATTAAGGTTTTCATGTGGTTGTTAAGCAAGGGGAGGATTCTTACCACGGAACGTCGAAGCCAGTTGCTTGGGGTGGATGAGTGCCAGTGTGACGGTGCGGGCATGAGGTAGAGGATTTGGACCGTCGTTTCTTCTCATGTGAGCAGGTCTGGAGTGGTGCGCGCACTCCTTGGATTGCAGTGGACAATGGCACCAGTTTGGGAGTGCATCACATCGGTGTGCGGAGGTGGCTAGGATGATTCTTTTTACCCTTTCGCCATTCTACGGGATATCTGGTGTAGGAGGAATGATACATTGTTTCGTGGGCTGGTATCCTACTCTGAGAATGTTATTGAGCATTGAAGGACGTTGTGTGCCTCTTGGAACCGTGTGATGTAGCATGATACCTTGTAAATACTTCTCTATTTATATTACATATATTGATGGTGTGGTGGATCCCATCTTGAGATTACACCCCTCCTTCCTAAAAAAAAGTTTTTAGTGGATAGTTATAGGTCACGGAGATATCTATGAAAAAAGAACCATTAGATTAAAAGATTTTTGAAATAGGAATAACATTTGGATCAATTAATCAAGAGTAATATATCTGTAATCCATCCATAATAATTAGAATTAGCAATGTAAATAAACCTATATTTATAAAGTAACTGAAATAGAATTGACGGCTCCTAGAAATGAGAAATATAATGATAAACGAATGTGAAATTACATGCGCGAAAAATATGGAGCTAATCCTATAAATAAGGAAACCCAACTTAATGAAAACAACCATTGATGATTGATGAATCTACGTTTCATCATCTTTATTCTATCATTTTGGCCTTAAAAACCCTAGTAAGTGCGTGTAAATAGGCTTAAATCATGCATTTTATCATTCATGCATTTGTGTATAAATTGTGCATAAAATATCGTTTCTAATGCCAAAATTATAGAATAAAGAAAAGAAAAGAAAAAGAATAAAATATTGTAAATATTTTATGATCCGAAACCCCGAGACCTAGGCATCTCGATGACTAGGTCGACAAGGAATAAAGTAGGGGGAGATAAGGACCAAAATACAGTAAAAATTCCTTTTGTTTACTTCATTCTTTATATATTTTAGGACCTATTTTTAGTTCCACTTTTTATACCTCAAATAAAGAAAATTTGTACATGAAAATTATATATAAATAAATATAGAAAAATACAAAATTGATTTCATACAAAAATAATATACAGATAAAAAGTTATGATCTGAATAAGATTCCAGAATCCCAACTTCCCAGACCTGTATCTCCCTAATAAAAACTAGAAATGCGTCAAACTCACTTTTAATTGTATATAATTTAAAATAAGCTATTTAATGGCGGTGGTTTCGCGTTTGGCGGAGCTACGGTTTGAAAGTTGAGTTTTGGACTCCTATTGTATACTTGCACAGATTAAAATATTCATTTTATTATTTATTCATTATTTCTATAATTTTATATTTTTATAATTATGTAAATATTATTTATAATAAATATGTGTAGTAAAATCAGAATAAAAACCTAAAGAAAATACAAAATAAAATACTTGTATATAACTTACATAGGTACAATACCTGTACATATACCTATATTATTAATACTTTATTTTATTAAGTGTATAAAACACTTCAGAAAAATAAAATAAAAATATATTTAAGTATATAAAAATACTTTATAAATTTATAAATTAATAAACAAAAAAAATTTAATATATAAAATAAAAATAAAATATTAAAATATATAGATAAAGATACCTATAAAGGGTATAAAAGGTAACTTGTATTTTTATAACTCTAAAAAATAATTAAAAATCACCATAAAATACTTCATAAAATAATAAACAATTTTTTATTTTATAACCAAAAATTAATTAAATTATTTATTATTTTAAACCGAATTAATAAACCTTTTTTCCAGGGATTATTCTGGTTGCTCCACGTGGACCAACCAGATCCTCTCCCTGGTTGACCTCGGTCAACTCCCTGACTGAGGTCTAGCTCCGTGTCAGACTGGTTTTTTGGCATTTTTCTCCACATTTTGGAGGGCGCATCTTTCACCATCTGAGGTAGACTTCGTCTTGACTTTCGTCCCTCGAAGATCGGTGATTCACGCCCTAGTGTTTTCTAGGGGTGTGGGTCATCGATTCGCAAAATATTTCTCGATCTTTGGGACCTCTCCACTCGTTCGGTCAAACCTTCAAATACACACCCCCGACTTCCCTTGCATCTTTGATTACTCTTCCTACACTCCAACCTACTCCCAGATCGTCGAACCTCTTCCTGGTGACACCAGGAGGCGTTCCCGCGCATCAGTGAGGTCGGAGAGGCGTCGAATCGAGCGTATCCCCTTGCCGAAGGGCTCGCCGGAGTCAGCTTCCAGCGCCACCTCGGTGAGGTATTTTTCTTCCTCACTGTCATTTCGTTAACTCTTAAATTAGCTCAAATCCATCTCCGTGTCTTGCCCTTCAGTTATCTCCCGCTAAAAATCATCAAATCCTTGGTTCTCGCCGTTGGCCGTGCGTCGAGTTTGCCGGCCGACGAGAAATCCTCCCTCATCGCATTTCGCTTCATTTCACCCTCTGGAGGGTTGCGGCAGTTTCCCGTGACCCTCGTAACTTGCCCTTGCAGGAACGACACGCCCACCTCGCCTGGAGTCAAGTTTTGGTGCTCGCCGGAGGTTCGTCAGCCCCTCAGCTCCGCCCCCTCCATTCGAGCACAGTAGGCCACCTCATTGCCTCCCGTTGCCTCCAGCCTCTTCAGGACACCTACAGGCTTCCCCAGAGCCCTCTTGAAGCTTCATCGAGCAACGGAGAAGGTCGATCGACGCTGGGGAACCTCGCACCTCGCGAGTTCTTCCCTGTTCGTCGAAGGGCCCTCCCATCTGTTGGATCAAGAACAGGGGCCCAGATCTTCTAGCTGCTGTCCGATCTGCTTTGCCTGCGTCGTTGATCGCCTCTCCACCATCTAATCGCAGCCGTCTGATCGCGAAGGGGTATCGTGCGTCCCGCACGCACCACGTGTTTAAGTGGACACATCTCAGCCGTCCGCTCCCGTGCAAAGCTTGGGTATTTTGCATTTAGACCCGAGCCCTTTTTGTAATTATTTTGTAGCTCTTAAACTTTCGTCTGCAGTTCAAAAACTTTTGTAATATTTAGTAACTAGCCCCTGAACTTCTCTTAATTGCATTTATGTCCTCCGCTACGTCACCTCACGTGCCTGTGCGCGTGAGGTGAAGGTCATTTTGCAGAGGACCCCTCGCGGGTCTTGGTATTTCTGTTCAGTACATTAAGTTTTTATTACAGTTAAATATTTCTGGAAATTTTGCATAGTTTCCCTCGAAGGTTTCTTATATTGCATTTTGAACCCTGTCTGACACGTGGAAGTCACGTGGGGGGTGGCGTTTTTGCAGGAAAGCCCTCACGGCTTAGCTATTGATATTTGGTCCAGAAAGTATTTTAATACGTTCAAATTTTGTGGGAAATTTATGTTTTAGCCCCTAACTTTTTTGCATATTACCGAAATACCTCTGCCTGTGTGTATTTTCTTGTTGTTATCTCTATTTATTGCATGCATTTCTAAAATCCCAAAAAATGCATAGTTGTTTAACGTCATATTTTTATTTTCTATTTTTATTGCATTTTAATATTTATAAAAATAAAAAACAAGCATTTTCAGCACTGTTTGCATTATAAAATCCATAAAAAATACAAAGTCACATCAGAAAATTTCCAAAAAAATATATTTTGTGTGTTTGCATATTTTTTAGCTCGACCAAAAATCATTAAAAAATACAAAAGAAAACCCATAAAAATTAGAAAACTCTAAAAACCTTCCTAAAAATCTTAAAAATTCTAGAAAAATCCTAAAAATCTAATTTTTATCTCTGAATTTTCCTTGTTTTATTATATTTTATTGAAAATTAATTTGGAGAATTTTTGTTAATATTTCCTATTTTATTTCTCCATTTATTTTCAGCTCTTTACTTAGTTCACTATTTTCAGTATTTTTGACTTTAAAAAAAATATACCAAAAAAATTCAGAAAAATATAGAAAAATCACAAAAAATATAAAATTATAAAAAGCCAAAAAATATTTTATTTCTTGATTTTTGCTTTTTTTACTTATTTTTATAAATCATTTATCCCTTTTCTCTTATATCATTTATGTACTTTATTTTATCTTCTAAAGAAAAAAAAAGAAATTAACAAATATAAAATATAAAAAGAAAATATTAAATTAGAAAATCAAAATCAAAATATAAAAATATAAAAATTAAATTAGATAAAAAATACAAAATCAAAAACCCACAAAAAGTCCTAATTGGCTAAGTAGTTCACTAGGTATTGGGCTTGACTTCTTGTCTCCTTGCTTTACTCCGTTGCTTCCTGTGTTCGACCCCCACTTGCTTGCCACTGTACATTATTGGTAGGGTATAATAAATTTTGATCCTTGCTCTTGATTGCGTAATTGATTGTGTAGGTTGATTGTTGATAAATGTGAAGGCTTGAGTAGTCGTGTTAGCGACAGTGAGTCTGATCTGTCAGACCATTTTTAGCGGCTCGCTTTTCTCACTTTTCAAATGGCACCGTTGCCGGGAGCATCGGCTTGTAGAGTAGACTTGTGTCTTTTTACTAGTTTAGCCATTTCTGCTTATCTTATTTTATTGTATCATTAATTTTGGAATTGTCTGACATCCCTTTCTTATTTTCTTACGAGGGACCACTGATCGAGGAGGATCGCCTAGGGGATCCTGAGCAGCCTTGGGAGGCAGAGCCGGCTATTCTATCCTAGCCGGCATGAGAGAGCAGGAGGACTTGAGAGAGAGAGATAGTTAGCTTTTTATTATTTTTGTGAGAAGAGAGACATTTTATTAATTTGTAATAATATAGGTACCCTGGACTTTGGACATTCGGGCCCAATTTTCAAGAGTTTGTTCACTTAGGGGCTCACCACAGTTTTGCCGTGTTTTCATCGCCTTTTTTTACTTTGTTTTCCGATTTTCGTTTTCTTTCTTTTGTGGAATGAGCCCTTAGTTTTTAGGCTTGCTTGATCGTGTAGTCTTAGGCCAAACACCTAACAACCATTGCATGTACCTATAGTCTTCTCGTTTGGACTTAGAATTAATTAATTGCAAAAGTACTCAGTCTCGAAGCCGCGTGCCGCTAGAGGTCATATACAGCGCTGGCAGGATCCGTTGTGGCGGACACCGATAGGCATCAGAGACCGGACTTAGGCTTCGATCTGAGTACTTAGCATTTGGTTCTTCACATGTAGCAATTTCCTGCTCAGAACGATTTTCATGTGCATATCGGCATATAGATTAGGTTTATAAATTCCTGTTTTGCATCCCACATGGAGAGAGCTGGGAGGCACTGTAAGTCTCCTATCTTTGCATTTACCATCTAGGCACAAAGGTGAGATTTCCATCTTGGTGCCGCCTTGCATTGCTTTTCCGACCTTCTCCCTTTGATTTTGGATCAATAGGAATCAAACAAAATACCAAAAACGTTAGGAGCTAGTATTGAATCTACTCAAAACAAGTGATAACACAAAAAATTTAAAAAGGATTGCTAAAAATACTTGATCTAAATAAAACCGATTAATTGGACTCATTGCCTTGGGGTAAGCAAAGCCCTCATTTGTTTTCAGATTTTATAGGAAGGTTTCCATCCCAATAAGGTGAGCGTCGTCGTAAGGATTAGAGCCTAAAACCCAATATGTGGCTGCCTTGTGTATCGCCTGGATTTCTGAAGTATTGGCGCTTCTATCGTACGTAGACGAGTAGGGCTTGGTCGACATTGATGACTCTCTATTGTGTAGAGCATTGACCTTGTCCGAAGTATCGAGCATAGGCCACGCCTTCACGGGGGTGTCTGTCTCATCATCTTGCGTCCGAGTAGGTTCTCGCACTCTCATGGGTGATTCCGTTGTGAGCGAGATCCGAAGTATTGGTTTCGCCTATCGGCTTCCTCCCTCTATTTCTTTGGTTGAGTAGGGATCCAGGAAGGGTTACAAGGACCCCAAAAAGTGCAGACTACAGGTTACAAAGGAGGAGGACAAGTACGGGATACTTTTCCGGCAGTACTCTCTCTCCTATAGGCGTAGCACTCTAAGGACTCGTGACAAGATAATCCTGAAAATCAAATCTAAAATTTACAAAGATAATTGCCGAACCTTCACGGCTTCACGGATCGAGTTGGTGAATCCATTGCTTTGGGTTTGATTGATTAGTCGAGTTAAGGTCAAGATCAAAAACATCGTGCCTTTGCGCCATTTTGCTCTCCCTTTCATTTGACCCTTGCTCGTTGTGAGCCTTCTACTGTTTTACATTCCTTTTATTTCTTGTTTACCTTCGTGCTCTTCATCCATCATCTTTCCCTTTTGACCTTCTCAAGATGTCGTCACACGGATGGTTTAGTCGGGATCTCGCCGACGCCCACATCAATTCCGTGTCACCAACGTCTTCAATAAGGAGGGGTGATCTCCAGGATGTTAGTTCAGACCTTGTGAATTTCTCCTTGGACTCTCCTATTCTCTCTTCTTTCAACATTTGCCTTTCACCAATAAATCCGCTGTTCGGGATGGACTCGCAACCTGAATTAGCTCTTCCCTTTCAAATAAACCGGGATTACTCTTGTCCCCGAATTAACCCTCTGTGGATGGAGATCGATTTCAGTCAATATCCTATGCTCCATTCACAATATTCTGGGATTGACCTTAATTCCAGATTCATCTCAGCAGTAGGTGCTCAGGAAGATACTGATCAGGGTTTACTCCGTCATGCAGATTCTCCACCTGATCACGAGCCAGAAGTTCAAGTTCATTCCGGAATGGCTCCAACAGGAAGAGGAAAGGGACCACATCCCCAAATTGAAGCTGAAGCCAATCAGGGGGAAGGGCAGTACACCACACAGAACGAACTCAATAGTCAATTACTGGCTTCCATTCAAGCCATCCAGCAGCAGTAGACTAACCAAGCCTTAGCCTAGACTGCCTTCCATGAAATGCTGAACGATCTAAGGAGGAGGGCCCGACGCAAGAGACGACCGCAGGGAGGATGATCCCAATCAAGAGTTCAACTTCGAAGAGGTTAGAGATGAGTTCTCAGTGGGAGGACCAAAATTCGATAGAGAGGAAGCATACCACTGCAGCCCAAGCCTACACTGAAGGAGACATACAATCCGGGAGCGGGCCACATCACTGAGTGGATCCAGATTCTACACATCCACGCCCACTTTGAGATAAAGCCGCAGTTTCTGTCGTTGCTTCCCACATTTCACGGGAATACTACTGAGGAGCCTTACATTCATGTCAAGAAGTTTGGCTGCATTTATGCTACCGTTCACTACCCTGGAATTCCTTTGGGGGTAGTCAAGATGACAACCTTTCCCTTCAGCCTTCAAGACAAGGCCCTATATTGGGTCGATCACCTAGGGGAAGGTAGTCACGACCTGGGAGGAGCGGAAGTCTGCATTTCTCCATATGTTCTACCCTCTCGGGCGATTGAATCAGATGCGTGCCCGTTTTTCAAGTTTTTGCCAGCAACCCCACGAGACCATCCATGAAGTGTGAGAAAGATTCAAGGGCCCCCAGGAGAAGTGTCCCCACCATAAAATTCCGAAGACTAGTCTCGTGCAACACTTCTTTGAGGGGCTCACACTTGATAGCCAAAAGCTTGTAGATGCCGCTTGCGGCGGTTCCCATTTCAACAAGGACGAGGACGTGGTGTGGAACGTCTTTGAGGATATGGCTGAAGGAGAAGCCGCTCAATCCTTGTCATGAGCATACATGAAGGTGCCAACTTCCATGAGCAAGCCAGTGAACATGGCTTCTCACACCAAAGACAGGGATGAGAGCTCCAACTTGAGCATTATTTGGAGCCATCTGTCCAAGGTGGACATCATTGAGAAGAGGTCGCAGGACCTCGAGAAATTATCAGTTATTGAGAAGAGGACCAAGGCTTGGAAAAGCTCGATTTGATTTCCCAGCAGCTGGAGTAGCTCGTTCGTGCATTGAACGCCAACATGTGCAACGTTGTGTCTACTCCTGCCGAGCCGATAGCTGAGAAGAAGGAGCCTGTATTGCATCAAAATCCTCAGCCGACTCTACTGCAGCCCAGCTTGTTCGGCACGTTATTACGTGCAGGTTCCGGAGCAGCTCCCGCAGCCTCAGACACAGATGGTTGTATATCAACCTGAGTCCCAGCTTTCTTACTCTGAGCAGCTCTCTCCACCCTTGCCGTTGATACTGGAGATCAATGGCGTATGGAACAACGAAGCGCAGCTGACCCATCCTCAGGGACATCCTCAGGGTCAGAACATGGGCAACATGCCCTATCACCAGCAGCAGCAGGGTGGGAGACCCTTCCAGCCCTCATACCAGTACCAGCCTCCATCTCACGGTAACACCTGGAGGCAGAATTATCAGCACGGTCCTCAACAGTCCGGATACCGCGGACAAGGATACCATCAACAACTGGCTGCCCCGTACAACCAACAGAACTCACAGTATTCCTCCAACCCTCCTCCTCACTAATTCTCTCAGGGTTACCAGTCGCAGTCTCAGCCGTCATACCAGCATTCTATGCCCCAGCAGGGGGATTCTTCTGAGATTGTGCTGGTTAATCCGGCCTTGGCCTGCCTTGAATAATTAATGAAGAACATGGCTGAGATGACCCAGAAGATCGACGACCTGACGGTTGCCAAGACTGTCATACCGGCCTAAGTCGAAGCCAATCCGAATAACTTCCCGACGCAAGGAGCAGGTAGCCGGCAATGTCCAACCATATTCAGGTGAATTAAATTGTTTTTATCTAATGTTGTTACTCTCAGGAGCGGTAAGACACTTCAGCCATCAGCGACAATGAAGGGAAAGCATCTTGCATCTGACGGAGAATCGTCAGCCCAGCCAGCATGAGGGCCACGCAACATTTTTGAAGGAGCACCATGCGCAGAAAATTCACAAAAAAATGAAGAAAACAACAAAACACAAAAAAGAAAGCAGCAACCCCGGTGGAGATAGGCCAGCATTGGAGACGTCTGCACCAGCTACAAAGCCAGTTTCAGACAAAAGGAATCTTGCACCTGCAGCGGATCCAACGCCAGCATCTGAAGCCAGGCCCGCCACTTTTGGTCTACATCTTGTAGATGATTCTATTCCTTTTTGCCATCTACCTGTACACAACAATATGGACACTATTCTGAATGACATTGGTGAAGACTTTGTAAATATTCTTTTCTAGAAGCAATGAAAAAATACAAAAAAATGAAAAGGTTGAAAAATGCTTTGTCTGATCCTGCCAATTATAGAAATTATCCAGAATTTGGTATTGAACATGCCATTAATGAAAGCTCTTGAGTACATACCAGCCGTAAAGAAAGGATTGAAAGATTCATGTACAACCAAGCGCAGGTCGCATCCTCATAATTCCAGGAACAAAGGTGGCAAGGCCCGAAAAGCATATCCTTACAAATGGCCACGGTTAATGCAATCAGCAACCTGCCGGACAAAAAACCAGATATGGGGAGCACCTCTTGTGCAATGTCAAATGTTCATTCAGGAATTTGAACAAACACTTCTCGACAGCGGGTGTTCTGTCAACTTGATGCCAGCCTCACTGCTTACAGAATTCAGGCTAGGACCGCTCAAGCCTACAAAGATGATACTGGAGTTTGCAGACAAATCAGTTAAGCGGCCTAGGGGCCTATTGGAGGACGTAATAGTCACGGTTAAGGGAAAGCAGTTCCCGACCGATTTTGTATTACTAGATATGGATGTCCCCGCTCCATTGCTCCTTACCCCAATCATACTTGGAAGACCATTCCTGCGGACGTCGAACGCAGTCGTGAATTATGGGACTGGAGAAATCACTTTTGGCACTGGCAACAAAACAATCAGAGTGGAGACCTTGCTCGAGGGAGCAGCAGCAGCACTAACATCTGCATCATGTGCGAGGGTGATTGAGTACTCCAATGACGGTGACTTTTTGGCAGAAATTCAAGATACCAACTTATTCTTGGATGACAACGAGATCCATGAACTCTTCTGCCCCGAGGAGGGATTGGAGACCGCAGTCGAATTTCCCCTTATCGATCAGGATGAGGAACTCGCTGACGCGCTGAACGTAACTTCCGTGGGGGTGATGTGCCTTCAAAATCAAGAGCAAATTGTTGAAGAGTCTTGCGAGGAAGAGGAAATTATCGAGACCTTCTGTCAAGATCTGATTGAAGAGGTGGAACAGATTATGGTGGACGCCGAACAGATGAAAGAATCTCCACTAGAATTAATAGCTGAAGTCACTGCTGAAGTAGCTCTGACCCCACCAGAGTTGAAACCATTGCCCTCCAACAAGAAATATGCCTTTCTTGCGGGAGAATCGAACATGTACCCGGTCATTATCAATGCACACCTGACCGAAGACCAAGAATCTCGTCTGATGGAGGTTCTTGAATGCAACCGCAAGGCGATAGGCTGGCGAACTTCGGATCTCCATGGGATCAATCCATCACTGTGCTCACATCACATTTTTCTGGAAGAAGATTGCAGGCCCTCTCGAGAACTTCAGAGAAGATTACATCCTAATCTGCGGGAGGTTGTTATGAAAGAGATTCAGAAATGGTGTGATGCGGGATTCATTTATCCCATCTCCGACAGCAAATAGGTGAGCCCTCTGCATGTCGTGCCAAAGAAATCAGGGATCACCATTGTGAAGAATGACAAAGGAGAGGAGATCGCAACCAGAGTACCCACCTCTTGGTGAGTATGCGTGGACGACTTAACCTCACCACAAAGAAGGACCATTTTCCTTTACCCTTCATCGACCAGATCTTGGAGAGATTGGCCGCGAAGGAATACTTCTGCTTCTTGGATGGATACTCTGGATACAATCAAGTTGCTATTGCTCCTGAAGATCAAGATAAGACTACGTTCACCTATCCTTTCAGTACATATGCCTTCAGACGGATGCCGTTCAGGCTTTGCAATGCCCCAGCCACATTTCAGAGGTGTATGCTTGCAGTTTTTGCCGATATGGTGAGAAACTTTCTTGAGGTCTTTATGGACGATTTTTCGGTCTACGGGGACTCATTCGATCAATGTCTGGATTATTTAGACCGAGTTTTACGGAGGTGCTGTGAAGTGAATCTTCTGCTCTCGTGGGAAAAGAGCAACTTCATGGTGACCGAAGGAATCGTGTCGGGTCACATTGTTTCTAAACGTGGCATGGAGGTTGACCCAGCCAAGGTGGAGGTAATTTCCAAACTTGAGCCACCTACAATGATTAAATAAGTCAGGTCATTCTTGGGCCATGTCAGTTTTTACCGACGATTCATCAAAGATTTCAGTAAATTGGCGAGACCGTTGACTGAGTTGCTCGGCAAGGAGAATGAATTTATTGTGGATGACCGTATGCTCCTTGCTTTCAATCAGCTGAAGGAACTCATCACACATGCCCCTGTCTTGCAGCCACCCATTTGGACTCAGCCTTTTGAGATAATGACCGATGCGTCAGATTATGCCATTGGTGTTGTACTTGGACAGAGGAGAGATAATGTACCATTTGCGATTCACTACGCTAGTCGAACGCTCGATGAAGCCCAGCGAAACTGCACTGTCACTGAAAAGGAGCTGCTAGCGGTAGTCTTTGCCCTGGAAAAGTTCAGATCCTACCTCATTGGATCCAAAGTAATCATCTACACTGATTGATAACCAGGGAGATCGAGGGTCGTACGGCTTCACAAGACGAAACCGCAGTCAGTGTATTGACCGCTCAACAATCCCTAATTAATCAACAATGAACCCACAAGATAAATCAAGTAATGAAAAATAGATGTGGAGTCAAATTTATTATAACTCTACAAAACAGGTGTATAGTGGAAGTAGGTAGAGTGTCGAACTCAGGGAGCAAGGCAGGATAGATCAAGTAAGTGTTAAATGAGTGATGTGATAGTGTGTCTACAAGAATGCAAATGTTTTTGTGGGTTTTTAATTTTAATTTTTTAATTTAATTTTAATTTTGTATTTTGATTTTTAATTTTCTGAATTTATATTTTCTTTTTATATTTTATATATTTTTTTGTTTTTATAAATAGAATATATAAATACTATAAGACAAGAGGTGATAAGATGTTTATAAAAATAAGGAAAAATGCTTAAAAATTGATAAATAAAATGTTTTTGGTCTTTTTATATTTTTTATGTTGTTTTTGCAATTTTTGGGGATTTTTATGAATATTTTTGGTATTTTTAAAAGTGAAAATACAAGAAAATAGTGAACAAAGGTGCTGGCTGAGATTAAAATAGGAATGAAAATAGCAAACAGTAACAAAATTTTCCCAAATCAATTTAAAATAAAGTAAATAAAATAGAGAACCTACAGGACTTTCGTTTATATTTTTTGGATTTTTCTATGATTTTTTAGATATTTTTTGAAGTTTTAAGGTGTTTTCTAATTTTTAAGATTTTTGTTTTGAAATTTTTAGTGATTTTAGGGTAGTAATTAAAAGACACTAAAATAGACCTTAGGTAATTTTTCAAGGTGTTTTGATATTTTTGGTATTTTCTAGTGCAAACAGTAGCTAAAATGCATGTTTTTGATTTTTAATAAATATTAAAATGCAATAAAAATGAAATGCGAAAATATGGCGTGAAAGTGCAATGCAACATGAGCCTAAGTTAATTTTTTGGTAATTTTTCGAGTTAAAATGATGCTCTAAATAATACAAAAATACACAGCCTGACAGGGGTATAAATGCAAATAGACAAACATCCAGGGGGTATGTTGCAATTTTCACACAAAATATAGCACTGAATATACAAATTAATGGACTAAACACAAATAACCAGACCCGTGGGGATATCCTTGCAAAATCACCACCCCAGCGCATGACTAGCACGCGCCTGGGAGGGACCTAAGTGTAATATTACAAAATACGGGGGCCTTGATGCAAAATACCCAAAAATATTATACTGCAATTTAAAGTTCCGGTACTAAAAACAAATACACAAATGGCCGAGGGCCTCTCTGCAAAATGCCCCGCGCCTCACGTGTACAAGTCACGTGAGGTGACTGGCGAGGACCTAAGTGCAAATATATAAAGTTCAGGGGCCTAAAAGAAATTATTACAAAAATATTTGAACTACAAATGAAAGTTTAAGGTATATTTAATAAATACAAAAATGCGGGGGGTGGCGAGTGCAAAATACCCCTCGCGCGCGATCCAACGATGGGTGTGCGTCCACTTGACGCATGGCGATGATCTGATGGCCGATGACGCTTCGCTTCAACGTCTGAGATTAGATCTCAAATCGAGATCTGACGGTGGAGGAGTGCTGATGATCCGACGGTCGACGTGCGATTTGGAGAGGCGACCCGATCCAACGGTGGCGAAGCGCGGAGGAAGAACGAGGAAGAACGCCGGTGAGGCGAACTTCCCCGGGCTTGATCTCCATGCTCTGGTGGCTTCTGGGCTTCAAAATGGGGTTGTGCTCTCCTGAGAGTTTCCTCTATGCGCGAGGAGGTCCAAAACACCTCGGCGACGGCCGAGGCTCGCTGAAGACGTCGGCGGAGTTGGGAGGCTTCGTGCGTCTCCCACGAAGGCCAAAATTACCCCCGAGCGGGCGTTCAAGTCCTGGTACCTGCAAAAATGGGTGAGAGGACCCATGGAAAAGTTCCTGGGTCCTGCGGTGGCGAAATGGTGGTGAAACGACGAGTGGCAGGGCTCGGCCGGAGGGGCGCTCCGGCGAGGTTAAAATGGAAGGTGATTTGATCGATGGAAGTGAAAATTTCGAGAGGGCTTTTGATCCTAAGGATACAGAGAGTAAAATGCGAAAGAAAAATAAGGGAAATAGGGTAGCCTCGACGGTGGTGACTGGAGGGAAGGGGGTACCTCGACCGCCGGTGAAGGGGGAGGTCGTGGAGCCACCTCAGGCGACGCTCGACCCACTTGAATGGCTCAACAGGGAGCTGTCACCTTCCTGGAGCTTCAAGGTGCGAAATGGGAGCTAGACCTATGGAGTGAGGGGTTCCAATTTGAAAGGGAAGTCGGGGGTCCATTTTATGTCGTTTGACTCTATGTCTATGATGCTCCAAAGATCGAGTAACATCAGGCGATGCGATGATCCAATGCCCAAGGGAATCACTGGGCGAGCAAGGGATGATCGAGGAGGAGTTTTACAGAAGGAATCGACACGAATTAGTGAAAGATTTGACCTTGAAAAAATCAAGAAGAAGGACCCTAAACGAGGTTTGACACGGCTCACATAGGGGAGGATGACCAGTTGACCGGGGTCAACTGGGGTCGTCACCTGGTTGGTTCACGTGGACCAACCAGGAAAAATCCCTGAAATTATTTTGTAAATTCAAATAAAAATAGTAAATAAACGAATTAAATTTTGAATTTTAAATGAAAAATATTTATTATTTTATAAGGTATATTATGGCAATTTTTAATTATTTTTATGAAGTATAAATTTACAAGTTTCCTTTTATGCCCTTTGTAGGTACATTACCTATATATTTAATTATTTAATTTTTATTTTGTGATTTTAATTAATTTATTTTTTTATTATTTTATAAATTTGTAAAATACTTTTATACACTTAATTATATTTTTATTTTATTTTTCTGATGTGTTTTGTACATTTAATAAAATAGAAGTATAAATTATACAGGTATACGTATAAGTAGTATACCTATGTATTATATTACAAGTATTTTTATTTTGTGTTTCTTTTATGGTTTTTTCTGATTTTAATACACATATATATATAAGTAATACTGACACAATTATAAAAATATAAAATTATAAAAATAATGAATAATAAATCGAATATTTTAATCTGTACAAGTATACAATAGGGGTCCAAAACTCAACTTTCAAACCGTAGCTCCGCCAAATGCGAAACCACCGCCATTAAATAGCTTATTTTTACTATATATAATTAAAGGTGAGTTTGATGCATTTGGAGTTGTTATTTGCAAGATATAGGTCTGGGAAGTTGGGATTCTGGATTCTTATTCAGATCATAACTTTTTATCTGTACATTATTTTTGAGTGAAATCAATTTTGTATTTTTGTTTATTCAATTATCTACAACTTTCATGTACAAAGTTTTCTTTATTTGAGTTATAAAAAGTGGAACCAAAAATGGGTCCCAAAATGAATAAAGAATGAATAGAATGAAAGGTATTTCTACTGTATTTTGACCTTATCTCCCCCTACTTTATTCCTTGTCGACCTATTCATCAAGATGCCTAGGTCTCGGGGTTTCGGGTCATAAAATATTTACAATATTTTTTTCTTTTCTTTTCTTTTATTTATTCTATGATTTTGGCTTTAATTACAGTACTTTACACACTATTTACATGCACATGCATGAATGCTAAGATGCTGAAATTAATGGTATTTACAAGCATTTACTAGCGTTTTTGAGGCCAAAATGATAGAATAAAGATGATGAAATGTGGATTCATCATCCCCCTATACTTTACCTTTGCTAGTCCCTAGCAAACACTTATGCAATAAGTGCAGAAGAAAAACAAAGAAAAGAAAAAGAAGAAAGATGGAATGAGTTTAATTATCAAACTTGCCTTCACAAAATCAAAGTTTGGAGCTTAAGTCGGACCTTTAGAATTTTTAGTGCGGGCGGAACCTTAATGAGAACCGGATTTGAAATCCAACAGTCCTTCAGAATCCTAATACTCTGTTCAAGTCTCCTCAATAGCCAGGTCAGAAATATCTCAACTCATACGCAAACCCTTACGACTATGAATCTGACTCGTACAGTGTAAGTGATAGTGGCTCTCCCCAACTAGAATGACAAAGAGACTGACTTCTCTAGTATGACAACCCAATGATTCCCCAATCCAACCACTCCATCATCGAGGAGCAGGGTATTCCCTTCTAAGTTCAAGTGGCAACCAGCTCAAGAGGGGGTGAAGAGAAGAATGGGCAGTACCAGTGTTGCTACCTATCCTAGGATGCAAGACTAGTGTAGTCAAGTCATCCAGCTGCAGGCTCACATATTTGACTTTGGAACTCAAGCTTGCTTATGACTTTACAACATATATACATATTTTGCAGGCGTTTTATTTTTGTACAGGCCTGACCATTTTTTTTGAAATACTATTCACAGCGGCATTTACATAAGGAGTTTTTCCTCTTGAGCCAGTAGACTATCCCTCTTTTGAAGCTTTATTGCAACCTGCACTCTCCTGTCTTTAGACTTCCTCATCCCTGGACGGGTTGGGGTGCACTTCCCTCCCTAGAGGAGGACAAATGTTTCCACTTGTGTGCGTCTCATACCGGCAAATCCAATCCCCTCACCACTCCAACTGGGTTGAGCCAAGTGAAAGGTGTAGGTGTCCAAGTTAGGTCATTATCAATAAGAGTCGTGCGTGTGCCCCGAAATACTCTACTTTGGCAGTCAAGAATCCATTGAACCCAGTCCCGTGATCCTCAAAGAATTAAGTCAACTAGACCTGACGTACCTCAAACCCAGTTCCTATAAGGTTTCTGTTATTAGGTAGATTTTAAGGTCCAATCAAGCTCCAATCTCTGGATTTTATTTAGACTTGTTCAACTATCAAACTCAATCCGAAAAATGCTCATGCTATGCAAATGAAATGCAGAATGCAAAAAATATTTTTGTGATGCAATTTTCAAAGATTTTGAACTTTTTATGGGTTTTTGAAAAGATGATGCATATGCATTTTTTTATTTTTTCCAAAAAGATTTTTCATATGTTTTTGGATTTTAGTTTTGCAAATGTTTTTGTTATTTTTGAAAACAAAACATTTTAGGCTAAAAACAAGGTTAAAAATATGTACACGGGGATGCTTCACATATCTATAAGAAGTGGATTTTAAGAATTTACAAGGGTAAGTGGTCAATTTTATAGATATATAAAAAGAATTTTAGGTATGATGTATATATTCCTCAAACTTATTTGACACAGGTTTTTTTCAAACAATTTTGAAGACTATAGTCCAAAATAACTTTTACACACACATTTTTACAAACATTTACACACATTTGAAAATCATTTTGCAAAGGTTTTTCAAACACTATAGATAGATTTTTCAAAATATTTTTGCAACCATTTTTCAAACCATTTGCAAATCATTTTTCAAACATTTTATTCCACACAAAGTAAATGAATTTTCAAAACAAAATGTTTTTACAAAGGTTGAAAACATGTAACAAACCGTTTTCAAAATAGATTTCAAAAGATTTTCACAAAGATTTTCGAACTATTTTTCAAACATTTTGCAAAAAACATTTTCATCTGATTTATTAATCAGTCATTACAAAAAAAAGAATTAAAGGAATAATTACATCTTTTTATTAAGGTTTTTAATGAATTTTAAAGAATTATTAGCCATAATTATTAACAAAATACGAAAGTACGAGTTATGGCTAAAGTATATACATAGTATATACGACCCCCCTATACTTAGCTTGAGCTATGTCCTCATAGATCGGAGAGAAAAGAGAAGACATAACTCGTAATAAGTATAGGCAAGTCAAAAGAATAAATAAAGGAATGAATGAACCAATGAGAAGTTGACCGTCCCCCTATACTTAGGATCAAATAATCCTAAGTATAACATACTGTACACAACGCAGGGAGGGTCAAGGGTGGGAATGAACAGATTGTACTCAGATTGTCTCCCCCTATACTTAGGGTGAGATATCCCTAAGTATAGACAAGACGAGGAGACAATGGAGAGGATCGAAAAGAATAGAACACTCGGGGTGCACACCCCCCTATACTTTGGACAAAGTACGTCCAAAGTATGGAAAACTGTCTACAAGGGGCGGCACCTTTATGATAGATAAGAAAAATAGAAAAGGAAAAGAAGAAAAGATATCAACAGATGAAAGAATGATATAGACAGATGGATCTATACAACGGAAGATGGAATTGATCACCATGTATGAGATGCAAATGATACGAGTCAAAGAACACATCTCATACTAGAAGAATGGGGGCAACGTCAACGGTCGGCGGATCATGGTCTAGATATAGCTTCAGGCACTGACCGTTAACCCGGAAGGTAGAGGAAGATGATAGTTCTGATATATCAATGTTGCCATTGTCATGTACCTTCCTGACCACATACGGACCTTTCCACTTGCTCTGTAATTTCCCTGGAAATAATTTCAGCCTGAAATCAAACAACCATACGCGCTGATCTGGCTCAAACTATTTATGGCTGATATGGGAATCGTGCCATGTTTTCACTTTCTCCTTGTACTGTAGGCTGCTAGAAAAGGTTGTGTCTCTCAACTTCTCCAGGGCTGCCAACTCTGCTCTCCTCTGTTCTCCTATACTCTCAGGATCCAATAATAACTCAGTGACTGCCCAAAGTGACTTATGCTTGATTTCCACAGGAAGATGGCACGACTTACCATAGACGAGTCGAAAGGGAGATGTCCCTAATGGATTCTTGAAGGAGGTCTGATAGGCCCACAAGACCGAGTCCAAAAGTTGTGACCAATCTTTTCGGTCTGGGCGGACAACCTTCTGTAAGATAGTCTTGATCTCCCGATTCGATACTTCAGCAAGACCATTAGTCTGAGGGTGATACGGTGTGGCAACACGATGGTCAATGCCGAACTCGTCTGCAAGGGCCCTAACCTTGTCATTGATGAAATGAGACCCCCCATCTGAAATCAAGACTCTAGGTACCCCGAACCGTGAAATGATATTTTTCCTCAAAAATTTACACACAGTCTTAGCATCTACGGCTCGGGCGGGGATGGCCTCAACCCATCGGCTGACATAATCTACAGCGAGCAAAATATGCTCAAATCCCTGACTCTTAGGAAATAGGCCCATGAAATCAATCCCCCGTGCATCAAAAACCTCACAAAAGTGAATGGGTTGCATGGGCATCATGTCTCTCTGTCCGCAAGTACCCATCTTCTAACAGTCAGTACATCTCTTCACGAATTCATCTGAATCCTTGAAGAGAGTAGGCCACCAAAGGCCGGATTGAAGCACCTTTTGTGCTGTCCGTTTCCCAGAATGATGTCCTCCTGCCTCAAGCTTGTGGCAGTATGTGAGGACGCTATGCTGCTCTTCTTGAGGAATGCACCTCCTCCAGATGCTGTCCCCTCCTTCATGATAAAGGACGGGATCCTCCCAATGATAAAACTTGGACTTCGCACGGAAGGTCTCAAGTTTCTGCTTGGGCCAACCTTGTGGGACCGTCTTGGCAACAAGATAGTTCACAATGTCGGCATACCATGGGAGCGAGGCGATAGCCAAGATCGCCTCATCTGGAAACGTCTCTATGATAGGTGCGCTGGGCTCAGATTCCTCAAGGTTCTCTAAGCGGGAAAGATGATCCGCCACCACATTCTTAACTCCAGGCTTATCCTTAATCTCAATATCAAACTCCTGGAGCAGAAGGATCCATCTAGTAAGGCGTGCTTTGGTATCCTTCTTGGCCATTAAGTACCGGATGGCGGTGTGATCTGTAAAAATAGTCACTCTAGATCTGAGAATATAAGATCTGTATTTATCCAAAGCAAAGACTACGGCCAGCATCTCTTTCTCTGTCATAGTGTAATTCCGCTGAGCTACATCCAAAGTCCGGCTAGCGTAGTGAATGGCAAACGACAATCCATCCCTCCTCTGTCCAAGCACAACCCCAACGGCAAAATCAGAAGCATCTGTCATGATCTCGAATGGGAGAGACCAATCGGATGGCTGAAGGACAGGAGCCGTGAGAACCATACTCTTGAGAGTCTCAAAAGATGCGAGACATTTATCATCTACAATGAACTTGGTGTCCTTTGTCAGCAAATCTGTAAGCGTTCGGGCAATACGACTGAAGTCCTGAATGAACCATCGGTAGAAACCGACATGCCCCACAAAAGACTGCAATTGACACAGATTGGACGGTGGATTGAGTTTTCTAATGATATCCAACTTGGCCGGATCGACCTCCATGCCCCTTTTGGAGATGATATGACCAAGGACTGTCCCTTGAGTCACCATGAAGTGACTCTTCTCCCAAGATAATACAAGATTAACCTCTATGCAGTGCTGAAGCACACGGTCTAGGCAGTCAAGACAAGCATCGAACCCGTCACCATAGACCGAGAAGTCATCCATGAAGACCTCTAAACAGTCACCCACCATGTCTAAGAAAATGGACAACATGCACCTTCGGAATGTCATGGGAGCGTTACATAGACCAAAGGGCATCCGTCTGAAAGTATAAGTCCCGAACGGATAGGTGAATGTCATTTTCTCCTGGTCTTTGGGCACAATGGCCACTTGATTATAACCGAAGTACCCGTCAAGGAAACAGTAATGAATCTTCCCAATTAGCCTCTCGATAATCTGATCAATGAATGGTAGCGGGAAATGATCCTTCTTGGTGGCCTGATTCAATCATCTGTAGTCCACACAGACCCTCCAAGAAGTGGGTACTCGGGTAGCGATCTCCTTTCCTGACTCGCTCACAACTGTAGTGATACCCGTCTTCTTAGGTACCATATGTACTGGACTAACCCACTTGGAGTCGGAGATGGGGTAGATAAAATCGACACTCCACCACCTTGATATTTCTTTCATGACCACATCTCGAAGATTCGGGTTCATCCGTCGCTGGAACTCACGTGACGACCTAGCGTCCTCTTCAAGATAGATGTGGTGGGAGCACATGGCCGGACTAATCCCCTGGAGATCAGCTATACTCCATACTATTGCCTTGCGGTTTCTTTCAAGAACCTCCATCAGACGAGATTCTTGTTCTCCAGTCAAACTTGCTGAGATAATGATTGGGTACTATCTGGCTCACCTGCAAGGAATCTATACTTCAGCGACTGCGGCAAGGGTTTCAGTTCTGAACAACTAGGAGGTGGCAGATCTGGCTTCTGATATGTCCGTGTAAAAGCTACCAGGTCTGCATGGGAGAACTCTCGCTGCAAATGAACATCTGACGAAGGGAGGCCTGCTGAATCATCAATAAACTGTACTGGCTCGCACTCCATCCTAGCTGTCGGCTCAGAAGGAATCAGACATGGTAAATAATCATCAAAATCATCCCAATCAATGTCTGAGTCCAAGGGATCTGAACTAGATGAACAAGACTGAAAATCATCAGCACCACTCGTCCCAACACTATCAGCCTCAAATGTATCCTCGTCCAGGGGTGTGCTCTCCAGGCTCTCGACTGCCATAAGCCGTAAGTACGGTGAATCTGTAGGAAAGGCGAGGGTCTGTGCTACGGGATCTGTCCAAATGGATTCATCATCTGTCATCACAAAATCACACTCCTGGTAGATGTCTAGCTCTTCCTCTGTCTTCTGCTCAATGTCACTGGACTGCTCTGAGCATGCTAATTCTCTCGCTCTGGTCTCCTCGATTGTCTTTATTTGTATGGTTTCGCTCTCTACGCGAAAACATACCTTCACACTATCATGATCGGATATCGCCTTGGCTGTGGCCAAGAATGGGCGTCCAAGTATGATGGGGGCATCGGTTACCGACTCAGGGATCTCCATGTCCAATACAACAAAGTCCACGGGGAATTTCAAGCCCTGAATGGTAACTACCACGTCTCTCAACAACCCCTTCAGCCTCTTAGTTGACCTATCAGCAAACTGAAGGACCGTCCTACTCCTAAGAAGATGACCAAACCCGAATCGGTCGAGTAAGGCTGTCGGAAGAGGGTTAATAGAAGAGTCGTTGTCTAATAGAGTACGATCAAACTGCTGCTCCTGAATCTCGCATCTGACATAGGGAGCTCCTGCATCTGGTCTCTTGGCTGGCAATTTGTTCTGAATGGTGCAACAAGTATCATGGGTGAGCATATGGATTTGATCTCTGTACCTCCTCTTCCTGCGGACTGTAGACGTCTCTTTCAAGTTCTTTTTGAAGAGGGGGATATGCTCAAATGCTTCCCGTAGAGTCAGCTGAATGTGGAATCTATCAATCATCTGGTTGCTGAACTCTACCTGCTGGGTCTTTTTTGGATTTTCTCTTTTACTCCCCTTCACCCGACGGAGTGCTTCAGGGAAGGGATAGTAGGGGCCTCCTCAGATGGAGGACTAGGAATAGGTTCCTGTGCCTGTGAAGGAATGGAATCCATACTATGATCATCATTCAATACATATGGATCTGAAGTGTGAACAGAAACCTTTCCTTTATTCATATTTTTGTTCTTTTTCTTGTTACCACAGTCCAAAGACACAAAAGGTGGCAACACAACATGTGGAAGCTCAACAAAAGTGGAAGTGGTGGCCTTAGTACCACCAACGACACCTGTCTTCGCGGCATCAGCACCGCGCTCTGGCTCTGCATCAAAAATGGTGGCTTCAGCACCACCGTCTGCATCAGATATCACGACGGCCTCAGTACCATCGTCTGGATCTCCATCATTGGTGGCATCAGCACCACCGTCATCAACATCATCATTGGCGGCATCAGCACCGCTCCTCTGCTCATCTGGCGCTCGTGATTCCGCATGCGGTTGTCGCTCAGAAGAGGCGCCGCCGACTGGCATCCTACCGCTCCTAGTAGTCACAAAATCAGCATCATGCAAAGAAGAAGACATGTCACTCAAATAATCACTAGGAGAGGTATCCTCTGTGAACTGTACCCTCTCAGACTTCCTCTTCAGATTATTCGGATTTGGTTCAATATGAGCTGGTATGGGGGCTTTTCCCTTGATTAAATCCCTCACCTCCTGCCGGAACTCATCCATGTCTCGCTGGTAGGATTCTCGATATTCAGAAAGTAATCGGGCGAGGTCATCAAATGCTGGGTTCTCGAAGGCAGGTGCCTGAGAACCGGATGTATTCCCTTGCTGGAAATGAGATTGCTGCTGGTGAGAGTAATGCTGGGATTGCTGGGAGTATGTCTGTTGAGGCTGCTGACGCTGCTTCCACTGCTGTCCCTGATAGGCGGGACGAGGACCATGCTGGTTCTGCTGGTGGGCATACTGGGGCTGCTGCTGTTGGTTGTTCTGCTGTCCTTGAGCGGGAGACTATTGTTGGGATGAGGAGCCACCATTGCCCCAATGGAATCTGGGGTGATCGTGACGAATCCCGGGCTACGGGTACCGGTCGTACCAAATCCCATTGACTTCCATCAATGATTCCTGCTCGAAGGATGGTGGAGGTAGAACTTCTAGTGGCTGATCCGGCTGATAGACCACCATCTGAGTGTCCTGAGATGGTGGTGGCAGTGATGGGTAATACTGTAGCTGCTGGACCGGCTCTGCCTGAATGTGGTTGACCTGGCGGTATGAGGTAGAGGGCTGGGTGGATCTGCTACTGCTGGGATCAGCTCGTGACCTGGGAGGCTGTTGAGTAGACGTATGTGCCTCCTAAATGCATAGCATCTGCGTCTTTAGGTCACTTATGGTCTTGGTCATCTGGTCCATCTGGGCCAGTCCTTGCATCTGCTTCTTCTCGAGGATTTCGAGATGGTCCAACTTCTCACTAATGATGTCCATGTTGGCTGTAGCTGATTCGGCTTGGGCTGCGGCTGCCGACGGAGTGTGAGGACCGACATCGATGCGGGCGATCCTCTGAAATGATCCTGCTCCTTGGAGGGGGGGGGGCTTCTGCTGTGTGTAGACTCGGGATTGGGCCATGACTGTCGAGTTCTCTGCCATCCCTTCATAGATGGCCCAAACGTCGTCTTCACCCTTGAATAAATAGGAGCCACCAAAAGAGGCATTTACAAGCCCCTGCAGCTCCGGTGTTAGCCCACAAAAGAAACTTTGAACCAGATTGGACTTGGATATATCATGGTGTGGACACCGGTCAATGAGCTCTCGGAAACGATCCCAAGCTTCATCGAATTGTTCATTAGGGATCATTGTGAAGTTGCTGATCATAGCTCTTGCTGTGTTCGTTCGGCCGAGAGGGTAATACTTCTTCAAGTAAGCGGTCCGGAGTTATGCCCAAGTGTCGACGAAGCTCCCCAAATGTTTCAGCCAGTACGCGACTCTATCAACCAAAGAGAATGGGAAAGCAATCATCTTGATGGTGTCCTCAGTCATCAGCCTGTCATGAATGGTATTGCATATCATCTTGAATTCTTGCAGATGGAGGTGTGGTTCTTCGGTCGGCAACCCATGGAATTTAGGCAGAGGCTGAATAGTGTGGGGGTGAAGCTCGAAGTCTCCATGGATGGGAGGGAGTCAGATCCATCGATGAGTAGGGGATGCTGCAGGATTGTGCAATTCCCTCATGATTGTCTGTGGCGGTCTCTCAGCGTTAGGATCACCTCCTCCTGCATCAAGTCCATCACCGCCTCCGCCCCACGGTCTATCTTCACGTCCCTCTCACATATGCGCAATCTCCCTCACGAGGTCACCCATGAATGCGCCCTGGTCTCTGATCTGTCTCTGCATAGTCTCTAGGGATGCCAACAATGAATTGCTGATGGCAGCTTGGTCCTATAGAAATGGAGGGGGCTCCTGCTCATCCGGGTGTTCTCCTCTGTCTGCCATGTCTGGATTCTCTGAAAATGCAAAAGAACACATCTCAGGTGCCGTCAAATGATCTGAGCTCTGTGATGCACTAAATTCTGAAACTCTTGGACTGATGGAAGGAGAAGGGTGGTCGAGGGGGAATAGGGTGGAAGTGTACTCAAGCTCGGAAAGTGGGTCTAGACTCTCCAAGGTCGTCCTAGATGAATAGGGAGGAGTGCTGGATAGCGGTGCCGCCAAAGACGGCCTAAGATATCTCCGTCCCATCATCTTGATTATTGAGAAGAGCAAGGTTGAGAAATGAAGAAGAATGTGGCAAAATTGCGCACATTTGTGCGGTGTTTTTGATCTTGACCTAAAAGCGACTAGCAATCAAACACAAAACAAGGGCATTCACCAACTCAACGCATGAAGCCGTGAAGGTTCGGCTTTTATCTATGTAGTTTTTATCTTGAATTCAGGAAGTTATCTTTCAACGAGTCCTTAGAGCGCTACGCCTATAGGAGAGAGAGAGTACTGTCGGAAAAGTATTCCCGTACATGTCCTCCTCCTGTATAACCTGTAGCCTACGATTTTTAAGGTCCTTGTAACCCTTCATGGATCCCTACTCAGCCAAAGAAAAGAGGGAGGAAGCCGATAGGCGAAACCGATACTTCGGATCTCGCTCGCAATAGAATCACCCGTGAGCGTTCAAGACCCTACTTGGACACAAGACGATGAGACAAACACACCCGTGAAGGCGTGTCCTATGCTCGATACTTCGAACAAGGTCGATGCTCAACACAATAGTGAGTCACCAATGATGACCAAGCCCTACTCGTCTACGTACGATAGTAGCGCCAATACTTCGGAAATCCAGGCGATACACAAGGCAGCCACAAGCTGGGTTTTTGGCTCTAATCCTTACGAAGCACTCTGCTCACTTGGAAGGAGACCTTCCCATGCAACCTGAATACACGTGAGGGTGTTACTCTCCCCAAGCAATGAATCCAATTACCAATTTTATTTAGGTCAAGTTTTCTTTAGCAGCCCCTTTTTTAATTTTTTTGGTGTTATCACTTCTTTTGAGTTAATTCAAACAAACGCCTAACGTTTTTGTATTTTCTTGATTCCTACTTGATCTAAAAACAGAGGGAGAAAAGAGTCGGAAAAGCCGTGCAAGTCGGCACCAAGATGGAAATCTCACCTTTGTGCCTATATGATGAATGCAAAGATAGAAAGACTTACAGTGCCTCCAGCTCTCTCCATGCGGGATGCAAAGCATAAATTTTTAAACCTAATCTAAATGTCGATATGCACACAGAAATCGTCCTAAGCAGGCAATTGCTAATGTGAAGAACCACAAGTCAATCACCAATCCTCAATCCTAGAGTCCGGTCTAGGCTCACCCCTCCTCTTGACAAATCGAGTTCAGGAGAAGCGCTTGGCAGGATGAGCTCGCGACGCGATGAATCGAAGATGATGAATCAACTATTTAATTAAACTAAGTCCAAATACGCACTATAGGTACATGCAATGGTTATTAGGGTGTTTGGACCTAATCTAATCGATCAAGAAATGCCTAAAATCTAAGGGCTCATTCCACAAAAGAAAAAGAAAAATAAAACAAACACCAGAAAATGACAGCAGTAAAACGCGAAGAAAACCGCGGTGAGCCCCCAGGTGTACAAACACCTGGAAATTAGGCCCGGGTGTCCTGAGTTTCCAAGTGTACCTGCATTATTACAAATTAAATAAATCTCTCTCACACAAAAATATAACAAAAGCTAGCTAACACACTCTCTCTCAAATCTCCTGCTCTCTCCTGTCGGCTTGGGCTAGAAAAGCCAACTCCGCCTCCCAAGGTTGCACCGAATCACCTAGGCGATCCTCCTTGATCCGCGGTCCCTCGCAAGAAGACAAGAAACGAGATGGTCAGATGGCTCAACAATATATATCAAAAATAGAAGAGAGATAAAACAAGCAATAATGTAAACAAGCAATCACAATCAATCAAGAACAAGAACTATACGCTGTTGCTCCCCGGCAACGGCGCCATTTGATAACCAGGGAGATCGAGGGGCGTACGGCTTCACAAGGCGAAACCGCAGTCGGTGTATTGACCGCTCAACAATCCCTAATTAATCAACAATGAACCCACAAGATAAATCAAGTAATGAAAAATAGATGTGGAGTCAAATTTATTTTAACTCTACAAACCGGTGTATAGTGGAAGTAGGTAGAGTGTCGAACTCAGGAAGCAAGGTAGGATAGATCAAGTAAGTGCTAAATGAGTGATGTGATTGTGTGTCTACAAGAATGCAAATGTTTTTGTGGGTTTTTAATTTTATTTTTTATTTAATTTTTAATTTGTATTTTGATTTTTAATTTTCTGA
Source organism: Ottelia alismoides (assembly GCA_037367405.1). Classification (NCBI taxonomy): domain Eukaryota; kingdom Viridiplantae; phylum Streptophyta; class Magnoliopsida; order Alismatales; family Hydrocharitaceae; genus Ottelia; species Ottelia alismoides. The sequence goes on from JAZKJV010006839.1 coordinate 1,002,731, forward strand.
TTTTATATTTTCTTTTTATATTTTATATTTTTTTTTGTTTTTATAAATAGAATATATAAATACTATATGACAAGAGGTGATAAGATGTTTATAAAAATAAGGAAAAATTCTCAAAAATTGAGAAATAAAATGTTTTCGGTCTTTTTATATTTTTATAATGTTATTATGATTTTTGGGAATTTTTCTGAATATTTTTGGTATTTTTAAAAGTGAAAATACAAGAAAACATTGAACAAAGGTGCTGGCTGAGATTAAAATAGGAATGAAAAATAGCAAACAGTAACAAAATTTTCCCAAATCAATTTTAAAATAAAGGAAATTTTATAGAGAACCTACGTGACCTGAGTTTATATTTTTTGGATTTTTCTATGATTTTTTAGATTTTTTGAAGTTTTAAGGTGTTTTCTAATTTTTAAGGTTTTTATTGTGAAATTTTTAGTGATTTTTGGATAATAATTAAAAGACACTAAAATAGACCTTGGGTATTTTTTTTCGAATTTTTCAAGGTGTTTTGATATTTTTTGGTATTTTCTAGTGCAAACAGTAGCTAAAATGCATCTTTTGATTTTTAATAAATATTAAAATGAAATAAAAATGAAATGCGAAAATATGGTGTGAAAGTGCAATGAACAGGAGCCTAAGTTAATTTTTTTGGTAATTTTTCGAGTTAAAATGATGCTCTAAATAAATAGGAAAAGCATACAAAAATACACGGCCTGGCAGGGGTATAAATGCAAATAGACAAACATCCAGGGGGTACGTTGCAATTTTCACACAAAATATAGCACTGAATATACAAATTAATGGACTAAACACAAATAACCATACCCGCGGGGATATCCTTGCAAAATCACCACCCTAGCGCGTGACTAGCACGCGCTTGGAAGGGACCTAAGTGTAATATTACAAAATACAGGGGCCTTGATGCAAAATACCCAAAAATATTATACTGCAATTTAAAGTTCTGGTACTGAAAACAAATACACAAATGGCCGAGGGCCTCTATGCAAAATGCCTCACGCCTCACGTGTACTGGTCACGTGAGGTGACGTGGCAAGGACCTAAGTTCAAATATATAAAGTTCAGGGGCCTAAAAGCAATTATTACAAAAATATTTGAACTGCAAATGAAAATTTAAGGTCTATTTAATAAGAGGAAAGGGAGCCTACTTTGTGAAGTAGGTAACTTACCTACTTCACATTTCATTTTTTGCAAAATTTTTTTATTTTTTTTCAAAAATGCCACAATGGATTTTGATAATTATATCCCTCTAATATGTCATTTAAATTTCGTCAGAAACAAAGACTCCTATGGCCTCCATCTAGACAGTCATTTTTTAACGGTCACAGATTTGCTTTATTTTACATGTTCTAGATGAAGGCTGTAGGAGTCTCCGTTTCTGATGAAATTTGAATGACATATTAGATGGATATAATTATGAATATCCACGGTGACATTTTTCAAAAAAAATAAAAAAAATTTAAAAAATTGGATGTGAAGTAGGTAAGGTTACCTACTTCACAAAGTAGGCTCCCTTTCCTCATTTAATAAATACAAAAAAGCAGGGGGTGGCGAGTGCAAAATACCCCTCGCGCGCGATCCAACGACGGATGTGCGTCCACTTGACGCGTGGCGATGATCTGACGGCCGATGACGCTTCGCTTCGACGTCTGAGATTAGATCTCAGATCAAGATCTGACGGTGGAGGAGTGCTGACGATCCGACGGTCGACGTGCGATCTGGAGAGGCGGCCCGATCCAACGGTGGCATGGGGCTGCGCTCTCCTGAGAGTTTCCTCTATGCGCGGCGAGGTCCAAAACACCTCGGCGACGGCCGAGGCTCGCTGAGGACGTCGGCGGAGCTGGGAGGTTTCGTGCGTCTCCGGCGAAGGCCAAAATGACCCCCGAGCGGGCGTTCAAGTTCTGGTACTGCAAAAACGGGTGAGAGGACCCAGGGCAAAGTGCCTGGGTTCTGCAGTGGCGAAATGGTGGCGAAACGACGAGTGGAGGGGCTCGACCGGAGGGGCGCTCCAGCGAGGTTAAAATGGAAGGTGATTTGGTCGATGGAAGTGAAAATTTCGAGAGGGCTTTTGATCCTAAGGATACGGAGAGTAAAATGCGAAAGAAAAATAAGGCAAATAGGGCAGCCTCGACGGTGGTGACTGGAGGGAAGGGGGTACCTCGGCCGTCGGTGAAGGGGGAGGTCGTGGAGCCACCTCAGGCGACGCTCGACCCACCTGAATGGCTCAACAGGGAGCTGTCACCTTCCTGGAGCTTTAAGGTGCGAAAGGGGAGCTAGACCTATGGAGTGAGGGGTTCCAATTCGAAAGGGAAGTCGGAGGTCCATTTTATGTGGTTTGACTCTATGTCTATGACGCTCCAAAGATCGAGTAACATCGGGCGATGCGATGATCCAATGCCCAAGGGAATCACTGGGAGAGCAAGGTGGATGATCGAGGAGGAGTTTTGCAGAAGGAATCAACACGAATTAGTGAAAGATTTGACCTCTAAAAAATCGAGAAGAAGGACCCTAAACGAGGTCTGACACAGCTCACATGGGGGAGGACGACCAGTTGGGTGGGGTCAACTGGGGCTGTCACCTGGTTGGTCCACGTGGACCAACCAGGAAAAATCCCTGAAATTATTTTGTAAATTCAAATAAAATATAGTAAATAAACGAATTAAATTTTGATTATTAAATGAAAAATATTTATTATTTTATAAGGTATTTTATGGTGATTTTTTATTATTTTTATGAAGTATAAATTTACAAGTTTCCTTTTATGCCCTTTGTAGGTGCATTACCTATATATTTTATTATTTAATTTTTTTGTGATTTTAATTTATTTATTTTAATTTATTATTTTATAAATTTGTAAAATACTTTTCTACACTTAATTATATTTTTATTTTATTTTTTTCATGTGTTTTGTACATTTAATAAAATATAAGTATAAATTATACAGGTATATGTATATGTAGTATACCTATGTATTATATTACAAGTATTTTTATTTTGTGTTTCTTTTATGTTTTTATTCTGATTTTAATACATACATATATATTATAAGTAATAATTACAAAATTATAAAAATATAAAATTATAAAAATAATGAATAGGTAATAAATTGAATATTTTAATCTGTACAAGTATATAATAGGGGTCCAAAACTCAACTTTCAAACCGTAGCTCTGCCAAATGAGAAACCACCGCCATTAAATAGCTTATTTTAAACTATATACAACTAAAGTGAGTTTGATGCATTTGGAGTTGTTATTTGTAAGATACAGGTCTGGGAAGTTGGGATTCTGGATTCTTATTCAGATCATAACTTTTTATCTATACATTATTTTTGAGTGAAAATCAATTTTGTATTTTTGTTTATTTAATTATCTACAACTTTCATGTACAAAGTTTCTTTATTTGAGGTATAAAAAGTGGAACCAAAAATGGGTCCCAAAATGAATAAAGAATGAATAGAGTGAAAGGTATTTCTACTGTATTTTGACCTTATCTCCATCTACTTTATTCCTTGCCGACCTATTCATCAAGATGCCTAGGTCTCGGGGTTTCGGATCATAAAATATTTACAATATTTCATTCTTTTTCTTTTCTTTTGTTTATTCAATGATTTTGGCTTTAATTACAGTACTTTACACACTATTTACATGCACATGCATGAATGCTAAGATGCTAAATTAATGGTATTTACAAGCATTTACTAGGGTTTTTGAGGCGAAATGATAGAATAAAGATGATGAAATGTGGATTCATCACTGATCATTCAGCCATTCAGTACTTACAACAGAAGAAGGATGCCAAACCCCGTCTTATCCGATGGATCCTTCTCCTCCTGGAATTTGACTTGGAAATTAAAGATAAACCTGGGGTAAAGAATGTGGTGGTCGATCATCTATCGAGGCTTCCTGAACTGGAATCTCCTGAGCTGAACCTGCAATCAATCATAGAGACCTTTCCAGATGAGGCAATTCTTTCAGTCACCTCGCTTCCTTGGTATGTAGACATCGTGAATTATCTGGTGACCAAGAAAATCCCACAGGATTGGCCGAAGTTGAAAATCGATAGATTCTTGTCTAAAATCCACTTCTACCAGTGGGAGGATCTGTATTTATTTCGTGAGGGGGCAGATTGTATCTGGAGAAGGCACATTACTCAGGAGGAAGTTCCAAGTATCTTCGCCTTATGTCATGACCAAGATTCTGGATAACATCATTCAAGCAAACGAACGACAACAAAAGTTCTTCAGAGTGGCCTCTGGTGGCCTTCACTATTCAAAGATGCAGATGATTATGTCAAATGCTGCACTGACTGTCAGAAGATGGGCGGAACCATAGGAATGAGAGATACGGTGCCTCCGAAATTCATTCAGATATCAGACGTCTTCGATGCATGGGGCATTGACTTTATGGGCCCATTTCCCAACAGCCAGGGCTATGAATATATTCTGCTTGCTGTCGACTATGTAAGTCATTGGGTGGAGGCTATTCCCGCCCGAACCGCCGACAGTAGGACTGTCTGTCGATTCTTGAGAGATCACATCATAGCACGGTTCGGGATTCCCAAGATTCTCATATCAGACGGGGGTAGTCATTTCATAAACAGAGAGGTGAAGAAGCTGACCCAAGAATTCTGCATTGAACATCATGTTGCTTCACCCTACCACCCACAGTCCAATTGCTTAGCTGAATGTTCAAACAGAGAGATCAAGACAATTCTACAGAATCTTGTGAGTCCGGATCGCAAGAACTGGTCTCAGCTGCTTGATTCTGTTCTTTGGACTTATAGAACAGCGTACAAGTCACCCTTGGGAATGTCTCCCTATCGCCTTGTGTATGGCAAGCCATGTCATCTGCTCGTTGAACTAATTCACAAATCTTTATGGGCCATCAACATATGTAATTTGGATTCCGAGCAAGCAGGGAAGAACAGAAAATTGGATCTGAACATATTATTGGAATTCAGAGATTATGCATATGACAACATCCTGATGTACAAGGAGAAGGTCAAAACGTGGCATGACAAGCATATCCGCCGTAAGTCCTTCGAGCCAGGTTAGAAGGTGTGGTTGTTTGGTGCGAAATTAAAGATCTTTCCAGGCATATTGAAGAGTAAATGGACTGGGCCGTTTATGGTTAGGCAGATGCGTGACAACGGAAGTGTATTTATATCCAATTTGTCAGCTGACGCACATCCATTTGTAGTCAATGGACAGCTTCTGAAGCCATACCTTGAACATGATACATTCATGTCTGTCGTTGACTCTATTCAAGTAAACTACAGGGATGAGCCGGATATCTCCGAAGAAGCAGAGGAAGGCCAAGCAGAGCAAAACATTTTTGAATGACTTTTCTTATTTTCTTCTTTTCTTCTTTTCGGTCTCTTTTATCTTATTCTACCGACATGATGTCATCCCTTTCATCACTGCTACACTTAGGATGTACTTTATCCTAAGTATGGGGGGATGCGCATTCCGAGTTGTTCATATCCGCTTGCATCTCTTGGCTTCTTTTCTTCTTTCCTTCTTTTCCTTTTCTATTTTCTTCATCTATCACAAGGTGTCGCCCCTTTTTGACAATCTTCTATACTTAGGACGCACTTTGTCCTAAGTATAGGGGGGTGTGCACCCCGAGTTTTCTCTATTTTTCGATCCTCTCCATTGTCTCCTCTTCTTATCTATACTTAGGGATATCTTACCCTAAGTATAGGGGGAGACAGTCTGAGTACGATCTGTTCATGCCCACCCTTGACCCTCCCTGCTTTGTGTACAATCTGCTATACTTAGGATTATTTGATCCTAAGTATAGGGGGGAGGGTCAACTTCTCATTCATTCATTCATTCATCCATTTATTCGTTATTCTTTAGACTTTTCTATACTCAGTATGAGTTATGTCTTCTCTTTTTCTCTCCGATCTATGAGGACATAGCTCAAGCTAAGTATAGGGGGGTCGTATATACTGCGTATATACTTTAGCCATAACTTGTACTTTCGTATTTTCTTATTAATATGGCTAATAATTCTTTAAAATTCATTAAAAACCTCAATAAAAAGTTGTGATTATTCCTCAAATTCTTTTTGTATTTACTGATTAATAAATCAGGTGAAAATATTTTTTGCAAAATGTTTGAAAAATAGTTTGAAAACATTTGTGAAAATCTCTTGGAAACTATTTGGAAAACGTTTTGTTACATGTTTTCAACCTTTGTAAAACTGGTGTGTTTTGAAAAATTTATTTTCTTTGTGTGAAATAAAATTATTTGGAAAACTAATTGCAAATAGCTTGAAAATGGTTGCAAAAATATTTTGAAAAATCTATCTATACTGTTTGAAAAACCTTTGCAAAATGATTTTCAAATGTGTATACATGTTTGTAAAATTGTTTGTAAAAATTATTTTGGACTGAAGTTTTTCAAAATTGTTTGTAAAAACCTTTTCAAATAAATTTGAGGAATACATACATCACTTTAAAATTCACTATATATACCTATAAAATTGATCACTTACCCTTGTAAATTCTTAAAATCCACTTCTTGTAAATATAAGATGCATCCCTGTGTAAATATTTGTACCTAGCTTTTAGCCAAAATTTTTGTTTTCAAAAATCCCAAAACATTTGCAAAACTAAAATCCAAAAACATCTGAAAATCTTTTTGAAAATACAAAAAAATGCATCTGCATCATCTTTGCAAAATCCATAAACAGTTAAAACACTTGAAAATTGCATCACAAAAATATTTTCTGCATTCTGCATAGCATGAGCATTTTTCGGATTGAGTTTCATAGTTGAATAAGTCTAAATAAAATCTGGAGATTGGAGCTTGATTGGACCTTAAAATCTACCTAATAACAGGAACCTTATAGGAACTGGGTTTGAGGTACTTCAGGTCTAGTTGACTTAATTCTTTGAGGTTCACGAGACTTAGTTCCATGGATTCTTGACTTCCTAAGTAGAGTATTTCGGAACACACGCACGACTCTTGTTGATAATGACCTAACTTGGACACCTGCACCTTTCACATGGCTCAACTCAGTTGGAGTGGTGAGGGGATTGGATTTGCCGGTATTAGACGCACACAAGTGGAAACACTTGTCCTCTTCTAGGGAGGGAAGTGCACCCCAACCCGTCCAATGATGAGGAATTCTAAAGACAGGAGAGTGTGGGTTGCAATAAAGCTTCAAAAGAGGGATAGTCTACTGGCTCAAGAGGAAAAACTCCCTATGTAAATGCTGTTGTGAATAGTATTTCGGAAAAAAATGGACAGACCTCTGCAAAAATAAATGCTTGCAAAAGTATGTGAATATGTTGTAAAGTCAGGAAGCAGGATTGAGTTCCAAAGTCAAATTATGTGAGCTTGCATATGGATGACTTGACTACACTGGTATTGCATCCGAGGATAGGTAGCTACATTGGCTACCGTCCATTCTTCTCTTCACCCCCTCTTCTTGAGTTGGTTGCCACTTGAACTTAGAAGGGAATACCCCGCTCCTCGAGGAAGGAGTTATTGGATTGGGGAATCATTGGGTTGTCATGCTGGAGAAGTCAGTCTCTTTGTCATTCTAGTTGGGGAGAGCCACTATCACTTACACTATACGACTCAGATTCATAGTCGTAGGGGTTAGCGTATGAGTTGAAATATTTTTGACCTGGCTATTGAGGAGACTTGAACAAAGTATTGGTATTCTCAGGGTCTGTTGGATTTCAAATCCGGTTCTCATTAAGGTTCCGCCCGCACTAAAATTCCAAAGATCCGACTTAAGCTACAAACTTTGATTTTGTGAAGATAAGTTTAATAATTAAATTTAATCCACATTTATACTTTTTCTTTTCTTTGTTTTTCTTTTCTGCATTTATTGCATAAGTGTTTGCTAGGGACTAGCAAAGGCAAGTATAGGAGGATGATGAATCTACGTTTCATCATCTTTATTCTATCATTTTGGCCTTAAAACCCTAGTAAATGCGTGTAAATAGGCTTAAATCATGCATTTTATCATCCATGCATTTGTGTATAAATTGTGCATAAAATATCGTTTTTAATGCCAAAATTATAGAATAAAGAAAAGAAAAGAAAAAGAATAAAATATTGTAAATATTTTATGACCCGAAACCTCGAGACCTAGGCATCTCGATGACTAAGTCGACAAGGAATAAAGTAGGGGGAGATAAGGACCAAAATACAGTAAAAATTCCTTTTGTTTAATTCATTCTTTATATATTTTGGGACCTATTTTTAGTTCCACTTTTTATACCTCAAATAAAGAAATTTTGTACATGAAAATTATAGATAAATAAATATAGAAAAATACGAAATTGATTTTATACAAAAATAATATACATATAAAAAGTTATGATCTGAATAAGATTCCAGAATCCCAACTTCCCAGACCTGTATCTCCCTAATAAATATTCGAAATGCATCAAACTCACTTTAATTGTATATAATTTAAAATAAGCTATTTAATGGCAGTGGTTTCGCGTTTGGCGGAGCTACGGTTTGAAAGTTGAGTTTTGGACCCCTATTGTATACTTGCACAGATTAAATTATTCATTTTATTATTTATTCATTATTTTTATAATTTTATATTTTTATAATTATGTAAATATTATTTATAATAAATATGTGTAGTAAAATCAGATTAAAAACCTAAAGGAAATTACAAAATAAAATACTTGTATATAACTTACATAGGTACAATACCTGTACATATACCTATATTATTAATACTTTTATTTTATTAAGTGTATAAAACACTTCAGAAAAATAAAATAAAAATATATTTAAGTATATAAAAATACTTTGTAAATTTATAAATTAATAAACAAAAATAAATAAATTAAATATATAAAATAAAAATAAAATATTAAAATATATAGATAAAGATACCTATAAAGGGTATAAAAGGTAACTTGTATTTTTATAACTCTAAAAAATAATTAAAAATCACCATAAAATACTTCATAAAATAATAAACAATTTTTATTTTTATAACAAAAAATTAATTAAATCATTTATTATTTTAAACCGAATTAATAAACCTTTTTTTCCAGGGATTATTTTGGTTGGTCCACGTGGACCAACCAGATCCTCTCCCTGTTTGACCTCGGTCAACTCCCTGACCGAGGTCTGGCTCCGTGTCAGACTGGTTTTTTGGCGTTTTCTCCACATTTTGGAGGGCGCATCTTTCACCATATGAGGTAGACTTCATCTTAACTTTCATCCTCGAAGAACGGTGATTCACGCCCTAGTGTTTTCAAGGGGTGTGGGTCATCGATTCGCAAAATATTTCTCGATCTTTGGGACCTCTCCACTCGTTTGGTCAAACCTTCAAATACACACCCCCGACTTCCCTTGCATCTTTGATCACTCTTCCTCCACTCCAACCTACTCCCAGATCGTCGAATCTCTTCCTGGTGACAGCAGGAGGCGTTCCCGCGCATCAGTGAGGTCGGAGAGGCGTCGAATCGAGCGTATCCCCTTGCCGAAGGGCTCGCCGGAGTCAGCTTCCAGTGCCACCTCGGTGAGGTCTTTTCTTCCTCACTCTGTCGTTTTGTTAACTCTTAAATTATCTCAATTCCATCTCCGTATCTCGCCCTTCAGTTATCTCCCGCTAAATCATCATCAAATCCTTGGTTCTCGTCGTTGGCCACGCGTCGAATTTGCCGGCCGATGACGAAACCCTCCCTCGTTGCATTTCGCTTCATTTCGCCCTCTGGAGGGTCACAACAGTTTGCCCGCGACGCTTGTAACTTGCCCTTGCAGGAACGACGCGCCCACCTCGCCTGGAGCCATGTTTTGGCGCTCGCCGGAGGTTCGTCAGCCCCTCAGCTCCGCCCCCTCCGTTCGAGCGCAGTAGGCCACCTCATCGCCTCCCGTTGCCTCCAACCTCTTCAGGACACCTGCAGGATTCCCCAGAGCCCTCTTGAAGCTTCATCGAGCAACAGAGAAGGTCGATCGACGCCAGCGAACCTCGCACCTCACGAGTTCTTCCTTGTTCGTCGAAGGGCCCTCCCATCCGTTGGATCAAGAACAGGGGCCCAGATCTTCCAGCTGTCGTCTGATCTACTTTGCCTGCGCCGTTGATCGCCTCTCCACCATCTAATCATAGCCATCTGATCGTGAAGGGGTATCGTGCGTCCCGCGCGCGCCACGTGTTTAAGTGGACGCATCTCAGCCGTCCGCTCCAGCGCAAAGCTTGGGTATTTTGCATTTCGACCCGAGCCCTTTTTATAATTATTTTGTAGTTCTTAAACTTTCGTCTGCAGTTCAAAAACTTTTGTAATATTTAGTAACTAGCCCCTGAACTTCTCTAAATTGTATTTAGGTCCTCCGGCACGTCACCTCACGTGCCTGTGCACGTGAGGTGAAGGGCATTTTAAGAGGACCCCTCACGGGTCTTGGTATTTCTGTTCAGTACATTAAGTTTTTATTACAGTTAAATATTTCTGGAAATTTCGCACAGTTTCCCTCGAAGGTTTCTTATATTGCGTTTTGATCCCTGCCTGGCACGTGGAAGTCAAGTGGGGGTGGCGTTTTTGCATGAAAGCCCTCGTGGCTTAGCTATTGATATTTGGTCCAGAAAGTATTCTAATATGTTCAGATTTTGTGGGAAATTTTTGTTTTAGCCCCTGGCCTTTTTGCATATTACCGAAATACCTCTCCCTATGTGTATTTTCTTGTTGTTATCTCTATTTATTGCATGCATTTCTAAAATCCCAAAAATTCTCAAAAAATCACTATAAGTTCCTGTTGCATAGTAGTTTAACTTCATATTTTTTTGCATTTTTATTGCATTTTAGTATTTATAAAATAAATAAAAAACAAGCATTTTCAGCACTGTTTGCATTATAAAATCCATAAAAATTATAAAGTCGCCTAGAAAATTTCCAAAAAAATATATATTGTGTGTTTGCATATCTTTTAGCTCCAGACCAAAAATCATTAAAAAATACAAAAGAAAACCCATAAAAATCAGAAAACTCTAAAAACCTTCCTAAAAATCTTAAAAATTCTAGAAAAATCCTAAAAATCTAATTTTTGTCTCTAAATTTTCCTTGTTTTATTATCTTTTATTGAAAATTAATTTGGAGAAATTTTATTACTATTTCCTAATTTATTTCTCCATTTTAGTTTCATCTCTTTACTTAGTTCACTGTTTTCAGTATTTTTGACTTTAAAACAAAAAATTCAAAAAAATATAGAAAAATCACAAAAACATTACAAAATTATAAAAAGCCAAAAAATATTTTATTTCTCGATTTTTGCTTTTTTTACTTATTTTTATAAATCATCTATCCCTTTTTTCTTATATCATTTATATACTTTATTTTATCTTCTAAAGAAAGAAAGAAACTAAAAAATATAAAATATAAAAAGAAAACATAAAATCAGAAAATTAAAATCAAAATATAAAAATTAGATAAAAAATACAAAATCAAAAACCCACAAAAAAGTCCCAATTGGCTAAGTAGTTCACTAGGCATAGGGCTTGACTTCTTGTCTCCTTGCTTTACTCCGTTGCTTCCTGTGTTCGACCCCTACTTGCTTGCCACTGTACATTCTTGGTAGGGTATAATAAATTTTGATCCTTGCTCTTGATTGCGTAATTGATTGCGTGGGTTGATTGTTGATAAACGTGAAGGCTTGAGTAGTCGCGTCAGCGATAGTGAGTCTAATCTGTCAGACCATTTTTAGTGGCTCTCACTTTTCTCGCTTTTCAAATGGTGTCGTTGCCGGGGAGCATCGGCTTGTAGAGTAGACTTGTGTCTTTTTACAAGTTTAGCCATTTCTGCTTATCTTATTTTATTGTATCATTAATTTTGGAACTGTATGACATCCCTTTCTTGTTTTCTTGCAAGGGACCACTAACCGAGGAGGATCTCCTAGGGGATCCTGAGCAGCCTTGGGAGGCGGAGCCGGCTATTCTATCCTAGCCGGCAAGAGAGAGCAGGAGGACTTGAGAGAGAGAGGTAGTTAGCTTTTTATTATTTTTGTGAGAGGAGAGACATTTTATTAATTTGTAATAATAAAGGTACCTTGGACTTTGGACATTCGGGCCCAATTTCCAAGTCTTTGTTCACTTGGGGGCTCACCGCAGTTTTGCCGCGTTTCATCGCCTTTTTTACTTTGTTTTTCCGATTTTGTTTTTCTTTCTTTTGTGGAATGAGCCCTTAGTTTTTAGGCTTTCTTGATCGTGTAGTCTAAGGCCAAACACCTAATAACCATTGCATGTACCTATAGTCTTCTCGTTTGGACTTAGAATTAATTAATTACAAAAGTACTCAATCTCGAAGCCGCGTGCCGCTAGAGGTCGTATACAGCACTGGCAGGATCCGTTGTGGCGGACACCGATCGGCATCAGAGACCGGACTTAGGCTTCGATCTGAGTACTTAGCATTTGGTTCTTCACGTGTAGCAATTGCCTGCTTAGGAAGATTTCCATGTGCATATCGGCATATAGATTAGGTTTATAAATTCGTGTTTTGCATCCCTCATGGAGAGAGCTGGGAGGCACTGTAAGTCTTCTATCTTTGCATTCGCCATCTAGGCACAAAGGTGAGATTTCCATCTTGGTGCCGCCTTGCATTGCTTTTCGACCTTCTCTCTCTGTTTTTGGATCAATAGGAATCAAAGAAAATACCAAAAACGTTAGACGCTTGTATTGAATCTACTCAAAACAAGTGATAACACAAAAAAATTAAAAAAAGGGACTGCTAAAAATACTTGACCTAAATAAAACCGATTAATTGGACTCATTGCCTTGGGGTAAGCAAAGCCCTCATTTGTTTTCAGGTTGCATAGGAAGGTTTCCTTCCCAGTAAGGTGAGCATCGTCGTAAGGATTAGAGACCAAAACCCAGTCTGTGGCTGCCTTGTGTATCACCTGGATTTCTGAAGTATTGGCGCTTCTATCGTACGTAGACGAGTAGGGCTTGGTCGACATTGATGACTCTCTATTGTGTAGAGCGTTGACCTTGTCCAAAGTATCGAGCATAGGCCACCCCTTCACAGGGGTGTCTGTCTCATTGTCTTGCGTCCGAGTAGGTTCTCGCGCGCTCACGGGTGATTCCGTTGCGAGCGAGATCCGAAGTATTGGTTTCGCCTATCGGCTTCCTTCCTCTATTTCTTTGGATGAGTAGGGATCCAGGAAGGGTTACAAGGACCTCAAAAAGTGCAGTCTACAGGTTACAAAGGAGGAGGACAAGTACGAGATACTTTTCCGGCAGTACTCTCTCTCCTATAGGCGTAGCACTCTAAGGACTCGTGACAAGATAATTGCCTTAAAATCAAATCTAAATTTTACAAAGATAATTGCTGAACCTTCACGGCTTCACAGGTCGAGTTGGTGAATCCATTGCCTTGGGTTTGATTGATTAGTCGAGTTAAGGTCAAGATCAAAAACATCGCACATTTGCGCCATTTTTGCTCTCCTTCCATTTGACCCATACTCATTGTGAGCCTTCTAATGTTTTACATTCCTTTTATTTCTTGTTTACCTTCGTGCTCTTCATCCATCATCTTTCCCTTTTGACCTTCTCAAGATGTCGTCACACGGATGGTTTAGTCGAGATCTCGCCGACGCCCACATCGATTCCGTGTCGCCAACGTCTTCAATAAGGAGGGGTGATCTCTAGGAAGTTAGTTCGGACCTTGTGAATTTCTCCTTGGACTCTCCTATTTTCTCTTCTTTCAACACTTGCCTTTCACCATTAAATCCGATGTTCGGGATGGACTCGCTACCCGAATTAGATCTTCCCTTTCAAATAAACCGGGATTACTCTTGTCCCCGAATTAACCCTCTGTGGATGGAGATCGATTTCAGTCAATATCCTATGCTCCATTCACAATATTCAGGGATTGACCTTAATTCCAGATTCATCTCAGCAGTAGGTGCTCAGGAAGATACTGATCAGGGTTTACTCGTCATGCAGAACCGAGATATCTTTGATTTTTCCCAGGGATTTCTTGGGTAATCAGCTCCCATGCTGCAAACATCCCCCGCTTCGTGCTTTTCTTTCTTTCCTCGTGGGCAGGAAGCACACCAGCTGCGTGCGTTGCGTGATTCCACTGTCTTTTTTGCACGTCGGCTGGGTGGACAGTTGACCGGAAGAGGAATTCGATTCGCCCGGCCAGCAGGCGGGCGACGTGCTTATCTTGTATGACAACACTACAGAGCGAGTGGCTCTTCTAGTCGGGCAGCTATGTGACAACACTCCAGCCGTTGACTCGTTCAAGAAAAGCCGCCCCAAACCCCCCCCTCTAACCTGGAATTTCCGTCAAATGACCCGGCCTCCCCTGGCTCTTCCACCGTCCGGGCTCCCTTTCCTCCGATTGGGCTTTCCCTGCTCCCCCGGCGCAGGCTCTCCACCTGATCACGAGCCAGAAGTTCAAGTTCATTCCGGAATGGCTCCAACAGGAAGAGGAAAGAGACCACGACCCCAAATTGAAGCTGAAGCCAATCAGGGGGAAGGGCAGTACACCACACATAATGAAGTCAATAGTCAATTGCTTGCTTCCATTCAAGCCATCCAGCAGCATTTGACTAACCAAGCCTTAGCCCAGACCGCCTTCTAAGAAATGCTGAACGACCTGAGGAGGAGGGCCGACGCAAGAGACGGCCGCAGGGAGGATGATCCCAATCAAGAGTTCAACTTCGAAGAGGGTAGAGATGAGTTCTCAGTGAGAGGACCAGAATTCGATAGAGCGGAAGCAGACCCACTGCAACCCAAGCCTACGCTGAAGGAGACATACAATCCAGGAGCAGGCCGCATCACTGAGTGGATCCAGATTTCACGCATCCACGCCCACTTCGAGCTAAAGCCGCAGTTTCTATCCTTGCTTCCCACATTTCACGAGAATACTAATGAGGAGCCTTACATTCATCTCAAGAAGTTGGCTGTATTTGTGCTATCGCTCACTACCCTGGAATTCCTTTGGGGGTAGTCAAGATGACAGCCTTTCCCTTCAGCCTTCAAGACAAGGTACTATATTGGGTCGATCACCTAGGGAAGGTAGTCACGACCTGGGAGGAGCTGAAGTCTGCATTTCTCCATAAGTTCTACCCTCTCGGGCGATTGAATCAGATGCATGCCCGTATTTCAAGTTTTTTCCAGCAACCCCACGAGACCATCCATGAAGCGTGGGAAAGATTCAAGGACCTCCAGGAGAAGTATCCCTACCATAAAATTCCCAAGACTAGTCTCGTGCAACACTTCTTTGGGGGGCTCACACTTGAGAGCCAAAAGCTTGTAGATGCCGCTTGTGGCGGTTCCCATTTCAACAAGGACGAGGACATGGTGTGGAACATCTTTGAGGAAATGGCTGAAGGAGAAGCCGCTCAATCCTCGTCCCGAGCATACATGAAGGTGCCAACCGCCATCAGCAAGCCAGCAAACATGGCTTCTCACACTGAAGGCAGGGATGAGATCTCCAACTTGAGCATCATTGGGAGCCATCTGTCCAAGGTGGACATCAATGAGAAGAGGTCGCAGGACCTCGAGAAATTATCAGTTATTGAGAAGAGGACCCAGGGTTGGGAAAAGCTCGATTTGATTTCCCAGTAGTTGGAGTAGCTCGTTCGTGCATTGAACGCCAACATGTGCAACACTGTGTCTACTCCTGTCGAGCCGATAGCTGAGAAGAAGGAGACTGTATTGCATCAAAATCCTCAGCCGACTCCACTGCAGCCCCAACCTGTTCAGCACGTGTATTACGTGCAGGTTCCGGAGCAGCTCCCACAGCCTCAGACATAGATGGTTGTATATCAACCTGAGTCCCAACCTGCTTACTCTGAGCAGCTCTCTCCACCCCCGCCACTGATATAGGAGATCAATGGCGTATGGAACAACGAAGCGCAACTGACCCATCCTCAGGGACATCCTCAAGGTCAGAACATGGGCAACCGGCCCTATCACCAGCAACAGCAGGGTGGGAGACCCTTCCACACCTCATACCAGTACCAGCCTCCATCTCACGGTAACACCTGGAGGCAGAATTATCAGCACGGTCCTCAGCAGTCCGGATACCGCGGACAAGGATACCATCATCAACCGGCTGCCCTGTACAACCAACAGAACTCACAGTATTCCTCCAACCCTCCTCCTCACCAATTCTCTCAGGGTTACCAGTCGCAGTCTCAGCCGTCATACCAGCATTCTAGGCCCCAGCAAGGGGATTCTTCTGAGATTGTACCGGTTAATCCGGCCCTGGCCTGCCTTGAACAATTAATGAAGAACATGGCTGAGATGACCCAGAAGATCGACGACCTGACGGCTGCCAAGACTGTCATACCAGCCCAGGATGAAGCTGATCCGAATAACTTCCGACGAGCAGGTAGTCGGCAGTCCAACCAGATTCAGGTGAATTAAATTGTTTTTTATCTAATGTTGTTACTCTCAGGAGCGGTAGGACACTCCAGCCATCAACGACAGTGAAGGGAAAGCATCTTGCATCTGACAGGGAATCGTCAGCCCAGCCAGCACGAGGGCCACACAACATTTTTGAAGGAGCACCATCTGCAGAAAATTCACAAAAAAATGAAGAAAACAACAAAACACAAAAAGAAAGCAGCAGCCCCGGTGGAGATAGGCCAGCATTGGAGACGTCTGCACCTGCTACAGAGCCGATTTCGGACAAAAGGAATATTGCACCTGCAACGGATCCAACGCCAGCATCCAAAGCCAGGCCCGTTATTTTTGGTCCACATCTTGTAGATGATTCTATTCTTTTTTTCCATCTACGTGTACACAACAATATGGACACTATTCTGAATGACTTTGGTGAAGACTTTGTAAATATTCCTTTTCCAGAAGCAATGAAAAAACACAAAAAAAATGAAAAAGTTGAAAATGTTTTGTCTGATCCTGCCATTATAGAAATTATCCAGAATTTGGTATTGAACATGCCATTAATGAAAGCTCTTGAGTACATGCCAGCTGTAAAGAAAGGATTGAAAGATGCATGCACAAACAAGCGCAGGCCGCATCCTCATAATTCTAGGAACAAAGGTGGCAAGCCCGAAAAGCATATCCTTACAATGACCACAATTAATGCAATCAGCAACCTCCCGGACAAAAAGCCTGATATGGGAGCACCTCTTGTGCGATGTCAAATGTTCAATCAGGAATTTGAACGAACACTTCTCGACAGCGGGTCTTCTGTCAACTTGATGCCAGCCTCACTGCTTACAGAATTCGGGCTAGGATTGCTCAAGCCTACAAAGATGATTCTGCAGTTTGCAGACAAATCAGTTAAGCGGCCTAGGGGCCTGTTGGAGGACATAATTGTCACGGTTCAGGGAAAGCAGTTCCCGGCTGATTTTGTGGTACTAGATATGGATGTCCTCGCTCCATTGCTCCTTACCCCAATCATACTTGGAAGACCATTACTGCGGACGTCGAACGCAGTCGTGAATTATGGGACTGGAGAAATCACTTTTGGTGCTGGCAATGAAACAATCAGAGTGGAGATCTTGCCCGAGGAAGTAGCAGCAACACCAACATCTGCATCATGTGCGAGGGTGATTGAGAACTCCGATGACTGCGACTTTTTGGCATAAATTCAAGATACCAACTTATTCTTGGATGACAACGAGATCCATGAACTCCTCTGCCCCGAGAAGGGATTGGAGACCGCAGTCGAATTTCCCATTATCGATCAGGATGAGGAACTTGCTGACGCGTTGAACGAAACTTCCGTGGGGGTGATGTGCCTTCAAAATCAAGAGCAAATTGTTGAAGAGTCTTGTGAGGAAGAGGAAATTATCGAGACGTGTCAAGATCTGATTGAAGAGGTAGAAAAGAGTATGGTGGATGCCGAACATATGAAAGAATCTCCACCAGAATTAATAGCTGAAGTCACTGCAGAAGTAGCTCCGACCCCACCAGAGTTGAAACCATTGCCCTCCAACATGAAATATGCCTTTATTGCGGGAGAATCGAACATGTACCCGATCATTATCAATGCACACCTGACTGAAGACTAAGAATCTCGTCTGATGGAGGTTCTTGAATGCAACCGCAAGGCAATAGGCTGGCGAACTTCGGATCTCCATGGGATCAATCCATCACTGTGCTCGCATTGCATTTTTTGGAAGAAGATTGCAGGCCCTCTCGAGAACTTCAGAGAAGATTAAATCCTAATCTGCGGGAGGTTGTTATGAAAGAGATTCAGAAATGGTGTGATGCGGGATTCATTTATCCCATCTCCGACAGCAAATGGGTGAGCCCTCTGCATGTCGTGCCAAAGAAATCAGGGATCACCATTGTGAAGAATGACAAAGGAGAGGAGATCGCAACCAGAGTACCCACCTCTTGGCGAGTATATGTGGACGACTTAACCTTGCCACTAAGAAGGACCATTTTCCTTTACCCTTCATCGACCAGATCTTGGAGAGATTGGCCGCGAAGGAATACTTCTGCTTCTTGGATGGATACTCTGGATACAATCAAGTTGCTATTGCTCCTGAAGATCAAGAGAAGACTACGTTCACCTATCCTTTTGGTACATATGCCTTCAGACGGATGCCGTTCGAGCTTTGCAACGCCCCAACCACATTTCAGAGGTGTATGCTTGCAGTTTTTGCCGATATGGTGGGCAACTTTCTTGAGGTCTTTATGGACGATTTCTTAATCTACGGGGACTCATTCGATCAATGTCTGGATTATTTAGACCAAGTTTTATGGAGGTGCTGCGAAGTAAATCTTATGCTCTCGTGGGAAAAGAGCAACTTCATGGTGACCGAAGGAATCGTGCTGGGTCACGTTGTTTCTAAACGTGGCATGGAGGTTGACCCAACCAAGGTTGAGGTAATTTACAAACTTGAGACACCTACAATGATTAAACAAGTCAGGCCATTCTTGGACCATGTCGGTTTTTACCGACGATTCATCAAAGATTTCAGTAAATTGGCCAGACCGTTGACTAAGTTGCTCGGCAAGGAGAATGTCATTGTGGATGACCGTGTGCTCCTTGCTTTCAATCAGCTGAAGGAACTCATCACACATGCCCCTGTCTTGCAGCCACCCATTTGGACTCAGCCTTTTGAGATAATGACCGATACGTCAGATTTTGCCATTGGTGCTGTACTTGGACAGAGGAGAGATAATGTACCGTTTGCGATTAACTACGCTAGTCGAACGCTCGATGAAGCCCAGCGAAACTACACTGTCACTGAAAAGGAGCTGCTAGCGGTAGTCTTTGCCCTGGAAAAGTTCAGATCCTACCTCCTTGGATCCAAAGTAATCATCTACACTGATCATTCGACCTTTCGGTACTTACAACAGAAGAAGGATGCCAAACCCTGCCTTGTCCGATGGATCCTTCTCCTCCAGGAATTTGACTTGGAAATTAAAGATAAACCTGGGGTAAAGAATGTGGTGGCCGATCATCTATTGAGGCTTCCTGAACTGGAATCTCCTGAGCTAAACCTGCAACCAATCATAGAAACCTTTCCAGACGAGGCAATTCTTTCAGTCACCTCGCTTCCTTGGTATGCAGACATCGTGAATTATCTGGTGACCAAGAAAATCCCACAGGATTAACCGAAGTTGAAAAATCGACAGATTCTTGTCTAAAATCCATTTCTACCAGTGGGAGGATCCGTATTTATTTTGTGAGGCGGCAGATTGTATCTAGAGAAGGTGCATTCCTCAGGAGGAAGTTCCAAGTGTCCTCGCCTTATGTCATGACCAAGATTCTAGAGGACATCATTCAGGCAAACGAACGCAGCAAAAGTTCTTCAGAGTGGCCTCTGGTGGCCTTCTCTATTCAAAGATGCAGATGATTATGTCAAATGCTGCACTGACTGTCAGAAGATGGGCAGAACCATAGGAATGAGAGATACGTTGCCTCTGAAATTCATTCAGATATCAGACATCTTCGATGCATGGGGCATTGACTTTATGGGCCCATTTCCCAACATCCAGTGCTATGAATATATTCTGCTTGCTGTTGACTATGTAAGTTGCTGGGTGGAGGCTATTCCCGCCCGAACCGCCGACAGTAGGACTGTCTGTCGATTCTTGAGAGATCACATCATAGCACGGTTTGGGATTCCCAAGATTCTCATATCAGACGGGGGTAGTCATTTTATAAACAGAGAGGTGAAGAAGCTGACCCAGGAATTCTGCATTGAACATCGTGTTGCTTCACCCTACCACCCGCAGTCCAATGGCTTAGCTGAATGTTCAAACAGGGAGATCAAGACAATTCTACAGAAGCTTATGCGTCCGGATCGTAAGAACTGGTCTCAGCTGCTTGATTCTGTTCTTTGAGATTACCAAACAGCGTACAAGTCACCCTTGGGAATGTCTCCCTACCGCCTTGTGTATGGCAAGCCATGTCATCTGCCCATTGAACTAATTCAGAAATCTTTATGGGCCATCAACATATGTAATTTGGATTCCGAGCAAGCAGGGAAGAACAGAAAATTGGATCTAAACATATTATTGGAATTCAGAGATTATGCATATGACAACATCCTGATGTACAATGAGAAGGTCAAAACGTGGCATGACAAGCATATCCGCCGCAAGTCCTTCGAGCCAGGTCAGAAGGTGTGGTTGTTTGATGTGAAATTAAAGATCTTTCCAGGCAAATTGAAGAGTAAATGGACTGGTCCGTTTATGGTTAGGCAGGTGCGTGACAACGGAAGTGTATTTATATCCAATTTGTCAGTTGACGCACATCCATTTATAGTCAATGGACAGCTTCTGAAGCCATACCTTGAACATGATACATTCATGTCTATCGTTGACTCTTTTCAAGTAATCTACAGGGATGAGCCAGATATCTCCGAAGAGGCAGAGGAAGGCCAAGCAGAGCAAAACATTTTTGAATGACTTTTCTTCTTTTCTTCTTTTCTTCTTTTCCGCCTCTTTTATCTTATTCTACCGACATGATGTCATCCCTTTCCTCACTGCTACACTTAGGATGTACTTTATCCTAAGTATAGGGGGGATACGCATTCCGAGTTGTTCATATCTGCTTGCATCTCTTAACTTCTTCTCTTCTTTCCTTCTTTTCCTTTTCTATTTTCTTCATCTATCACAAGGTGTCGCCCCTTTTTGACAGTCTTCTATACTTAGTACACACTTTGTCCTAAGTATACTGGGTTGTGCACACCACGTTTTCTCTATTCTTCGATCCTCTCCATTGTCTCCTCTTCTTGTCTATACTTAGGGATATCTTACTGTTTAACCCGAAAATCGATGGTCTTGAGTTCCACACAAGGCGGGAACTCAGTCGCTTAATCGACCATGCGAAATCCAGATTAAAACAACAATTAACCCACAACAGATAAATCAAGCAATGAAAGTAAATGTGCGGAGTTAAAATTTATTATAACTCTACAACAAAGATGTGTATAGGTGCAAGTATGTGTAGAGGTTGAACACAGGGAGCAGACATGTAGAACGGGGCATAATTGCTCAAAATGTGTGAATGTGAATATTTGCCTATAAATGCTTTGTTTTTGTGGGTTTTAAAATTTTAAATATTTAATTTTTAATTTTATAATTTTGTATTTTGATTTTTTTTAATTTTCTGATTTTATATTTTCTTTTTATATTTTATAATTTTGTATTTTCTTTTTCAATTATAATATATATAAAGGTAAGAAAGAGGAGGATAATGTATTTATAAAAATAGGTAAAAATAAGGAAAAATCAGAAAATAAAGTATTTTTGGTCTTTTTGTATTTTTCTAATGTTTTTGTGATTTTGCTAGATTTTTCCTAATTTTTTGGTATTTTTAAAGGTCAAAAATACTAAAAACGGTGAATAAAATGAAGATCTGAAACTAAAATGGGAATGAAAAATAGTAAACAGTAAAAAAAATTTCCCAAATTAATTTTAAATGAAATACAATAAAATAAGGAAAATTCAAACACAAAAATTATATTTTTAGGATTTTTTTATGGATTTTTTATATTTTTATGAAGATTTTTTAGAGTTTTATAATTCTTAGGAGTTTTCTTTCATATTTTAGTGATCTTTGGACAGAAGTTAAAACACACTAAAATATGTAAAATATATTTTTTAGGGATTTTTCTAAAGCATTTTTATAATTTTTATGGATTTTATGATGCAAAAAGTGTTGAAAATGGGAGTTTTTGAATTGTTATAAATATTAAAATGCAATATTTATGCAAAATAAAAATATGGCGTGATACTAAGATGCAACAAGAGTCTAAATTGATTTTTGTGGATTTTTTAAGGTTTTAGAGATGCATACAATAAATAGAGGAAGCAAAAAGAAACTACTCACTGGCCAGGGGTATATTTGCAATTATAGAAAAGTTTGGGGGCCAGCGTGCAATATTCCAACAAAATAAAAAACTGATTAAAAATATTACTAGACGAAATACCAATAACCAGAAGCACGAGGATATATCTGCAAAAATGCCAGAGACCACGTGACACGCACGTGGTCTGGCGAGGACTAAAACACAATATGCAACAACTCTGGGGACTAATATGCAATAATTCCAGAAATATTTTACCGCCAATAAAAGTTTTGTGCCTCAAGATAAATATGCAAAACAACTTGGGTTCCCTTGCAAAATTCCTAGACACACGTGACGAGCACGTGCGCCAGGCGGGGACCAAAATGAAATGTCACAAACTAGGGGGGCTACTTGCAAATATTACAAAAACTAATGAACAACCTATGAAAGTTTAGAGATCACTTAATAAACAAACAAAAACGTGGGGGTTTGAATGCAAAATACCCTGCAGGCGGATCGGACGGTGGCAGTCGGTCACTTAAGCCACGTGGCACGCGTATACGACCCGATACCTCTTCGTCTTCCACGGCCAAGATTAAAACGTGAAATGCTGATCGGACGACCGGGAGTGATTGGATCTGACGGACGCTGCTGCTTCTGGAGAAGGCTCCTTGATCGGACGACGTGTAGAGGTCCAACAAGAACACCTGAAGAACAGGCCCCCGTCGGATTTGAATCGACCAAGGGCGACTCCTCCGTGCACCTGGGCGGTCCCCGACCATCTCCGTGTACTCCTGCAGGTCCTCTCTATACCCTGGTGGCGGCAAAATGGGCCAGCACCCCCCGGAGCTACCCCACGACGTCGAGGGAGACGGAGAGCTCCAGGCGGTCCGGCGATCTCCAAAATCGCCTCCAGGCGAGCCCTTTGTTCCTGTCACCTGCACAAGACGTTAAGAGAAGCTAGGGCAAATTGCCTCGCCTCTCCTGGTAGCGGTGGAAGGCGGAATGCGACGATGGAGGAACTCGCCGGAGCTTGTTCCGGCGAGGTGGTGGCCGAGGTGGAAGGCGGGTAGATGATCGAAAATGACGGCCAAGATCTATTCCTAAGGCAAAAGAAAATTTAAAGATGCAAGAAAAGGAGCTAAAACGAACCTCAAGCGGCTGTGGACCGTGAGATAGGTACCTCGACGGCCAAGGCCGGAGGTGGGGGTTGGAGACCGCCTCGGCCCTCGCCTGAGCTCTCCTAGCCCAGCTAGAGACGCTCCTGTCACCAGCGTCGATCCGGAGCTGGAAGAGAAGCTCAAACAGGGGTCAAAAGGGGTTCAAAGGGAGGAGGAAGTGACATGGGTCGGTTTGAAAGAGTGGCTGGGAGGCTCCAAAGAACATGGTGGATCAAGCAAATCGCGGGTCCAATCCCTGAAATAATACATGGGCGTGTAAGGTCAAATATCGGGGAGAAAAAGTCGTGAAGGGAGTATCATGAAAGGAGGCACGACGCGACCTAGAAAAATCCGTCAAAACGGACAAAAACTCAAATCTGACAAGGTCCAGACCTCGATTTGAGAGTTGACCGAGGTCAACCAACGGAGACCTCTGGTTGGTCCACGTGGACCAACTAGGAAAATTCCTTGGAAAAAAACCTTATAAAATCATTTAAAAATAGAAAATGAATATATTAAATTTTGGTTATAAAATAAAAAATATTCATAATTTTATAAGGTATTCTAATATGATTTTTTAATTATTTTTTCAAGGTATTAATTTACAAGTTTCCTTTTATACCCTTTATAGGTATTTTTATCTATATACTTTAATATTTTATTTTTATTTTGTGTTTTTAATTTATTTATTTTTATTTATTATTTTATAAATTTATGAAATACTTTTATACACTTAAATATAATTTTATTTTATTTTTTGAGGTGTTTTGTACACTTAATAAAATAAAAGTATAGTTTATGTAGGTATATATATAGGTATAATACCTATGTATTTTATATACAAGTATTTTATTTTGAGTTTTCTTTGAGTTTTTATTCTGATTTTAATATACATATATATTATAAGTAATATTTACAAAATTATAAAAATATAAAATTATAAAAATAAAGAATAATAAATAAAATGATTATTTTAATCTGTACAAGTATACTACAAGGGTCCAAAACTCAACTTTCAAACCGTAGCTCCGCTAAATGGCGAAACCATCGCCATTAAATAGCTTATTTTATTTTATATACAATCAAAGGTGAGTTTGATGCATTTAGAGTTTTTATTAGGGAGATACAGGTCTGGGAAGTTGGGATTCTGGAATCTTGTTCAGACCATAACTTTTTATTTGTACATTATTTTTGAATAAAATCAGTTTTGTTTTTTTATTTATTTAATTATCTACAACTTTTATGTTCAAAGTTTCTTTATTTGAGGTGTAAAAAGTATAACCAAAAATAGGTCCCAAAATGAATAAAGAATGAATGAAAACAAAGGTATTTTTATTGTATTTTGGCCCTTATCCCCCCCTAGTTTATTCCTTGTCGACCTAGTCATCGAGATGCCTAGGTCTCGGGGTTTCGGGTCATAAAATATTTACAATATTTTATTCTTTTTCTTTTCTTTTCTTTATTCTATAATTTTGGCTTTAAAAACCGTATTTTATACACTATTTACACAAATATGCATGAATGCTAAAATGCATGAACTAAGACTATTTACACGCATTTACTAGGGTTTTTAAGGCCAAAATGATAGAATAAAGATGATGAAACGTAGATTCATCATCCCCCTGTACTTGCCTTTGCTAGTCCCTAGCAAACACTTATGCAATAAGTGCAGAAAAAGAAAAATAAAGAAAAGAAAAAGAAGAAGTTGGAGTCAGTTTAATTATCAAACTTGTCTTCACAAAATCAAAGTTTGGAGCTCAAGTCGGACCTTTGGATTTTTAGTGCGGGAGGAACCTTAATGAGAACCGGATTTGAAATCCAACAGCCTTCGAGAATCCCAAAACTCTGCTTAAATCTCCTCAATAGCCAGGTCAGAAATATCTCAACTCATACGCAAACCCTTACGACTATGAAGCTGACTCGTACAGTGTAAGTGATAGTGGCTCTCCCCAACTGAAATGACAAAGAGACTGACTTCTCCAGCATGACAACCCAATGATTCCCCAATCCAACAACTCCTTCCTCGAGGAGCGGGGTATTCCCTTCTAAGTTCAAGTAGCAACCAGCTCAAGAGGAGGGGGTGAAGAGAAGAATGGACGGTAGCCAGTGTAGCTACCTATCCTAGGATGCAAGACCAGTGTAGTCAAGTCATCCAGTTGCAGGCTCACATATTTGACTTTGAAGCTCAAGCTTGCTTATTCAATTTACAACATATTCACATACTTTTGCAGGCATTTTTTTTGTACAGGCCTGTCTTTTTTTATTATTTTCATTTTTTTTGAAATACTATATACAACAGCATTTACATAGGGAGTTTTTCCTCTTGAGCCAGTAGACTATCCCTCTTTTGAAGCTTTATTGCAACCCACACTCTCCTGTCTTTAGAATTCCTCATCACTGGACGGGTTGGGATCCACTTCCCTCCCTAGAGGAGGACAAGTGTTTCCACTTGTATGCGTCTCATACCGGCAAATCCAATCCCCTCACCACTCCAACTGAGTCGAGCCATGTGAAAGGTGCAGGTGTCCAAGTTAGGTCATTATCAACAAGAATCGTGCGTGTGCTCCGAAATACTTTACTTAGGCAGTCAAGAATCCATTGAACCAAGTCCCGTGATCCTCAAAGAATTAAGTCAACTAGACCTGAAGTACCTCAAACCCAGTCCTATAAGGTTCCTGTTATTAGGTAGATTTTAAGCTCCAAATCAAGCTCCAATCTCCGGATTTTATTTAGACTTGTTCAACTATCAAACTCAATCTGAAAAATACTCATGCTATGCAAATGCAGAAAATATTTTTGTGATGCAATTTTCAAAGATTTTGAATTTTTATGGATTTTTGAAAAGATGATGCATATGCATTTTTTTGTATTTTTCAAAAAGATTTTTCAGACGTTTTTGGATTTTAGTTTTGCAAATGTTTTTGGCATTTTAATTTTGCAAATTTTTTTGGTATTTTTGAAAACAAAAATACTTTGGATAAAAACTAGGTGAAAAATATTTACACGGGGATGCTTCTTATATATACAAGAAGTGGATTTTAAGAATTTATAGCGTAAGTGATCAATTTTATAGGTATATATAAAGGATTTTGGTGTGATGTATGTATTCCTCAAACTTATTTGAAAATCATTTTACAGACAATTTTGAAAAACTATAGTCCAAAATAATTTTTATAAACATTTTACAAACATGTACATAGATTTGAAAATCATTTTACAAAGGTTTTCCAAACAGTATATAAAGATTTTTCACATAATTTTACAACCATTTTTCAAACCGTTTGCAAATAAATTTTCAAATATTTTATTTCACATGAAGACAATAAACTTTACAAAAAAAAAATATTTTTACAAAGGTTGAAAACATGTAACAAAACATTTTCCAAATAGTTTTCAAAAGATTTTCACAAAGATTTTCAAACTATTTTTCAAACATTTTGCAAAAAATATTTTCACCTGATTTATTAATCAATACATACAAAAAGAGTTTGAGGAATAATAGCATCTTTATATTAAGGTTTTTAATGAATTTTAAAGAATTATTAGCCATATTATGAAGAAAATACGAAAGTACGAGTTATGGCTAAAGTATATACGTAGTATATACGACCACCCTATACTTAGCTTGAGCTATGTCCTCATAGATTAGAGAGAAAAGAGAAGACATAACTCGTATTGAGTATAGGAAAATCTAAAGAATAAATAAATAAAGGAATGAATGAACGAATGAGAAATTGACCGTCCCCCTATACTTAGGATCAAATAATCCTAAGTATAGCAGACTGTACACAAAGCAGGGAGGGTCAAGGGTGGGAATGAACAGATCCTACTCAGATTGTCTCCCCCTATACTTAGGGTAAAATATCCCTATGTATAGACAAGAAGAGGAGACAATGGAGAGGATCAAAGAATGGAGAAACTCGGGGTGCACACCCCCCTATACTTAGGACAAAGTACGTCCTAAGTATAGAAGACTGTCTACAAGGGGCGGCACCTTTTCGGTAGATGAAGAAGATAGAAGATGAAAAGAAGAAAAGAAGAAACGAGATGAAAATGGAAACAAGATCAGATGATGGAAGAAGAGAGAGAAGAGACCGTGAGAATGTACACATCACCCCCCCTATACTTAGGGTAAAAGAAGCCCTATGTATAGGCAACAACATGAGTAATGAAACGGAACTACGAATGAACACCCGGCTCGTCCACCCCCTATACTTAGGACAAAGTACGTCCTAAGTAAGGCAGACACGAGAATAGGTGGACGAGCAATACGGAAGATAGACAGAGATACACGAGAGAATATACAACAGAGATAGATGTACAAATGGTCAAGAAGGTTGAAAGCGAACCTTCTTGTGGGACTGCTGAGGAATAGATCTGGTATGGTGCAGGTCGACTTCAGGGTCCATAGTGGACAGAAGCCGATCAGGGTCGACAGAGTGGAGATCCTCAGGGGCCCTAGGGTGTGAAGGCGTAGACTGGTGAGTGGAAGAAGTACGACTAGGTCTGGCCTTGGGTGTCTCGCTGATATCAAAGTGGAATGGGACGAACTCATCATCATCGGAAGAAGTGTGATCGGAGTCATCCTGCGAGGTGTCATCCAGGTCAAAACCAAAAGGAATGAACTCATCAGTGGAAGTAGTCAAAACATGTCCGTCCTGTCTGGTCTCTAAATCTGCCCTACGCTCAATGGTATCGATCGTGTAAATCTCGCGGATGTCATCAACACATCACCAAGTCCCAGAAGAAGGAACTCCGAGGTCCATGCTTTCCGAGTCTTCCTCAACAGGGAGGAATTCTCGGGTCTCAGTGGAATCCAATAAGCAGCAAAATTATCTAATAGTATCATCAAGGTCATGGTCCTCGAGGTCAGCCAAGATAGGTGAAGTCGCATCAGATGCAAGTCTCTGGTCGGTAGTGGGTGCGGTGATCAACACTTCGCTCTCGTCAGCAGGACGGAAGCGAATCTCTCCTGATCCATAGTCAATAACGACCCTCGCAGAGGCGAGGAATGGTTGTCCCAGGATGATTGGAGAGTGCTCCCCAGTGGAGGTCTCCATGGGAAACATGACAAAGTCAACATAGTAGCTCGTGCCCTGAATAGAAATGACGACATTTTCAAGGATACCCTTCGGCCTCTTTATAGATCCATCGGCAAATTGTACGATCATCCTGGTTTTCTTGAGAGGCCTGATGAAACCCATTTTCATCATCTTAATTCCACATTATTAACCCCGTTGCTTAAGCTTTTTGTCAATAAAACCCAGATAATGTCCTGTAATTATCTGAGTTCTTAATAAATTAAAAATCACAAAAAAAATGACAAAACTAAAATCCGTGGTATTTTTAGCCTTAAAAATACCCTCCAAAATATTTCGAGTCTTTGTTTGATCTCATCTCCAGTTTTGGTCAACATGAAACTTGTAGATCTCATTGAGATCTACAACTTTCATGCTTTGAGTTTTATCAAATTCGGCCATTTGTACCTTCAAAAGTCAACTGGAAGATCAAAATAATCTGATTGGGCCACATGGCCCGTTCTGGGTGAGCCACGTGGCCCGTCCCCCTTGCTTTAGCCGCCCGCACCTCTGGTCGTTGGATTTCTCTTTGAATCCAACGGCCCAACTCTCTCCACGTGCGCCTTTAATTCCCAACCGTTTGATCATCCCCGCCTTTCATCATAGCCGCCCATTCCCGCCTCGCTCTCCTCGCACCACACATCACACTTTCATCCACACGATCTATTCCATGACCACTCGATCAACTCTATGTCCTCAGCCCTTCGATCGGCATCCACTCCTCATCACAGCCGTTCGCCAGCGCTCACCCCTCTGTGCACCACGTGGCCACATTGTCCTCCACCCGATCAGCTCCTAAGAGCATTGATCTCCACCGTTCACGACCTCGAGGATATCAACCACCCGATCAAACGCCCATCTCTGATCTGGTCCGTCCACTCGTGCTTGGCCCACAAAGCGACATGCGACATCATCTTGGGCCGTCCGATCCTATCGCCCGAGATCTCATCGTATTCGCTCCTTCGCGCATCGCGCCCCACCGTTGGATCTCCAGATCCAACGGCCAGATGACCATCTTCAACCTCCAGTACCTCTTCTTCCCCACGTTCATCACCTCGCGCACCACTCTCACCCTTTCCATTATCCCGTCGTCTCCGGCCATTCCCTCCACTAGCTAACCACCCCACGACCGAGCTCGTTCATCCTTCATCCTTGCGGGCTCAGCCATGATCCACGACTCGTCTCCAGTCACTCCATATCATCCACTAAATCCACCACTCCCATCACCGGAACCACGACCCTCGATCTTCAAATACACCCTCTCCTCCTTCGATTATCCCTGTCCATCATTACGCGGGGAGCGACCCAGCCCTCCTCCGCCTCCTTGTGACAGGGGGAGGCAGAAGGATTGAGCGAAGACGACTGTCTCCCCCAGTGAGACCCGCCACCGTCATCGGCGTCGTCGCGGTGCCTAGCACCCGCTCGAGCTGTCTCCAGTGGCTGCGGAGGTTCAGCGAAGACCAGGGCTCTTCATCGGAGTCCGCTCACAAGCCAACTCCTCCATCTCTGATCAGGTAAAGCTCTTGAACTTTCCTCTATATTTCATTTAATTTTATTTAATTTTCCAGGTCTCTACGACTACCCTCGACCTCCATAGATCTTCTCCCCAACAACGGTGCCATTTGATGAAACCGCTAAATCAGCCCTTTAAAAGTGTGTAATTAGCACTTCAAAATGTCGTAGCAGTCGGGCCGAAATGGGCTCATCAAAGTACCATATCATTTCGATATATCAATCAAAATAACATGGTCGTATTTATTTTACTTGGCAAGATACCAAGGTCGAACTCAGGGACATGAGCCTTCCTCGTATTAATCAGATTTTTAATCTATCTAATTAAATGTTGAGTTAAAGAACATATAGGTCAAAGTATGTAAAAAGACACAACAAGACAATAATGCATTAAAGGAAAGAATGAACATGCACTTTTTATTTTATTTTTTTTATCATGAAAGATAAATGCAAATGCAAAGAAAATAAGCCTGAGGCAATAGATACTTGAGCCATTAAAAATACAAATCAAATAGGGTCAAATTAAGAAGCAATCTTTATTCATGTAAAAAAAGGCATGAGTATCAAGGCACTTAATCAATAAAATACTTCTTCAAATTTCGTAGTGTGAAATTAAAGCACGCCGTAAGGAAGACAATAAAGAGAGCTTCAAAATGCCACTGAAATCATCTCAATCGGAGTTACGAGGCTCAAGATATGCATGAAAGAAGCCAGGGGCATAAGTGCAATAAAACATAAAAAGATAACTACAAACAGGTCCCTAGAAGGGACTAAAATGTAAATATGAAAAAGTACGGGACCTTCCCTGTAAAATACCCACACGTACAGGGGCATTTTTGCAATTATTAAAACCTGCAAGGACATAATTGCAAAATACCCAAGTGCATGTGGACTGCACGTGCTTCAGGGACCTGTCTACAAATTGGAGAAGAAGGCGGGGGCTCCCTACAATTTGCCCAGATGGCACGTGCTGTGCACGTGCTATCTCTAGGCTCGGATTGATCTGAGGCTCGGAGGAGGCTCGGCTGCTTCGTCTAGGCTCGGAGAAGGCTCGGAAGATACGAGCCTCCAGGCTTGGGCTCGGATGAGGCTCGGGTCATCCAAGCCTGGAGCTCGGGAGCTGAAGTTCGGGGCTGCTCTAGAGTTGACACGTGTCCGAAGATAGACCATCCGATCGTGGTGATCGGATGGCTGTTGTAGTCGTGGACGTGTCCTCCTAATGACCGTTAGATGAATGCTGGGAGAGATTCATCCAACGGTGGCCGATCTTTCTCCTTCTCCGCAGGCTGGTGGCAGTGTCAGGGATCAAACCAACCTATTAGTTAGTTTTTTTTGTAATTTTATTTATTTTTTTTGTTGTTTTTTTTTGAAAAACAAAGGAAAAGAAGAAAGTTTTTTTGTTATAAAAGTTTTATTTTTTTCAAGAAATCTTCTTTTTTTGGTAAATAAGAAAGTACAAACATTTTTTTAAAAAGGGTTTTTTAAGTCAAATAAGGGAGAAATTTTCAAAATAAGGGAAAAATTTTTAGAAAAAATTTTTTCCAAGCGATTTTTTGAGTTTTTTATGGTTTTTTTTCAATTTTTACCCACCCGTAATTATTGTATAATATATACAAAAATACGTGAAAGTACCAGGTATGGGTAACATATATATGTAATATTTATACGCCCCCTATACTTAGCTTGTGCTATGTCCTCATGGCACTAGGTGACAAAAAGACATAGCTCGTACTAAGCGTAGGAAAGCTAAAATAATAAAAAGTATAGAAGTCGATCCGCCCCCCTATACTTAGGCTCTGGTCAGCCTAAGTGTAGAAGAAGAGCAAAAATGGGGCGGACGAGGTCAAGAGGAGAAATAATGAGTATATACACATGAAGGGCATCTGTTCCCCCTATACTTAGGCTCTAGTCAGCCTAAGTATAAGACAAGAGTAAGTGTGAGAACCGATGTGATCTGGAGAATATACAAAGAAGGGAGAATGTACAAGAACACTTGGTTTATGAGCTCTTGAGATTTTGAGTTAATCAGCCTTAGTCATTAGGGTCTTTGACTTAATTATTCACATTTCCCTAGTTTGAAAGATTTGTGTGCTATATTGCATGCTTAGTCTCTACCTTAAGAATATGATCAGCACCTCACATACACGACTGCAGTTATGATGAGATGAGTTGAAATTTCACTTGAGGAACTGGGATGAGGGATTTGAGTTTGGATTTGATCTAATGATGCTCGAGGATGGGATAAAATCATTGGAGGCTTCATGAAACCTGAGTGTCAGCAATATTAGCCAGTATGAGAACTTGGTTCTTATACTAATCTCTTGATATTGACCTAAGTGCCAGGGTGTGAATAAATAAAAAAAATGTTGATCAGTGTGCGCCAACTCATGGTAAAAGCAGTGGAGCTAGCCACAAATTATACAAGTCAATGAAAAGAAAAGCTCTCATTCCATAAAGTTACATATCAAAGAGCTTCCACCAAAGGCGAGCGCTCCCAAACTTTTCAAAGTGTCCACTTGGACCACCGCTATTAGGACCAGGAGTCGGGCTTGCACCAAAAAAAAGGCTCTGCATCGTAAATGCTACAAGTCTGGGTGTAGAAGGTATGATAGGTACTCAAAAAAGGCACACCCCGGTGTACTCCGAGGAAAACAAGTGCAGACGGCTCCAACTTCTCTTGACGGACGCACTGATCAACATCAAAAAAATGTGTTGCGTAAAAGGCACTAGAGAGAATCCTTGTTCCAATGAGAGGGAGATAAGAAATGACACAATCCCATGCCCTCCATTACTGGCCATCCATCTTCATTTTCTAAGACTGACAACTAAAGAGACGGTGGACTGGATGCAAGATTTGATTTATTCCCTAGTGTTGAGGATTGGGTCCTTAGGAGATTTTCTTGGACCAAGACTTTGGGTGACGATTTGACTCTACTCTCAGAATCGCAGTCAACACTAAATTTCATATCCTTTAGATTATACGTACATCAGAGAGAGTCTGGGAAATTAGAGGAATTGGGTGCCTCTTGGTTAAGGCTAGGTTGAACTCTAGGATTTTGGACCTCTAAAGTTGAGTAGACTTGACCGGATCGGATCCTGTACTCACATGCACAAGGGGGTTAATCCAACTTATTCATTCTCTTTGATGCTCGAGGACAAGCATAGTTTAAGTATAGGGGGGTGATGAAACCCAATTTCATCATCTTAATTCTGCATTATTAACCCCCTTGCTTAAGCTTTTTGTCAATAAAACCTAGATAATGTCCTGTAATTATCTGAGTTCTTAATAAATTAAAAACCACAAAAAAATGACAAAACTAAAATCCGTGGTATTTTTAGCCTTAAAAATATCCTCCAAAATATTTCGAGTCTTTGTTTGATCTCATCTCCAGTTTTAATCAACATGAAACTTGTAGATCTCATCGATATCTACAACTTTCATGTTTTGAGTTTTCTCAAATTCAGCCATTTGTACCTTCAAAAGTCAACTGGAAGATCAAAATAATCTGATTGGGCCACGTGGCCCGTTCTGGGTGAGCCACGTGGCCCGTCCCCCTTGCTTCAGCTGCCCGCGCCTCTGGCCGTTGGATTTCTCTTTGAATCCAATGGCCCAGCTCTCTCCACGTGCGCCCTTAATTCCCAACCGTTTGATCATCCCCGCCTTTCATCATAGCCGTTCGTTCCCGCCTCGCTCTCCTTGCACCACACATCACACTTTCATCTACACGATCTATTCCATCATGACCACTCGATCAACTCGATGTCCTCAGCCCTTCGATCGTCATCCACTCCTCATCACAGCCGTTCGCCAGCGCTCACCCCTCAGTGCACCACGTGGCCACATTGTCCTCCACCCGATCAGCTCCTAAGAGCATTGATCTCCACCGTTCACGACCTCGAGGATATCAACCGCCCGATCAAACGCCCATCTCTGATCTGGTCCGTCCACTCGTGCTTGGCCCACAAAGAGACACGCGACATCATCTTGGGCCCTCCGATCCTATCGCCCGAGATCTCATCGTATTCGCTCCTTCGCGCATCGCGCCCCATCGTTGGATCTCCAGATCCAACGGCCAGATGACCGTCTTCAACCTCCAGTACCTCTTCTTCCCCACGTTCATCACCTCACGCACCACTCTCACCCTTTCCATTATCCCGTCGTCTCCGGCCATTCCCTCCACTAGCTAACCACCCCACGACCGAGCTCTTTCATCCTTCATCCTCGCGGGCTCAGCCATGATCCACGACTCGTCTCCAGTCACTCCATATCATCCACTAAATCCACCACTCCCATCACCGGAACCACGACCCTCGATCTTCAAATACACCCTCTCCTCCTTCGATTATCCCTGTCCATCATTACGCGGGGAGCGACCCAGCCCTCCTCCGCCTCCTTGTGACAGGGGGAGGTATAAGGATTGAGCGAAGACGATTGTCTCCCCCAGTGAGACCCGCCGCCTTCATCGGCGTCGTCGCGGTGCCTAGCACCCGCTCGAGCTGTCTCCAGTGGCTGCGGAGGTTCAGCGAAGACCAGGGCTCTTCATCGGAGTCCGCTCACAAGCCAACTCCTCCATCTCTGATCAGGTAAAGCTCTTGAACTTTCCTCTATATTTCATTTAATTTTATTTAATTTTCCAGGTCTCTACGACCACCCTCGACCTCCATAGATCTTCCCCCCAGCAATGACGCCATTTGATGAAACCGCTAAATCGGCCCTTTAAAAGTGTGTAATTAGCACTTCAAAATGTCGTAGCAGTCGGGCCGAAATGGGCTCATCAAAGTACCATATCATTTTGATATATCAATCAAAATAACATGGTCGTATTTATTTTACTTGGCAAGATACCAAGGTCGAACTCAGGGACATGAGCCTTCCTCGTATTAATCAGATTTTTAATCTATCTAATATAATGTTTACTTAAAGAACATATAGGTCAAAGTATGTAAAAAGACACAACAAGACAATAATGCATTAAAGGAAAGAATGAACATGCAATTTTTTATTTTATTTTTTTTATCATGAAAGATAAATGCAAATGCAAAGAAAATAAGCCAGAGGCAATAGATACTTGAGCCATTAAAAATACAAATCAAATAAGGTCAAATTAAGAAGCAATCTTTATTCATGTAAAAAAAGGCATGAGTATCAAGGCACTTAATCAATAAAATACTTCTTCAAATTTCGTAGTGTCTACTGTGAAATTAAAGCACGTCGTAAGGAAGACAATAAAGAGAGCTTCAAAATGCCACTGAAATCATCTCAATCGGAGTTACGAGGCTCAAGATATGCATGAAAGAAGCCAGGGGCATAAGTGCAATAAAACATGAAAAGATAACTACAAACAGGTCCCTAGAAGGGACTAAAATGTAAATATGAAAAAGTGCGGGACCTTCCCTGTAAAATACCCACACGTACAGGGGCATTTTTGCAATTATTAAAACCTGCAAGGGCATAATTGCAAAATACCCAAGTGCATGTGGATTGCACGTGCTTCAGGGACCTGTCTGGAAATTGGAGAAGAAGGCGGGGACTCCCTACAATTTGCCTAGATGGCACGTGCTGTGCACGTGCTATCTCTAGGCTCGGATTGATCTGAGGCTCGGAGGAGGCTCGGCTGCTTCGGCTAGGCTCGGAGAAGGCTCGGAAGATATGAGCCTCCAGGCTTGGGCTCGGATGAGGCTCGGGTCATCCAAGCCTGGAGCTCGGGAGCTGAAGTTCGGGGCTGCTCTGGAGTTGACACGTGTCCGAAGATAGACCATCCGATCGTGGCGATCGGATGGCTGCTGTAGTCGTGGACGTGTCCTCCTAATGACCGTTAGATGAATGCTGGGAGAGATTCATCCAATGGTGGCCGATCTTTCTCCTTCTCCGCAGGCTGGTGGCAGTGTCAGGGATCAAACCAACCTATTAGTTAGTTTTTTTTGTGATTTTATTTATTTTTTTGTTGTTTTTTTTGAAAAACAAAGGAAAAGAAGAAAGTTTTTTTGTTATAAAAGTTTTATTTTTTTTAAGAAATCTTCTTTTTTGTTTTTAAGTTTTTTTGGTAAATAAGAAAGTACAAACATTTTTTTTAAAAAGGGTTTTTTTAAGTCAAATAAGGGAGAAATTTTCAAAATAAGGGAAAAATTTTTAGAAAAAGTTTTTTTCAAGAGATTTTTTGAGTTTTTTATGGTTTGTTTTCAATTTTTACCCACCCGTAATTATTGTATAATATATACAAAAATACGTGAAAGTACGAGGTATGGGTAACATATATATGTAATATTTATACGCCCCCTATACTTAGCTTGTGCTATGTCCTCATGGCACTAGGTGACAAAAAGACATAGCTCGTACTAAGCGTAGGAAAGCTAAAATAATAAAAAGTATAGAAGTCGATCCGCCCCCCTATACTTAGGCTCTGGTCAGCCTAAGTGTAGAAGAAGAGCAAAAATGGGGCGGACGAGGTCAAGAGGAGAAATAATGAGTATATACACATGAAGGGCATCTGTTCCCCCTATACTTAAGCTCTGGTCAGCCTAAGTATAAGACAAGAGTAAGTGTGAGAACCGATGTGATCTGGAGAATATACAAAGAAGGGAGAATGTACAAGAACACTTGGTTTATGAGCTCTTGAGATTTTGAGTTAATCAGCCTTAGTCATTAGGGTCTTTGACTTAATTGATCACATTTCCCTAGTTTGAAAGATTTGTGTGCTATATTGCATGCTTAGTCTCTACCTTAAGAATATGATCAACACCTCACATACACGACTGCAGTTATGATGAGATGAGTTGAAATTTCACTTGAGGAACTGGGATGTGGGATTTGAGTTTGGATTTGATCTAATGATGCTCGAGGATGGGATAAAATCATTGGAGGCTTCATGAAACCTGAGTGTCAGCAATATTAGCCAGTATGAGAACTTGGTTCTTATACTAATCTCTTGATATTGACCTAAGTGCCAGGGTGTGAATAAATAAAAAAAATGTTGATCAGTGTGCGCCAACTCATGGTAAAAGCAGTGGAGCTAGCCACAAATTATACAAGTCAATGAAAAGAAAAGCTCTCATTCCACAAAGTTACATATCAAAGAGCTTCCACCAAAGGCGAGCGCTCCCAAACTTTTCAAAGTGTCCACTTGGACCACCGCTATTAGGACCAGGAGTCGGGCTTGCACCAAAAAAAAGGCTCTGCATCGTAAATGCTACAAGTCTGGGTGTAGAAGGTACGATAGGTACTCAAAAAAGGCACACCCCGGTGTACTCCGAGGAAAACAAGTGCAGACGGCTCCAACTTCTCTTGACGGACGCACTGATCAACACCAAAAAAATGTGTTGCGTAAAAGGCACTAGAGAGAATCCTTGTTCCAATGAGAGGGAGATAAGAAATGACACAATCGCATGCCCTCCATTACTGGCCATCCATCTTCATTTTCTAAGACTGACAACTAAAGAGACGGTGGACTGGATGCAAGATTTGATTTATTCCCTAGTGTTGAGGATTGGGTCCTTACGAGATTTTCTTGGACCAAGACTTTGGGTGACGATTTGACTCCACTCTCAGAATCGCAGTCAACACTAAATTTCATATCCTTTAGATTATACGTACATCAGAGAGAGTCTGGGAAATTAGAGGAATTGGGTGCCTCTTGGTTAAGGCTAGGTTGAACTCTAGGATTTTGGACCTCTAAAGTTGAGTAGACTTGACCGGATCGGATTCTGTACTCACATGCACAAGGGGGTTAATCCAACTTATTCATTCTCTTTGATGCTCGAGGACAAGCATAGTTTAAGTATAGGGGGGTGATGAAACCCAATTTCATCATCTTAATTCTGCATTATTAACCCCCTTGCTTAAGCTTTTTGTCAATAAAACCTAGATAATGTCCTGTAATTATCTGAGTTCTTAATAAATTAAAAACTACAAAAAAATGACAAAACTAAAATCCGTGGTATTTTTAGCCTTAAAATATCCTCCAAAATATTTCGAGTCTTTGTCTGATCTCATCTCCAGTTTTAATCAACATGAAACTTGTAGATCTCATCGAGATCTACAACTTTCATGTTTTGAGTTTTCTCAAATTCAGCCATTTGTACCTTCAAAAGTCAACTGGAAGATCAAAATAATCTGATTGGGCCACGTGGCCCGTTCTGGGTGAGCCACGTGGCCCGTCCCCCTTGCTTCAGCTGCCCGCGCCTCTGGCCGTTGGATTTCTCTTTGAATCCAATGGCCCAGCTCTCTCCACGTGCGCCCTTAATTCCCAACCGTTTGATCATCCCCGCCTTTCATCATAGCCGTCCGTTCCCGCCTCGCTCTCCTCGTACCACGCATCACACTTTCATCCACACGATCTATTCCATCATGACCACTCGATCAACTCGATGTCCTCAGCCCTTCGATCGGCATCCACTCCTCATCACAGCCGTTCGCCAACGCTCACCCCTCAGTGCACCACGTGGCCACATTGTCCTCCACCCGATCAACTCCTAAGAGCATTGATATCCACCGTTCACGACCTCGAGGATATCAACCGCCCGATCAAACGCCCATCTTTGATCTGGTCCGTCCACTCGTGCTTGGCCCACAAAGCGACACGCGACATCATCTTGGGCCCTCCGATCATATCGCCCGAGATCTCATCGTATTCGCTCCTTCGCGCATCACGCCCCACCGTAAAACTTATTCACAAATCTCTATGGGCTATTAATATCTGTAATTTGGACTCCAAGCAAGCAGGAAAGAACAGAAAACTAGATCTGAACAGATTACTGAAATTCAGAGATTATGCATATGACAACATCTTGATGTACAAGGAGAAGGTCAAAACATGGCATGACAAGCACATCCGCCACAAGTCCTTTGATCCAGGTCAGAAGGTATGGTTGTTCGATGCGAAATTAAAAATCTTTCCAGGCAAATTGAAGAGAAAATGGACCGGGCCGTTCATGGTTAGGCAGGTGCGTGACAACGGAAGTGTATTGATATCCAATCTGTCAGCTGACGCACAGCCTTTTGTAGTCAATGGACAGCTTCTGAAGCCATACCTTGAACATGACACATTCATGGCCGTCGTTGACTCAATTCAAGTAATCTATGAGGATGAGCTGAATATCTCGAAAGAGGCAGAGGAAGGCAAAGTGCATCAAAACATTTTTGAATGATTTCCCTTTTCGTCTTTTCTTCTTTTCAATTTCTTTTATCTTATTCTACCGAATTGATGCAATCCCTTTCCATGACTGCTATACTTAGGATGTACTTTATCCTAAGTATAGGGGGGATGCGCATCCCGAGTTGCTCATATCCAATCTCATTTATTTTCTTCTTTTCTTCTTTTCCTATTATATCTTCTTTATCTATCAAAAAGGTGCCACCCTTGTAGACAGTTTTCCATACTTAGGACGTACTTTGTCCTAAGTATAGGGGGGTGTGCACCCCGAGTTGTTCTATTCTTTGATCTTCTCCATTGTCTCCTCTTCTTGTCCATACTTAGGGATATCGTACCCTAAGTATAGGGGGAGACAATCTGAGTACGATCTGTTCATTCCCATCCTTGACCCTCCCTGCTTTGTGTACAGTCTGCTATACTTAGTATTATTTGATCCTAAGTATAGGGGGGTCGTATATACTTCGTATATACTTTAGCCATAACTCGTACTTTCGTATTTTCCTAATAATATGGCTACTCATTCTTTAAAATTCATTAAAATCCTTAATAAAAAGGTGTTTTGTTCCTCAAATTCTTTTTGTATTTACTGATTAATAAATCAGGTGAAAATGTTTTTTGCAAAATGTTTGAAAAATAGTTTGAAAATCTTTGTGAACATTTATTAAAAACTATTTTGAAAATGTTTTGTTACATGTTTTCAACCTGTGTAAAATGTGTGGATTGTAAAATTTATTTTCTTTGTGTGAAATAAAATGTTTGAAAAATGATTTGCAAATGGTTTTAAAAATGGTTGCAAAAATATTTTGACAAACCTATATATACTGTTTTGAAAGCCTTTGCAAAATGATTTTCAAATGTGTGTACATGTTTGCAAAAATGTTTGTAAAAATTATTTTGGACTATAGTTTTCAAAAATTGTGTGAAAAGCTTGTGTCAAATAAGTTTGAGGAATACATACATCACACCAAAATTCACTATATCCAGATGTATAAAATTGACCACTTACCCTTGTAAATTCTTAAAATCCACTTCTTGTATATACGAAGAAGCACTCCCGTGTACATAGTTTTAACCTAGATTTTAGCCAAAATCTTTTTGTTTCCAAAAATCCCAAAAACATTTGCAAAACTAAAATCTAAAAACATCTGAAAAATACAAAAAATGCATGCATCATATTTTCAAAAATCCATAAAAAGTTCAAAACTCTTGAAAATTGCATCACAAAAATATTTTCTGCATTGCATTGCATAGCATGAGCATTTTTCGGATTGAGTTTGATAGTTGAACAAGTCTAAGTAAAATCCGGAGATTGGAGCTTGATTGGACCTTAAAATCTACCTAATAACAGGAACCTTATAGGAACTGGGTTTGAGGTACTTCAGGTCTACTTGACTTAATTCTTTGAGGATCACGGGACTTGGTTCAATGGATTCTTGACTGCCTAAGTAGAGTATTTCGGAGCACATGCACGACTCTTGTTGATAATGACCTAACTTGGACACCTGCACCTTTCACATGGCTCGACTCAGTTGGAGTGGTGAGGGGATTGGATTTGCCGGTATGAGACGCACACAAATGGAAACACTTGTCCTCCTCTAGGGAGGGAAGTGCACCCCAACCCGTCCAGTGATTAGGAAGTCTAAAGACAGGAGGCTGTGGGTTGCGATAAAGCTTCAAAAGAGGGATAGTCTACTGGCTCAAGAGGAAAAACTCCTTATGTAAATGCTGCTGTATATAGTATTCAAAAAAGAAAAAAGAAAAAAGTTCAGGCATGTACAAAAATAAAAAGCCTGCAAAGTAGTGTAAAGTCAATAAGCAAGCTTGAGCATCAAAGTCATATCATATGAGCCTGCAGCAGGATGACTTGACTACACTGGTCTTGTATCCCGGGATAGGTAGCTACACTGGCTACCGTCCATTCTTCTCTTCACCTCCTCCTCTTGAGCTGGTTGCCACTTGAACTTAGAAGGGAATACCCCGCTCCTCGAGGATGGAGTTATTGGATTGGGGAATCATTGGGTTGTCGTACTGGAGAAGTCAGTCTCTTTGTCATTCTAGTTTGGGAGAGCCACCATCACTTACACTGTACGAGTCAGATTCATAGTCGTCAGAGTTTGCGTATGAATTGAGATATTTCTGACCTGGCTATTAAAAAGACTTGGACAGAGTTTTGGGATTCTCAAGGACTGTTGAATGTCAAACACAGTTCTCACTAAGGTTCCGCCCGCACTAAAATTCCAAAGGTCCGACTTAAGCTCCAAACTTTGATTTTGTAAAGACAAGTTTGATAATCAGAT
The DNA here is from genome assembly GCA_037367405.1 of Ottelia alismoides. NCBI lineage: Eukaryota > Viridiplantae > Streptophyta > Magnoliopsida > Alismatales > Hydrocharitaceae > Ottelia > Ottelia alismoides. Next base: position 1,044,167 of record JAZKJV010006839.1, read on the forward strand.
AAAATCCAAGTTCTTCTTTTTCTTTTCTTTCTTTTTCCTTTTGCACTTATTGCATAAGTGTTTGCTAGGGACTAGCAAAGGTAAAGTATAGGGGGATGATGAATCCACATTTCATCATCTTTATTCTATCATTTTGGCACCAAAAACCCTAGCAAATTCCTGTAAATACCCTTAAAATAGAGCATCTTAAGCATTCATGCATGTGCATTTATATAGTGTATAAAATGCTGTAATTAAAGCCAAAATTATAGAATAAATAAAGAAAAGAAAAATAATAAAATATTGTAAATATTTTATGACCCAAAACCCCCGAGACCTAGGCATCTTGATGAATAGGTCGACAAGGAATAAAGTAGGGGGAGATAAGGTCAGAAATACAGAGAAAATAACTATACATTCTATTCATTCTTTATTCATTTTGGGACCTATTTTTGGTTCCACTTTTTATACATCAAATAAAGAAACTTTGTCCATGAAAGTTGTAGATAATTTAATAAAGAAAAATATAAAATTGATTTCACAAAAAAATAATGTACAGATAAAAAGTTATGGTCTGAATAAGAATCCAGAATCCCAACTTCCCAGACCCGTATCTCACAACTGACAACTCCAAATGCAGCATACTCACCTTTAATTGTATATAGAATAAAATAATCTATCCAATGGCGTGGTTTCGCATTTGGCGGAGCTACGGTTTGAAAGTTGAGTTTTGGACCCCCTTTGTACATTGTACAGATTAAAATATTCAATTTATTATTTGTTTATTATTTTTATAATTTTATATTTTTACAATGTTGTAAATATTACTTATAATAAATATGTGTATTGAAATTAGAATAACAATGCAAAGAGAATTCAAAATAAAAACACTTGTATATAGGTTGCATAGGTCTATTACCTATACACATACCTACTTAACACCTATTTATATTTTAGTAAATGTACAAAACACATCAACAAAATAAAATAAAAATATATTTGTGTATATAAAAGTATTCTATGATTTTATAAAATACTAAATAAAAATAATAACATTAAAATACATAAAATAAAAATAAAATGCTAAAACACATAGGTATTATACCTATAAAGGGGCTAAAAAGTGAACTTGTAAAAATAAGCCTCATAAAAATAATTAAAATTCATAATAAAATACTTCATAAATTAATAAACAATTTTTATTTTTTAACCAAAATGAAATTCATTAATTTACTATTTTATTTCGATTTTTGAAATAATTTTTTGAGGATTTTTTCCTGGTTGGTCCACGTGGACCAACCAGGTTGGTCTGACAGTTGACCTAGGTCAACTGTCTGACCTTCTCCTCCAGGCGTGTCAGATAGGTTTTGTCCCATCTTCGCGCCATTTCCTAGGCTTGACCTTGCACTAATCCATGATGAGGTCTTCTGCATTTTTGCTCCTCGATCAATGGTGATTCACGCCCTAGTGAAATCTGGGGCTGAAGACCACTGATCGAGGCGGTTCGAGCCTCGTCTTCCACGCCAATCGTCAACCCTACAAAAAGAACCTCCCGACTTCGATTTGAATCTAATCCTTCTTCCGCCATTTTCACCCTCAAACCCCGAGTCCTTCGTGCTCCTGGTGACAGCAGGCATCGAATCGAGCCTGGGTTCGAGGTATTTGGTGTAGAATCGAAGTGATTCGACCCCTTGCCGGAGCTCCGCCGTGCTTCACAGCCCGTCGCCTCTGGTGAGTTTTCTCCCATTTTCTCTTTGTTTTCTTGTAGCTGTAGCGTAGTTTAGGTTAGCTAAGTAGCAGTTTTGCTGGTCGTTCATCCAATCGCCGTGAATCGCTGATCGAAACCACGGCGGAGCTGAGCTCCGCCCATCATTTCCGGCCACTTAACGCCTCGACTCGACCTCAGACCCCCTCCATTCTCTTTCTCGCCGCTCAGTCATCACGCAACACCCCTCCATTCACCTCGATCTCGCCCAGATCGAGTCGACCGAGCTTCCTTCTCCGCCGTTCGCCGAAGCTCTTCGCCCGCACCATCTGTCGCCTCATTTGACCCATCAGACCCCGCCATTTTGTTCGCCTGGGTTTTGTGCACTTAACATTTCAGGTTCGAGCCCCAGAGAAGGCTCCCTCGACCATCGATGCTCCAGGAACAACCGCCCAAGTCGCCTTCCTCGTCCGGCCACTCTACGCCGCCTCCGCCTCGCTGGAGGCCATCATCTGATGCGGAAGGGCCCCAGGGTCCTTTTGCCCTTGACCCGGGGGCCGGAGCGGCCGTGTGTCGACCGCAATCGCCGATCGAAGCTTGCCGGGGAGGTGTTCTTCGTGAACCTCCCCCTGCCGTTGGATCAGAGGCCACCTCCAGACGCCATCTACGCCGTCCGATCGATCCTTGAAGATCTAATCTCAGCCGCCCAGGGCGAAGGGGTACGCACCGTCGGATGCGCGCCACGTGGATTAGTGGGACGCCATCGGCCGTACGATCGAGCCCGTGGGTATTTTGCATCTTTCACCCACGACTTTTTGTATTTACTTTTTAGTCTAAAAACATTCGTTTGAAGTTTAAAAAGTTTTGTAATATTTGCACTTAGACCCTCACAGTTTCACTATTTGCACTTTAGTCCACGCCACGTCACCTCACGTGACTGGGGCGCGTGACTTTTGGGTATTTTGCATGTTCAGCCCGGAACTTTTCGTTATTTACAATTACATCCCTGTGCATAGTTAATTAAATATCTTTTTGGAGAAATTGCATGTATGCCCCGCCGGTTTTCATTAATTACAATTATGCCCCTGTGAATGATATATCACGTGATCTGTGCGTGCCTTTTTGGTGAAATTTGCATCTGAGCCCCTGGATGATTTTCTAATTACATCTATACCCCTGCCAGGCTTGGGATTTTTGTGTGCTTAGCCTATTTATTTCACGCCTCCTTTAATTGCTAAAAATTCTCAAAAAATAGGTTTAAGCTCATGTTTGCTTCTACTTTCACGCCATATTTTTAGTTTTTAACTTTATTGTATTTTTATATTTATTAAAAAATCAAAAACATGTTGTTTCAGCACTGTCTAGCATGGAAAATTCCAAAAAAATATAAAAACACTCCAGAAAAAATCCCAAAAAAATATCTTTTGTTCCATTTAGTGTGATTTAAATTCAGTCCAAAAATCATTAAAA